>VZQC01003743.1:933052-1031386 GCA_009823505.1 Rhizomys pruinosus | reverse complement strand
TTTCTTTCTTTCTTTCTTTCTTTCTTTCTTTCTTTCTTTCTTTCTTTCTTTTTTCTTTCTTTTTTTCTTTCTTCCTTGACCCATTCGTTATTCAAGAGTGTGTTGTTTAGTCTCCATGTATTCTTGTAGGTAGTAGGGCTTAGCCTGATATTGATATTGAACTTTTTTGCACTGTGGTCTGATAGAATGCATGAAATTATTTCAATCTTTTTGTATTTGTTGAGATTTATTCTGTGTCCCACTATGTAATCGATTTTGGAGAAGGTTCCATGGGATGCTGAGTAGAAAGTATATTCTCTGGTGTTTGGGTGGAATAGTCAGCAGATGTCTATGAGGTCCATTTGGTGTATTGTATTGTTCAGATCAGATGTCTCTCTGTTTATTCTTTGTCCAGTTCACCTATCCAAAGGGGTCAGTGGGTTATTGAAATCCCCCACTATTAGTGTTCTGGGATTAATCTGTACCTTAAGGTCTTGCAAGACTGTGTTTATAAAGTTCCATGCACATATAATTGTGAAATCTTCATGGTTAATTGTTCCTTTGGTAAGGATGTAATGGCCCTGTTTGTCTCTTCTGATCAGTTTTCCTTTTAGGCCTATTTTGTCTGATATTAAAATAGCTACTCCTGCTTGCTTTTTGGTGCCATTTGCTTGGAATTTTTTTTCCATCCTCTCAGTTTAAGTTGGTGCCTATCCTTGAGGGTGAGATGTGTTTCCTGTAGACAGCATATAGACAGATTCTGTTTCCTAATCCATTCTTACAGTATATATCTTTTGATTGGGGAGTTTAGACTATTAATATTTAAGGTTATTATTGAGAGATGTGTGCTGCTTCCTTTTTACTTTCTGTTTGCATTCTTGGTCTAGGCTTGTATTTTCATAGTGAAAGCTTTTATTAATTTCTCTTGCTTACTGTTTGGAGATAGTCACTCCTTTCCCCTGTCCTTTGAATTGTTTCAAGTATTTTCTGAAGGGTTGGTTTTCTGGACATATATTCTTTCATCTTGTTTATGTCATGAAAGAGTTTTCTTTCTCCTTCAAATATGGTCAAGATTTTTGCTGGGAAGAGTAATCTGGGTTGGCATCTATAGTCATTTAGTATTAGGAATACTTTGGTCCATGTTCTTCTGGCTTTCACAGTTTTCACTGAAGTCCACTGTAATTCTGATGGGTTTCCCATTAAATGTAACTCACTATTTTTCTCTTGTTGCTTTCAGTATTTTGTCTTTGTTTTGAGTATCTAGCATTTTAACTATGATATGGCATGGGGAGTTTCTTTTCTGATCTTGTCTATTTGGTGTTCTATATGCTTCTTGTATTAGTATGGGCTTGTCATTTTCAGTTTGGGTAAATTTTCTTCTATTATTCTGTTAAAGATTTGATTAATACAATTATCTTTGGATTCTTCTCCTTCCTCTATCCCTATGATGCAGTGGTTTGGTCTTTTCATTGTGTCCCATATTTCCTGATTGTTCCACTCTTGTGTGTTTTTATATAATTTTTCATATTCTTTTCTTGAGCATTCTCATTCTTACATTTTATCTCCCAGTGTTGATATTCTATTTTCGGTTTTTTCCAATCTGTTCCTGAGGCTTTCTTCCATTCTTTCCTGTTGATTGGGTGAATGATTTCCTTTTTCATTTCATCCTGTGATTTCTTTAGTATTTCCACTTCCTTTTGGAGCTTGCCATTCTTTTCTTGTAGCTCCTTGTTTAGCTGGTCTATTTCCTTTTTTTATTTCAGCCTGGTATCTCTTCAGGGTTTCCATTTCCTTCTGGAGTTTGTTGTTCTCTCCCTCTAGTTCCTTCCTGAATTTCTCACTCTCTCCCTCTAGTTCCTTCCTGAATTTGTCACTCTCTCCCTCTAGTTCCTTCCTGAGTTTGTCACTCTCTCCCTTTAGTTCTTTGATTTGTTCTTTATATTCCTTGATTTCTTTGAGTATGTCAAAGATCATTCTTCTAAGATATGTGTCTTGGGTTGCTTCCAGGAAAATCTCATTGTAGGGATCTTTTATAAGGCCTGTAGAGTTTGGTGTGTATTTATTCTGTGTTTTTCCCATGTTGATTTTTCATTGTGTTTTTGGCATGTGGGTTTGTTTTGTTGTTTGTATTCGGATGCAAATCTCAACTCTTTCTTTGCTGCTTTGGAGGCTTGCTTTGCTTGTTTCCTTTAGGTACAGGTGCTTTCTTTGTTTTCTTGTTTATGGAGGGCTGGCTGGTCTAGCTTTCAGGTTTTCACCTTTGGTTATACATTGGAAGGTCCAGCTAACTCTCCCTTTTCTGTTCTGAAGTTCTCCAGAAATCAGATAACCAGGTCAGTTCACCACTGAGGGCTGTGCTCACTCTGCTTCCCTCCAGCCAGTTCCTCTAGGCTGGCTGTGAAGTCTAGTGTGCTGGGACTGGTGTTGTGGAAGTCTCCTGTCTCTTCTACTTCCTTGTACCTTGGACTCACTACCCCTATTTCCACTGGGACACTTGCACCACAGCTGGGTGGGTGGGGTTGCTCCTTAGGCCTGGCTCAGGCCCCCTGTGCATCCCTCTGCTGTTCTGTCTGGGTAACTCCCCACACACAGATTATGCAGAAGGAGTGTGTTGCTCCACATGGGTGCTTGAACTCAGGCCACTAGGGCTGGATGCCCAAGTGGCTCCCGCTCACCTCTCAGTGCTCATATATACATGTGTATATTTGTAAATGTATGCATTTATATGTAACAATATAATTAATGTAGAAAAGAAATTATGGGGGTGATAGGAGACATGATAGGAATTGGAGGAGGACTTGGAGGAATGGCAATAACAAAAATATAATACTCTTGCATTGAAACTCTCAAAAAGAAAAGAAAGTTGGGATAATATTTGTTTAAAAATGTATACTATTTGAATGAAAAGAAAAACAAGAAGTCAGTGGTCTGACATGTGCAGAAATAATCTGGGTTGTGAATTAGCCTACTAAGTGCCCCTCAAATCTTATTTCATTGACGTGCAGATTAATACTTTAAGCTTCAATATTAAAAGTGAGACTGGCGCTAATACACTGAAAACTCAGCGCTCAGGCGTTCAGGTGCTCACGCTGAGGCAGAAGAAGCACACATTTGAGGACAACCTGGGCTACATAGCAAGATCCGATCTAAAGCGAGGAAACTAATGTTAAAGATTTAACACGTGAACTTCTTATATATGTTGGCAACATAGTTTTTGTAGAGTTTAAGAAGTTGACTTGGAAATTCTTTAATTCTATCAAGAGAGAATTCTTGGCAACTCTCTTCTAGCTTCCAAACTCTGCTGCAGCAGGGAAAAGGCTCCTAGACCCAGGAGCCTGACCTGCTCCTGTCTGCAGGGGGCTCACCAATAGCTACCTAGGTGAGAACAGTCTTCTCTTTGAAGACCCTCTCCTCTGTAAACTTAGCTGCTGCGGATCACGCTTTAGTGCCTTCTGGAACTTACAGTAGCTGTGACTGAGGGTAGGATGTCCTTTCCCTCCTCCCCACTTCCCTCACTTCTACTTTCAGACTGGGTTTTGTAGCTCTACACCAGGAGGAAGATGGGATGGTCATGAATGGTATCTTGTCCACAGGGGGCAAGCAGGAGGTGAGGAGATGAGGCTGTTCAGGTAGAAAGGCTCACGGTACTTGGGTACTGGTGCTTCTTAGGTATCACACCGACAAACATTGCTTCATGTAACGTCCCTTATCAGGTGTGTCCTCCTGCTTCTCCTTGTATTCCATTAAGTTTGGCCTTTTTAGCAAATATTTGACTCATTATACAATGTTAGTGTTTACCTCAATTCATTATATATAGTAGCCCTTTGTCCTATGTAATTTTTCCTTCCAATTCCATATTCATTTTTTCTTTTTTTAAAAAAATATTATTTTAAAATTTTCTTGAAGTTTTGTGCATTTCATAGAACATTTCTTAATCCAATTTAGACTCATTCCCCCTCCCATGCCCCCCACCCCACCCAAGCACATGCATTCTGCCATAGATGTCTTGCATCTTTTTCTCAGTCTTTTAAAGGTTTTTGTATGAAGAGGTTTATTGTTTGGGGCAGAAGTTTACTGGTTCAGTCAGTTCTTTGACCCAGTCCTTTTGTTGTTGTTCCCTCCAATTTGTATTGCTCCAAAATATGCATATATATATATATATATATATATATATCTCACACATGTACCAAAATTATGATGTCTGAAAATAAATTATAAATTAATTCCAAAACATGTTTAGTAATTCACATTTTTCCCTTTAATTTTATATTACTCTAAAATATGCATTCATACCCTCCACCCATATATCAAAATTTAAAAGTCTGATAATTGGTAGGTTAATTCTAGAGCCTGTTAAGGGAGTGACATTTTAACAGTACAATTGCTTTCAGATAGAAAGAAACATAACATTAACATTGTTCAGATTGCCTTATAGCTAGGTACTTGGTGCTAGTATTCACAAATAAGGGACACCATTTGTCATTTGTTTTTCTGGGACTATGTTGCTTCACTTAGCATAATATCTTCTAGTTCCATCCATTTACTTGCAAAGTTCATGATGTCATCATTTTTACCCCTGAATACAACTCCATTGTGCAGATGTACCACATTTTCTTTATCCACTCATCAGTTGAGGGACACTTATCCACTCATCAGTTGAGGGTTGCTTCCAGCACTTCCCTATTGTGAAGAGAGTTGCAATAAACATGGTTTTGCATGTTTCTCTAGGACAGGTTGAGTCCTGTGGGTATATACCCAGGAATGGTATGACTGGGTCAGGTGGTAGTTTTAATTTGAGATTTTTTTTAAGTATTCTCTATACCACTTTCCATAGGGGTTGTATGAGTTTGCATTCCCACCAGCAGTGAATGAATATTTCCCTTTCCCCACAACGTCTCCAGGATTTGGTATCATTTGTTTTCCTAATCTTAGCCAGTCTTAAGTGTTAATAATATCCCTTATTATTTATTTTACCTTTCATTTGTCTGATGGGTCTTTGCTGCTATCCTTTGCTCCTCATAACTTTTTAGTGCCATTTTATATTTTCTTATACATGATACAGTTTTGGTTTGGAGATATTTATATTACAATGAAAAAATTGACCATTTTATATGTATTGTAGTAATGCTTTAAAAAGGAAATTGGAGGGGCTGGAGAGATGGCTGCTCTTGCAGAAGACCTGGATTCAATTCCTAGCACCCACATGGCAGCTAACAACAATCCATAAGTCCAGTTCCATAGGATCCTATACCCTCTTCTGACCTCTGCAGTCACTGGATGACACAGGTGCACTTATGTACATGAGACAATACACTCACATGCATACAATAAAAATAATAAAGTATCAAAAATGAAATAGGAACAAATGGCAATTTATCTTTCATGCCATTGCTTGGGTCTTTTTAATTTGTTGTTTTCTCAAAATTTTGTATGCTTTTTTGTTTTTGCTTTTATGTTATTACATTCTTATAGTGTTTGGTGTAATTTTTACAGTGGTGGTCATGATGAAAAAGAATTCTGATGTTTAGCATGTTAAAGAGATTTATTCCACATTTAGAAATACATAATTTGGGGCTGGCGAGATGGCTCAGCGGTTAAGAGCTCCAACTGCTCTTGCAGAGGACCCGGGTTCGATTCCCACCACCCACATGGTGGCTAAGAACCATCTTTAAGCTGGGCGTGGTGGTGCACACCTTTAATCCTAGCACTTGGGAGGCAGAGGCAGGCGGATCTCTGTGAGCTCAAGGCCAGCCTGGTCTACAGAGTGAGTTCCAGGCCAGCTGGAGTTATGGGGAGATACTGTCTCAAAAATACAAAAAAAAAAAAAAATACATAATTAGATGTGCTAAGTCTTTACCAAAGACAAAATAATAATTGGTTGCTACATTGCCGGAGAATAACTTAATATACCTTTATGTCCCCATCCTTCCCACTCAATTAATAAAATTAAAGATACTTGTTTTTATTAGTAGAATATTATTATAATAATCTTAAAATACTAGTCGTGTTTTAAAATAAATTTATTTGATTTCATTTGATTACATAAGTCTTAAGCCTTTTCCCTACAATTTCTTCCTTCCTTTGTCCGAGCAGAGAGGAGGCAGTGGGAGAAGGCTGCACTGTTTGTGAGGTTGATCCTAGATGCCTTGTAAAGGTAAGCCAAATGTGGATCTATGCTCAGCGTGGGAAGAGCGGCTAATCTTATGTTTTGAAGAGTGAGTGATGGGAGGATGTGCCACGCTGCCAAGCAAAGACAGTGATACAAGCTGAGATATGGAAGTGTTTGACTGTGGATCATTGTACAGATCTGGTGAGATAGGACACCTTTGGTGATAAGGTTCAAGGACTCAGTAGTTTTCCCACCTGCACACCCATCATTTTTCAGGAATCTGTTATTAGAAGGTATTTTCTATTTGATGATTTATAGGAGACAGGCTGACTAGTGCTTGC
Organism: Rhizomys pruinosus; assembly: GCA_009823505.1. Classification (NCBI taxonomy): domain Eukaryota; kingdom Metazoa; phylum Chordata; class Mammalia; order Rodentia; family Spalacidae; genus Rhizomys; species Rhizomys pruinosus. The sequence continues at coordinate 1,024,957 of VZQC01003743.1, read as the reverse complement.
ACTGTGGGGTTAAAAGACCTGACTGTGGACTTTTCCTCTGTCTTTTGCCAGTTCTACAATGATAGGTATGCTGCATTATCTGCCTGAGATCCTGTTTCTTAACATGTAAAATTGGAATAGTTGAACTGTCCTTATATTAAATAAAGATAAAGCCTATGCCCCATAGCTGTGTGTGAAAAATACTATCTTTTTTTGACATGAGTTCAACAAGTATCCAGTTTTGCCCAGACACTGTATACAGGTTACATGGTGTTTTAGGACTCAGTAAAAGTAAATATGTGTATATTAAACAACATTGGTTTACAGGCTCTGATAAAAACTGTAATGTATCTGAGTTAAATGGAGATATAAATTACTGTTGTCCATATTTGTTCTACATAAAATCTGTATAACAATAACTTTGGGATTGGCACATACAAATGTTCTTCATAATTTTTCTGTTGTACGGTATCACCTCGTAGCATTCTCTTTCACCTATAAGATGATTTAACAAAAAAATTAAGTTTGCTTCCCAAGTTAATCACATACAGTCACCCAAAACAGCATGGGTGAATTTGATGAAATCTGTGCCTTGACCCTATAGGTATGTATAATACAACTGCTTTCTGGAGACTCATGGGTCAAAAAACAAAAACCTAAAAAAAAAAAAAATGGGGGGATACAGATAGAAATGAAACCTTTTTGTTAAAAACCTTGCAATTCAAATNAGCAGTCAGCACTCTTAACCACTAGGCCATCTCTTCAGCCTGATATCATCTTTCTTTACTGCTGCATAGAACTCCATTGTGTAGATGTGCCACATTTTCTCTATCTATCCATTGAGGGGCATTTGGGTTGGTTCCAGATCTTCACTATTATAAAGAGAGCTGCAATAAACATGGCTGTACATCTTTACGGTAGGATGAGTCTTGTGGGTATATACCCAGACGTGGCATGGCTGGGTCAGGTGGTATGTTCATTTGAGTCTTTTAAGGGTTCTCCACACTGCTTTCCATAATGGTTGTATGAGTTTGCATTCCCACCAGCAATAGATGAGTGTTTCCCTTTCCGCACAACCTCTCCAGCATTTGGTATCATTTGTTTATTTGATCCTAGCCAGGCTTATCAGAGTGAGATGATATCTTAAAGTGGTTTTGATTTGCATTTCCTTAATTATTAATGGTGTTGAACACTTTTTTTTTTTGTCTTTTTGAGACAGGTTCTCTTTTTAAGATGTTTCTCTGCCATCTCTATTTCCTTGCTTGTGAATTCTCTGTTCAGCTCCTTACTCCATCTTTTGAGTGAGTAATTCCTTTCTTACTTGTTTGTTTTTTGAGTAGTTTATATATTCAGGAAGTTAGTGGTCTGTCAGATGTATCAGCAGTGAAGGTTTCCTACCACTCTGTAGGTTTCTCTTCATTAATTGTTTCTTTTGCTGTACAGAAGCTTTTGAGCTTTATAAGGTCCCATTTGTCAATTGTTGACCTTATTTCCTGTGCAGCTGCTGCCTGATTTACAGTCTTTTCCTCTGCCTATGTCTTGTAGGTTGCTGCCAACTTTTTCTTCTATCACCTTCAGAGTTTTGGGTTTCACGTTGAGGTCTTTGATTCATTTGGAGTTGATTTTTGTACAGGGTGAGAATTTGGGGTTTAATTTTATTCTTCTACAAGTGGTGATCCAGTTTTGCCAACACCATTTGCTGAAGATGCTGTCTTTCCTCTACTGAGTCTTTTTGGCCCCCTTGTCAAATATGAGGTGGCTGAAATTGTATGTGCTCAAGTTTGGATCTTCAATTTTGTTCCATTGGTCTACGGGTCTGTTTTTGTGCCAGTACCAGGCTGTTTTTATGACTATAGCCCTGTAGTATAGTTTAAAGTCTGGTATAGAGATCCCCCCCATTGCTCTTTTCACTCAGGGTTGCTTTGGCTATTCAGGGTCTTTTGTTTGTCCATATGAATTTAATGATTTTTTTTCCAAGCATGTGAAGAAAGTCTTGGGGATTATAATTGGGATTGCATTAAATATGTATATTAATTGGGGCAGAATGGACATTTTATTATATTACTTTTTCCAATCCATGAGCATGGGAGTTCTTTCCATCTTCTGATGTCATTTTCAATCTCCTTCTTCAGGGGTTTAGTACCTAGCTGTAAGGCAAACTGAGCAACATTAATGTTGTATTCCTCACGATCTGAACATAACTGTGCTCTTATATTATGAATCCTTAGATAGGTTCTAGAACTAACCTACCATTTACTTTCAGACTATGGATTTTTGGTATATGATAGTGGGCAAGTATACATATTTTAGAGTAACAAAGTTAAAATGGAAAAAGGTGAATCAAGAAATATGATATGGAAATAACACACTGTTTGTTTTCAGAAGATACAATTTTAATATAGGTATGATATATCAGGCTGGTGTAACGTAATGACCATACTTAATACCCATACCCATTTGGCTGAAGGACCTAAGGGATATCTTTGTTCCTTGCCCTCAGAGGTCAACTAAGTCTCTGGGGACTATGCATGGGGGCATCTCTTGAAATGTCCTGAAAATGTGAGTCACAAGTCTTCCCTGTGCAGGGAGGTCTTGGAGATCCACTAATGGGACTTCAGCCAGTGTCCAGCCTATAAAGAGGAAAGTCTTCTCATGCTTCAAAAAGAGAAGCCATGTTCTTGAGTGGATGGATCTGGTGATTGAAAAGCCAAAAGGAGCCACACACCCCCAAAACAAAAAAAAACAAAAACCTGAGTGACCCTTGAGGACCAGATCCTCAACTGACCTTGAGAAAACAAAAACCTTGGTTAATCTGTGCTGTGTGTCCTTAAACATCCAAAAGGAAAGTATAACCAGAAATAAATAGTAAGTTCTGAGAAATTGTACTTCAGGTATAAAACTTGAGATCTTAGTAAAAAGACAAAAAGTGAAGAAAAAAAAAGAGCACAATTGTTTTGCCTGTTTTACTGGCAAGTGCAGATACCCTGTGGCTGCCACTGCTTTTGCCATGCTTCAAAGACATGAGACATAGTTTTTCAACCTTCCAATATGGACTGAAGACTCATGTCTCTCCAAGAATCCTCCAAACCTTCAGTGCCAGATGGGGACTGCTGAGACACCCAACTTGTGGACTGAGATACTACTGGAGTTTCAGCCTCTTCAAAGTATAGACTGTCATTCTTGGACTACCCAGGCTGCATCACGGAGACCAGTACAGGAAGATCAAGACAGGATGAGGTGCTTACTGGATCTCATTTGGTGACCATGGGAAGGGAAAATCCCAGTGTGGAACACAAGGGCAGAATTGATAGTGGTTTGGGTTTGCAAAAGAGGAGACTTCAAACATGACATCTTTCAGCCTAATAAAGAAAACAATCATAAACTGAAGATGCTAAAACCCATGATATATGTGACATGCATATGTGCATATTTTGGAGTGATGCATATTGGAAGGAACAACAACAACAATAGAAAGACTGTGTCAAAGAACTGACTGAAACAGTGAACTTTTGCTAGAAACAGTAAACTTCTGCATCAAGATTTTGAGAGACTGGGAAAAAGATGAAAAACATGTTTGGCAGAATGCATGAGCTCTGGTGGGGGAGACAGGGAGGGGGGTACCGGTCTAGATTTGATTTGAAATTTTGTATGAAGTGCACAGAGCTTCAAGAATAAATTGGCTTAAAAAATAAAAGTATTACTAGAAACTTTCAGATTTGCCACTTGAGAAATTCCCAAATTTCAAATCAAAACTTTCCATATGTGGTCTAAAGTAGTGCAGCACGGGTTAGAAAATACATGGTTGGTATTGAAAAGTAAGTATACTGACAACCTGGGCTGCTTTTAGGTATATTCCCCAAAATGCTTTCAAATTGCAAATGCAACCATTGTCTAATTTGATAGCACTCACTGAAGTTCTCAGAGCTGCTTTCCTGTTTCCCAGTGTCGTCCTGAATTTGATGAACTCTGCAACACATACAGGCTACATTCTTGATGGTGTTTCCATTTTCTCTGCTCTCATGTCATGCCACACACGATCGTACTTCACTTCTGAGCATTGCTATTGCTCCTGGATTAACATTTGTCAAGCTCCCCACAAAGTTCGCTATTGAGTAGTGCCTCTCACCTGTCCTATTTCTTAGATGCAGATTGTACGTTTTCTATTCTTCCTGGACACTCTTGTCTCTTCTTTGGTCCTCAGTAGCCACCTACATCAGCTCTTAGCTTTGTACCACCAGCTAAGGTCTTGATCCTGAGTTTGCTTCTGTCTATGTACTCTGTAGAAACCTCAACTTCATTGTGAAAGAAGCTCAATGTACATTGGTATTGATCCCTGGGAATGACTCTCAACACCTTGCCCCTGTACCTTTGGCTGTGTCAGTGTCCATCACTTGCGCCAGTTTAGTGAGAAAGAGTGCCTGCCCACAAAACTTACGTGAGGCAGATTTATGAACTACAATAGGCAACAAGTGACAACCTAAGCATAGGGTCAAGTGGTCCCCCAAGGCATGGAAAAGTTTGTGGGAGTAGGTAGTCTTATGTCTAGAAGCCTCACTTGCTATGCAGCCGAGAGACCCGGAGAAGCATCATCCACTCTGGATTTTAAATCCAAGGGAAATACAAAAGTGCAGTTCGTTCTAGGGGAGGGTCGAATAGTCAGGAATGTTGTGGCTACTGCTTCCTTAATGAAGAATGTTACATCCTCAGCACGTTCTACAGATAAGAAAGAGGGAAGGCTGGTCCATGCAAGGCCATGGGGAGAGTCATCTTGTCTTATCACATTTCAAACTAAGCACCTGTCCACTCTTCATCTCATTCTACATGCTCTAGCTCAGAGAATGGCAGCACATTCCCTGCAAGGAACACTAATCAGAAGCCCTGACATGCAGTCTAGACTCCTCCTTTTCCCCATGTAATAAAACCTTTTGGAATCCGACCTGAAGCAAGACTAAGGCCACCTCTTTCTCCTTATCCACACTCAACCAACTATACTCTTCCCCTTCCATCTGTGTCTGGATTAAAGCCATATCCCATTTTACTTCTTTTTGGATGATTTTTATTGAGAATTTCATATATGTATTGACCAAATATACCCCTATTCTTCTCCCCCCAATTTCTTTGCTATTCTCTTTACTACTTTTCCCTCCCAATTTCATGTGCTCTTTATTTTTAGGCTCACTGAGTACTGCCTGTATGGACATGGGTGTAGGACCATCTACTGGAGGTGTGTCCCTAAAGAACACTTACTCTACCTCTCCCTTCCCCAGCCCATGCTGGGATTTTGGCTGGCTTAATTTTGTGTGTCTTGTACATGCAGTCCTAGTTGCTTTGAGTTTACATATGCAATGGACCATTATTTGTCCAACAAATAATGTTTTGCTAGATCTTCAGTACTTATGACTCTTACAGTCTCTCTCTACCTACCTTTTCCAGATGATCTCTGGGCCTTGGAATAAGAGACTGTAATATAGAAGACTCATTTAAAGCTGTGCACTCTATAATCTCTTATTCTCTGAATGCTAACCAGTTGTAGGTCTTTATATTACTTGCCTTCTACTGCAAAAAGAAGATTCTCAGGTGACGAATGAAATATGTACCAATCTCCAGGTATGAAGGAAGGTGAGAACTTGGGGACCAGCTTATTACCATGTCCATTTTACAGAATAATAATATTAGACTCCACCATAGGGCCTATGACCAAGTCAGTCATGGGTTTCTGAGTCCAGTTAACAATACTGAACATGAGTTTCATCTGTGGAATGGGATTTACCTACAACTAGAAGGTGGTTGGTTACTCACAAATCATTTGCACCGTCATCAGACCAGGGGGCTTATCTTGTCAGGCTTGGTCATAATTTCAGATCATGGGATTCAGTGCTGGATAAGATTGGTGAATATTTTTCTCCTCTGGTAGCATAAATAGGACTTTCCAGCATGACAAAAGCTATTCGTTGTGGATGAAGCTTCCATATTGGTACCAGCTTGCTTTTTTCTATACTATATAACTCCACGTGGTGTCTTCCAATACTATCATACAATCAAGTCCTAGAGGATAATCAAGAGCTATGACAATTGCCTATAATACTCAAGAGGAACTATGGGGCCTCATTAACCAACATTTCAGAAAGAGGTAACCCTAACAGTGCGATTTTTATTTGATGGTGTATTGTATCTGGGAGAAACATTTCCACCACCCCCCCCTCCCTGGTCCTGTTACAGAGTAACTCTATTTAAGTTCTTTTCATTTGTATCCATATAAATAGTTTAGGAAGCTTCTAAGGTAGTTGATTTTTATGTGACATTTTCAAAGGTCTTTTTTATTAGATATCCATCCCCATACCCCCTTCCCTACCCTGACATCCCATCCCTCACCCCATTTAACCTTTCCTGTTACATTATTCCCATTTCTCCTTTCATAGCAACTTTATTCTATCCCATTTCCCTTGAAATTCCCTCCCATCACCTCTGACTAGTTTTCTGACTTCTTTGGATACCCCTATTTAAACACATATATCCAAAGTTTTAAATCTAGAATTCACATATTGGAGAGAACATTCTCCTTCTGATATGTTTTATCCTTACTTCTAAGAACATTGTTTTAAAATATTATTTATTTATTTATTTATTTATTTATTTATTTATTTATTTATTTATTTATATGAGTGTATTGTCTGCATGTAGGTTTGTGCACCTGTGTCGTGCAATGCTGCAGAGGTCAGAAGAGGGTTTCAGATTCCCCTGGAACTGGAGTTCTGGAATTGGAGTTTCAGACAGTTCTCAGCCGCCATGTGGGTGCTAGGGATTGAACTCAGGACCTCTGTAAGAGCGGTCAGCTCTCTTAACCACTAGGCCATCTCTCCAGCTCCCAAAATATAATACTTAAGATACATGCACAGCTATGTTAATTGCAGCTCTCTTCACAATATCAAAGAGCTGAAACCAACCCAAATGCCCCTCAACTGATGACTGGCTAACAAAAATGTGGTACATCTACACAATGGAGTTCTATGCAGCAGTAAAGAAAGATGACATCATGAGCTTTGCTGGTAAATGGATGGAACTCGAAGCAATTATACTAAGTGAAGTAACACAGTCCCAGAAAAAAAAGGCAAATGGTCTCCCTCATTTGTGGATGCTAACACCAAATTCCCAGTTGGCAGGCAAACTGAGCAACGTTATTATTATATTTCATTGTATCTGAAAGCAACGGTGTTATTACAATGTAAATCTATAAATGGGCTCTAGAATTGTCCTACCACTTATACTCACACATTGTAATCACCATATATAGATGGAGGATATGTAGTCACATTCTAAAAAAAGAATGTAAAGTTACACGACTTTATACCTGCATGCAAATTTACTGTTAAAATGTGAATCTCTAAATGTGTTTAGGAATCAACCTATAGTTTATTTTCTGAATTTTTAATTTTGACTTATGTGTGGAGTGTATATATGCATATTTTGGAATAATATAAAAGAATAAAAATAAATATAATATAATATAATATTTATTGTGTTACTGTGTTTTGTGTGTTACTTTCCTTATCTTTGAAATTCTATGATTTCTTATAATCTTTACAATAAGTTCCCAAATCCTAAGTTTGCCCAATAATGCCTTCACCTACTTGGCTACTGCCTCCCTCTTCTGCTTTTCCTCTCTACATCCTCTGGTGTTCTCGTGGGTCCTACCTGTGTGAAAATGCATGCCATTACTTGAAGATATCTCACTTTCCCTTCCCAAATTACCTTTAAGCAGGTCATTTTCTTTGCCCGGAGTCTGGAGTTCTGTTGTTACCAGGTTTGTTCACTGATTTGTTTGTTCTTGTTAACAATTGGTATATATCCATTGAACATAGTTTTGGATTTCTTATACTTTTTCTTATTTTTTTTATATTTTTTATATTTATATTTTTCTTATATTTTTTCTAAATATATCATGTATTCTCATTATCCTTGCCCTCCTCTTTTCCTCTCCTGCTAGTCTTCTCCCTTATCCTTGTCCCCATTATAGTTACACACACACACACACACACACACACACACACACACACACTATATCATGCATCTATAAAGGATTTCAGGTAGGACCATGATCTCCCATTCCACCCATTTCCTAGTAAACAATGTAACTTTATTCTTCTTTGTGCTGAATAAAACTCCATTTTTATGTCTGTTACATTTTCTTCTAATATTTTATTTATTTTATGTGTGTGAGTGTATTGCCTGCACATATGAAAGTGCACCCATGTCATGCAATGCCCATGGAGTTCAGAGTAAGGCCATGGAATCCCTTGAAGCTGGAGTTACTGATGGTTATTAGCTGTCATGTGGGAACTGAGCCTGGGTCCTCTGCAAGAGCAGCCAGTGCTCTTAGCCACCCACTGAGACATCTCTCCATCCCTACTACATTTTCTTTATTCATCCCATAAGTTTGCATGGTTGAATGTTACCTCCTCCAAAATGGCCCCTTGTAAGGCCTTGCAGAAGTTGTTTTGGCCAACATTAGGACTGTAAGCAGAAAGGACTTTTAGTTAACGATCAGTACTATGTAATGTAAACATACCACTTCCAATGGTATTCTACTTTTTTGCAGAACCCACAAATGATATAGTCACATGATAGCTGTCCAACATGTCTCTGACATCGCAGGAAAGAGAAATACCTTTATTGTGTTATCTCATTGTTTTATGGGATTGATTTGTTGTGTTAGCAAATCCAGACTGCACTGAATAGCACCACCTCTTCTTTTTTTTTTTGTCTTTATCTTTTTTTTTTAATTAGTTTTTTATTGATGCTTTGTGCATTTCATACATTTTTTCCAATTCAGTTCAGGCTATTTCCCTTTCCCTCCCCCCCCCCACCCCGCACCACCTCTTCTTAAACAGATTGAAGGGCCTTTCTTTTGTGGCTCTTCAGTATATCTTCACCGGAATTTATGATTTAGTTTTCCTTCTCATCAAGACTGTGGGTTTGGTAAGAAAAGACTTTTATTTCCTCTGTGGCTTCCACATCAACACCGTGCTAGCACATCCTAAGGACTTGATAAACACTTCCTGGAGTGAAATGTATCTTGTCCACTCTAAACATAGACAGGGCTAGGCTTCCTTTATAATATCATGTCTCATGGGGATTCAGGAATGCAAAGTGCTTCTGTCAAAGGTCACTAGGTCCATTAGACATTAAATATGCCACCAGTCAATTCTTATGGTGTGGGTACTATAAAAGATAAAGGTGGAATTATTTAGAACACTTTTCTCTTCCCTATATCAGTCAAGGTCCCTTGAGCATTATATGACATCTTTGTGTGGGAACCATCAAAAATTTTGCACTGAAAGAATGATTTAGAGAGGCATAACATACGTAGAGTTAAGGAACTAAAATGAAATATTATGGCACCCGGGGACTGACAATAGGAAATGGAAAGAAATGGGGTTCAAAGATCCCACTTGACAGCTATAGCCAAGGAGCATATCTCCAAGAGAACCTGCAGTCATAGAAGGAGCCAGGCCTGGATAGCTGCAGGAATCCACGAGGGCTGGAAGTCATAGCTATGGCTCCCTCCTGCTGCTGCCAGTGAACTCCTTCCACACTAGCCAAGCCCAGCTGATACCAAGGTTAGCACAGCCTAGATGACATAACCTCTAGAACTGAGTCCTTTAGAGGAAGGAGGAAAGCAAGCCTGAAGGAAAGGAAAATGAAGAAAGACCCATGGAACCCCAAGCCAGTCACATCTGACACTCAGCATCTGAGACTTGGTACAACTTTCCCCACCAAGAGAGTTGGTAGTAAGTATAAGAAGGCGCAGACCTAGTCTGGCCCAGCCCTTCTCCTCTAACTCATCCCTTGAGACCAGGCAGATGCCTCGTATCTCCCAGGACATCTTCCCTGAATGCTCAGAATGAAGTGAGTGTCCTTTATGTTCATTTGGCTCCCAACGCCTCCCTCTTTCACAACACTTAGCAAATCATATCCCCCTCATTAGGCTCTAAGCTCTGTGAGGACAGGGACCTTATCTTATTCATCTTTGTATCAGGCATTTCACACTGCCAACTTACCCTGAACTGTTTTTATACAAATGCATGTATTTTACATCCACCTTTAATATGTTGAATTGCAAAGCCTGATGTTCGCTACACTGACTGGCTCATGATAAACACGGCACTGAACATGACTGTGACCCAGGATAAATTGGAAAAATATAATGATTCATAAGCAAGTTTTCTTTGTGTTACATGGTCAATGCAATTCTATTTGTAGAAAAGAAAGCCATCCAGTTATGGTTTGTATTCGGTTGGGCAAGCATCTCAGCCAGAACACTGAATTAAAACAGTATGGGGCAGCTAGAGTCTAGCCCATAATGTTACTGGGCACTCACTGCCTATCCTGAGACAGACCAGTATGCTGTAGCTGAAGAGAGAATTCACATCCTTGCTTGAGACTTGCTTAGTTTTCTGTCTGAGGTAAGCTGGTACAGGGCAAAGCCCCTGAGCTTTAGGATCAGAGTAATTTGAAGTTAATTCACAAGGTGAATCACTTTATGGGCTTACACTAGTTTCTTGACCTCATGAGCTTCAGTTCTCTCATCTGTAATACTACACATGGGATTGTTGTGATGATGTAAATGAGCAATTTTCAAAAGTCCAAGGGACTTGCTATGAATTTGTTCCATTTGTCTTACATTATGGTACCATGTTTATAGTCTTGAGATTAAAGGCTTCATTTCCATTCTATGTACACTGTAAGGAAAATTAGGTTGTCAGTGCATGTCGATGTATGCTATCAAGGGGAAAGAATAAAATATCTAGAATATTAATTCAAATAAATATCTGAAATTTGCACTTCGTCATGCCTAAATCTCTCTCATATTGATGCATAAGCACAGTCTTTCCGTTTGGCATGCTGGCCAGTGCAAGTGCCTACCTTCCCACCCCAGCCTGCTTTGATCGTTATTTCATTACATTCCCATGTCACCCTTCTCCAAGTTGCTCGTCCCTCATTTCCAGTCACTGCTTCTTTATAACCCAACACACACTCACGCAGCACACTGAATAGGGCTGATGTGGAAAGCTGGTCTTTAAATAAAATAAGGATTTGTTAAAAAAACTTGGCCTCAGGTCTCTGGTGTTAGTTCTTGCTGTGTCAGAACACAGTCCCACAGTAGACAATGCCATCTTGTGGTTCTTGAGAAAATCAGTCCTTAGAAAATTCAGGAAGCTCATTGCATAAATCAAACTGCTAGTATTCCTTTTATGCTTTTACATATTAAATTATCAGCCTCCAAGATGCCACCTAATAAAAATGGGAGCCAGGTTATTAACAAGGCAGCTAGCAAGCTGTTCCCAAATGGAAAAATCCCCCAATGCTGTCTTAAAAGAATCTTACGACCCTCGTGCTTTTTAATGTATGAGGCTTTCTTTTTTTTTTTTTTAATTTTTATTTATTTCTGTATGTGTATCAATGTGCTGTCTGCATGCAGGTCTGTGCACCCGTGTCGTGCAATGCCGCGGAGGTCAGAAGAGCGTCTCGGATTCCCCTGGAGCTGGAGTTCTCCTGGAATTGGAGTTTCAGACGGATCTCGGCCACCATGTGGGTGCTGGGGATCGAACCCGGGTCCTCTGCAAGAGCGGTCGGCGCTCTTAACCGCTAGGCCATCTCTCCAGCCCCATGTATGAGGCTTTCTATGGGACATTTTATTTGATTAATTGAATTTTCATTTCCAATATTTTCTTTTTTAGTATTTCTATCTCTTTATTGAGTTCATGCTTTTGACAGAAGTATATAACCAGGCTGGCTCCACAGTGTATCTTCCAGATGAGGGTCTCACAGTTTACTTATGGTTCAGTTGTTTTCTTTTGGGGGAGGTAGTAATATAGTCTGAAATAGTGATCCCCATACCACACTCATTCTGCATGTCAGCAGTCTGAGTCCTGAACCCTGTGCTGAAATCCCTCACTTACTTTTGTCCAAAAATGTTTCCTTTGGGTTAAAACCCACACGTAAAATTTCAGTAGCAGGTGCTATCTGGGCCACTTGCTGGAGCTATGTGAATACTGCGAGTTCAGTTATATTTCCTTGGAACATAAAAATAGGAGATTTTGGGTTGATACCTGTGAAACCTCAGGGAAATCAAACATAAGTTTATTTCAGATGCTGGAGAGAGAAACCCACTGTGCCCTCCAAGGGAAGTCAGGACTTGCTGCCCCAGAATCATTTCCTCAGCAGGTTCATAAGTGTCTAGAAACAGCATTTGCAAAATCCTGCAATGGAAAACAGTGCTCTTATGGATAATAAGCAAGTGATTGTGTTTCTTTTGTTTCTGATAACCCAATTCCAACAGAATCAAAAATTAAACATATACAGATGTGGTTTTGTTACTAATATTTACATTTTAATTTGTCACATGGTGGTTTAAAACGTGTCAGTAACATGTGTGGGAATAGACTGTTTGGGAAAACAACCTGTCATTTAAGACTTCAAATATTTCTCATAAAACTTATTCTGCCAACAGGTAATTTTTGTAAGGACACTCCGGGTCCCAGATGCTGCCTGGAGGGCTGACATTTCCTGTTCTTGGGGATCTTGTAGTGGCAGGATGGAACACTTCCTTGTGGTCAGATACATAATGAGGGAACTGGAGCCACATGGGAAAAACAGGCAAAATTGCAATGTTATCTCATATTCATATCTAGTTCTAGGTGAATGTGACATAATAAAATGGCAAGGAATGAGAAAGACTATTTCAACCAGACAGAAGAACATATACAAATATCTAATGCAGGGAAAAAAGACATACCCAAGTAAAGCTGAGATGAAGGAGATGGCTGGCAACTGAGGGAAAAGCAGCACTCAGGGCTTCAAGTCTGTGAAAGCAAATGTACTCCTTATCCCAAGGACAGAGGACATGAAAGGGTTCATCGGGGTAGAGTGACCAGCTCTTCTGGTACTCCTAAAACCATGCCAGTTCTAACACTGAACGTCCTGTGTCTCAGAAAATCCCTTAGACCTAGGCATGAAACAGGGTAGTTGTTCACCTGAAACGTAGCAGGGTAAAGGTTTTAACGACATTGTCATGGCTACAAGAATGAGACTAAAATGGAGACAGTGTGGGATAAGAGAAGGCAGTTGGGAGCGTGAAGTATCCAGGAGAGAAATGGGTAGCATGAACAAAGATAGTGTGGCAGGGGGAGGATGGAGAGAGGTGAACAGGTCATCAATGGATGCTTAGGATGTTGGCTAGAAAGAGGTCAGAGTGGCCTTTTACGATGTGGGAGAGGAGGGAATGGGGAGTGAGAGCAATGCATTTTGGACAGTGCTTAGATGATGGGTCCATAAGGCAGCAGCCGCCACAGCCTGTTAATAACCTCAACAGCCTTTTTATTATCTTTCTTCCTCTAATATTTCCACTTTCAAAATTATTCTAGAAACAGATGCCTGCAACCCTGTAAAGAATGTAAAATATACCCATGCTGAGAGACATGTGGGCGCACATAGCAGACTCTTGGGCTGTATTGTATATATAGTGGACTGAACTTAACTGGGCAGGCAGCAGTGCAAGGAGGTGAGGATGGGGGAGGGGACCCAAATACTAGCAAATTATGTCGTATGAAAATCTCAAGAAAAGTTATATATACTAATAAATCTATAAAAAGAGATACACTTCAAAATACTATTAAAAATAAGAATTCTGGGGGCTAGAAAGATGGTTCAGCAGTTAAGAGTGATGACTGCTCTTGCAGAGGACTCGGGTTCGATTCCCAGTACCCACATGGCAGCTAAGAACCATCTTTAACTCCACTTCCAGGGGAATCTGACACCCTCTTCTGACCTCCACGGCATTGCATGACAGGGGTGCACCAACCTACGTGCAGACAGTACACTCATACACATAAAAAATAGTAAATTTAAAAAATTAAAAAAAAAAATTCTGAAAATTGTTCAAGTAGCCCACAGGAAAGGTAGGTGGGAACATGAAACAGGAAATGAAGGAGAAGTAATTAGCCAGGCATGGAGGCACATGCCTTTAATCCCAGCACTAGGGAGGCAGAAGTAGGCGGATCTCTGTGAGTTCAAGGCCAGCCTGGTCTACAGAGTGCGCTCCAGGCCAGCTAGGACTAAAGGGAGACCCTGCCTCAAAAAAGAAAAGAAAAGTAACTAAGAAAATGAGAGACTTAAGCTCTAACATATGAGACATCACTCTAAATGTAAATGTTTTAAATGTTAAGTAGAGACAGAAATGGCAAAGTAGGTAAATTTTTAGATTTTATACCAAATGCATATCTTAAAAATTGATAAACTTGGGGGCTGAAAAGATTTCTCAGTGGTTAAGAACACTGGATGTTCTTGTAGAGGACCTGGATTTGGTTCCCAGTACCTACATGGCAGCTAACAACTGTCTGTAATTTCAGTTTCAGGGGATCTGACATACTATTCTGGCCTCTGTGGGCATTGCATGCACATAGCACACTTACATAAATGCAGGCAAAACAGTAACACACATAAAACAAAAAATAAATGAACCAACAAAGCCCTGATAAACTTGACTTCATTTAAATAAAATTTTTTTTCTACAAAGAACCTCTTAAAAAGATTTTAAAAAAAAGCTCAGGGACCGTAAGAGAAGAAGAGGCAGAAAGATTGTAAGAGCCAGGAAGTGTGTGGCCATATGGAAACAGAGTCCTACAAGCTCCTGGGACCTTGCTCATATGAACTTGCAGCAATGGTGTCAGCATGCAAAGACCTATGCAAACTCAAGCAGACAAAACCCCAACACAGAACGGTGGAAATGGGCAACGAGCCCCAATCTTAGTCGAAGAATTATTGTCAGCTGATTACTGCTGGTTGAAGAAGAGCTGATCTTCTTAAGGGGAGGGACTCTGGATAGGCTGACTAGACCCCTATCAATGAACCTGCACTGAGGAATGTCTGGGGATACTAACTTTACAGGACAGGCCTTAATACAAATGACAGAATGAATAAATTCCAGTGGGGGGGGGGCATGGGCAGGTGCCTGTGGGAAGGGAGTATAGAGATGATTAAGACTGATTAAGATGTTCTGTGTAAAATACACAAAAATTCGATAAAAATTTACAAAAAAATCAATTAGTTTCACAAAATGTTCATAGATCAGAAAACGATGATAGTTTTCCCAGTAGTTGTAATCATTTTGTACTTTTGACAATATACATTTGACAATTGGTGACAAAAATATATTTATTCAAGTCTGTTGGTACTAACATTGATGGTCCTTCTGATCACAACTTAATTCTGCACTACATGACTATAGTAGGGATAATGGCTATAAAGTCCTTTGCTCACCTACATCAACAACACTGTTTGGGTTTTGATGTATGTATATGTGGTTGTGATTCTAGATAGGCTTAAACTCCAATGGATGAACTTGTACTTATGGATATTTGAATAAAAATTCTTGACAGGATAGAATTTAACATATAGCACCAAATACCTGAAATCTTATGGGATGGGGGGGCTATAAGGGATAGAAATGAGGGAGAGGGTCTAAATTTAAATCAGATGTATTATATAAAATCCAAAAATAAAATTTGTCTGTCAAAAAAATCATATAACTCAATCTCCATTTGGTTTTGCTACCATGGCAGAGTTGTTTTATGTTATAATTTTATTCAACACATTATTGTTTTATTTGTCCATTCTATAATTTAGTATTTCATGTGAACTTTTAGATGTATACTATTTACTTTAAATTAATTGTTTCAATTATATTTGTATCACTGTGTCTTTTTAGAATAGTTTTTCTCCTAGTCATTATTATTTGTACAGAACAGGTACATTCATTCATTGTTTTAGCCAAAGTAAAGGAAATATGTCAGAAATAAGTGTTTAGCGGGGGGGTGGGAGCACATAAAGGGGGGTGCTTGAGAGACGGCTTAGCGGTTAAGAGCACTGGCTGCTCTTACACAGGACTTAGGTTTGGTTCCCAGCACCCACATGGTAGTTAACAATTGTCTGTAACTCCAGTTCCACAAAATCCAACACCCTTTTCTGATCTCTGCAGGCATTGCATGACATAGGTGCATTTGCCTACATGTAAGCAATACATTCATTCATACAGATAAAAATAAAAATAATAAATAAAAATTAAAATTAAAATACAGATAGGACAAGCTAAAAACTAGGAAAAAAGTATTTACAAACCATTCATCTGGCAAATAATCTGTATCTAAAATAAGTAAAGAATTGTCAAAACTGAACAACTATCAAAAAAGCAGTCTAATTAGAAACTAGGCTAATACATGAATGGATGTTAACTGGGCAGGATATACAGATGACCATTAAGGACTGGAGAATATTCTTGATATTATTAGCTGTTAGAGAAATTCATGATAAAACCACAATGTCATAGCACTCTAAGGTGTAAACATGGTTAACTATTAATTAGTGGCATTATCAAGTTTAGGGGAGAATTTTGAGAAATTAGATCACTTATATATTGCTATTAGGAAGGTAAAAATGGTGTAGCTTCACTGTAAAAGTTTGGAAGCTTGCCGGGCATGGTGGCGCACGCCTTTAATCCTAGCACTCCGGAGGCCGAGGCAGGAGGATCTTTGTGAGGTCAAGGCCAGCCTGGTCTACAGAGTGAGTTCCAGTACAGCTGGAACTACAGGATAGCTGGGGCTACAGGGAGACCCTGTCTTGAAAAGACCAAAAAAAAAAAGTTTGGAAGTTTACAAAATTAAACATATAATTACTATATACTGACAATTATACTCAATTATTTATCCCAGAGAAATGCAAACTAGGTTTATGTAGGAAAATCTGTACATACTCACAGAAGCTTTGCATGTAATGTCTGAAGATAAGAAGGACCTTAGCCATCTTTCACTTGGGGAAAGGTTAAACAAAGCGTGGAACAGCCACATGGTAGTGCACTCCTCAGTCATAAAAAAGAATATACTAGATACAGTTAAAAATGTGTGTCAATCTCCAGAGAGTTGTATGCTGAATGCTACAAGTCAATGCAAAAGATCATATATTCGGATTCCATGTACTTCTTGAAATTTTAAAAATTAAAATAATCAGCATAGAAGTTAGAAAGGAAAGGGATCATGAAGGCAGCGGGCTGTGACAATGGAAGGGAATCTAGGAGGGAATAACGTGGCAGTAGAACTTCCTGTACCTTGGCTGTGTTTGAAGATGTATGAACCTACCTATCTGATCACATTGCCTAGCTCTCAAGCCAGAAATCAAAAGAAAATAATCAGAAAGGACAAATTTATAATAGACAGCTATCAAAATTTTGAAAATATTTCTTAAAACTCAACAATAAGAAAATGAACAATTCAATTAAACTCAGGAAAAGACCTAAATGGACACCTTAACAAAGATGATATACAGATGGCAAATAAGTATATGAAAAGAGGCTCAACAGCAGTTGTCTTCAGGAAATTGCAAATTAGAACAAGGAGCCTTCACTACACTGGACTATTACAATGCCAAGATCTAAAACAATGGCAGTACCAAATACTAGCAAGTGTCTGCTGGTAGGAATGCAAAATGGCACAGCTAGCTGCAAGCCATCTTGACATGGAGATAGATAGATAGATAGATAGATAGATAGATAGATAAAAAAAAAAAAAAAGATAGATAGATAAAAAAAAGATAGATAAAAGATAGATAGATAGATAAAAGATAGATAGATAGATAGATAGATAGATAGATAGATAGATAGATATCAGATTTCAATGTACTCTCAACACAGGAGTTGTGGTCCCTGGTATTGGCCCAAAGGAGTTGAAAACTTATGTTTACACAAAAACCTTGCACTTGGCTGTTTAAAGCACCTTTATCCCCCTTGTTCATACCACATACCTGTCCCAAACTGAAGTAAGGAAAATAAATGAGGTATTAAGTCATGAAAACTCTTGGAAGAAATTTATATTGATTTTGTACACTTATACAACTAAATGTACAAGATTAATATAAAAATGTTAAATACTGTATAGTTCAACTATGTGACATACTGGAAAAAATAAAACTATAAAGATTGTAACGGTTGGTGTTTGCTAAGCGCTGGAGGAAAAAAGGATGAGTTGGATGAGAGGACTTTTTGAGCCCTGAAACTATTCTGTATGGTACCATGAAACTATTCTGTGTGATACCATAAGGACTGGCATATATATATATATATATATATATATATCTTAGCCATTACATTGTACACTATAAGAATAAGTGCAAATGAAGATTGTGGATTGGAGTTGATGGAGATTTAGTGGGGAGACGTGTCAGCAGCAGCAAGTGTATCACTGTGGTGCACCATGCTGGCTGTTGGGCAGTCTGCCTAGGGAGTAAGCAGAGGCATAAGGGAACCCTGCTTTCTGCTCAGTTCTTCTATAAAACAAAACTTGCCTTAAAAAAAAAAAAGAAAGAACTCACACTGGGTGTGGTGCCGCACACCTTTGACCCCAGCACTCTGGGAGGCAGAGGCAGGTGGATCTCTGTGAGTACAAGGCCAGCCTGGCCTACATAGTGAGTTCCAGCCTAGCTGGGGCTACAGGGAGACCTTGTTTCAAAACACCAAAAAAAACAAAAAAGAAATCACATAGAACCATATGAACACATAGATACAGATGTAATTGAGTCAAGCTGAGTAAGATTGGCAGATTGTGTCAATGTCTGAATACTGGCAGTGGTTTTGTACTGTGTTTTTGCAAGATGGTATTATCATTTTTATTATTTTTTTGAGACAGTGTCTCCCTGTAGTCCCAGCTGGCCTAGAACTCACTCTGTAGACCAGGCTGTCCTTGAACTCACAAACATCTGCCTGCCTCTGCCTCCTGAGTGCTGGGATTAAAGGCATGCACCACCACACCTGGCCGCAAGATTTTATTATTAAGAGACTACATAAAGAATAGTTTGATCTCTCTGTTTTATTGCTTATAGTTGCCTAGTAATCTACAATTACCTCAACATAAAGCAGTTTAAATAAAAATGTAAACTATACCAACTCTTCATGTTACATAAAAATCATTCGACTTTATGTCCCCCACCTTGAGAAAAATCAGAACACCTTTCTGTATTATAGATTGTCTTGCATCATCTGTCCTTTGTCAGGTTTTCTAACTGTCTCTCTCTCTATCAGCCACGTTGCTCTTTCCCCTTCCTTGACCTTGTCCGTCTGCTTCCTTTTCAAAGCCTGCAAAGTTAGTCCTTCTGTCAGAACTCTTTTCCAGGCTCTTGGTATGACGATGTCAGACTCATCCATAAGTTCAAATGTCCCTCTTTCAGAGTGTGTATTTCTGATCATGCATCATAGAATTCTTTCCCTGATGGTCTATCAGGTTACCTTTCTTTATTTATTCTAAACATGATGAAACTGTCTACATTTTTATTTCTTTCTTCCCTATACCCCTGTATCTGCATAATGCATGTTTCACACATGAACTGGTGTGTGTCTGCTTTATTTTTCTCCTGTACCCATTTCCCACCTCACTATCTGATTCCTAGTAGATGCACGCTGTCTGCTAAATGAATGTTTCAAAGAAGATTAAAATTAGGAAATTACAAGAATCAAAGAACTATAGTACAGAATTATGACAATAAAACTGTCTAAATTGCACATTCAAGAGGAAATAAAAGACATATGGCCTGATGGGAACCAAAATCAATTTCATAGTGCTTCTGAGCACATGCACAGGTCAGTAAGAAAGCAATCAGCCCATTCCCTGTACTCCAGTCCTGAGAGTGAGGTGTGCTCTCCAAGCAGACGAGACTACGCATGCCACAGGAAGAGCCAAGGTCAGAACGATTCAAAGTATGTGCTTTGGGAATGGAATGGTAGATGCTTTATTCTAGTCTGCTATTTATTATTTGCCTGCTGCTAGTCTGATAGCTCTCTCATCTCACTAGGTGTGGTACCTGGAATCTGTGAAAGAGAAAATGCCCAAGTCTCGCTAGGCAGGCTACATCATGAAGGCTGGCTCAGACACAAAACTCAGAGGAGGGAGGAAGGCCGCCACGCCCCTCCCACTCCGTGTTCTTCTGGGTTTGCACTTGCTGCTGCTCTGATTAGGTCTCCGGCTAGCAGAAATGCCCTTTCCATTTCCTGCTGTCCTAGTCAGTTCAGGCTAGGATATGACAGACACAGTGATTTAGGAAGTAGAAATCTCCCCAAATTCTGGAGGCTGAGACGTCCAGGATTAAGAAGCCAGCTGACTTGGTTCCGGGTGAAAGCAGCTTCCTGTTTCCTTATGTCTTCACAGGGTGAAGAGAGAGGGGGGGGGGCAAGCTCTTCACCACTTTTTTAGATACTAATCCTACCCCAAGTTTCCACTCTTAAGACTTAACTACTTCCCTAAAGCCCAGTTTCTGATACTATGACGACAGATTTTCCAGGGTGAGGTACATTCAGACACAGAACTCGCCAGTCCAGTTCTATTCTGCTCCTCTTCCACATCCAGTCTTACCAAAGTATAATTTCTCAACCCACCATCTTTTTTTCTGGACTCTGGGAATACGAGAAATAGACAGTGAAACTTTAGTCACTGAGATTGAGCACTTTGTGGTGTTATGGGTGTGAACTAAGTTTTAGTGAGGAATCTCAAATCCTTTGGGTGTGTGGGACAATGGACTTTAAGAATTCACAACTGACTTTTAAAAATATATTATTATTTTGGGGCTGGAGAGATGGCTCAGTGGTTAAGAGCACCAACTGCTCTTGCAAAGGACAGGGGTTCAATTCCCAGCACCCACATGGCGACTAAGAACCATCTTAACTTCAGTTCCCCGGGAATTCGACACTCTCTTCTGACCTCCACGGCATTGCATGACATGGGTACCCCAACCTACATGCAGAAAGTACATTCATACACATAAATAAATAAATAAATAAATAAATAATTAAAAATTAAAAATTTTTTATTATTTTTATTTATTTATTTTTTCCATTTTTAAACTTTTTCCATAAGTCATACATCATTTCTCTTTTTATATTAATTTTATTTATTTCTGTATGTGTATGAATGTACTGCCTGCATGCAACTCTGTGCACCCGTGTTGTGCAACGCCGCGGAGGTCAGAAGAGGGTCTCGGATTCCCCTGGAGCTGGAGTTCTCCTGGAATTGGAGTTTCAGACGGCTCTCGGCCGCCATGTGGATGCTGGGGATCGAACCCGGGTCCTCTGTAAGAGCAGTAGGTGCTCTTAACCGCTAGGCCATCTCTCCAGCCCCATCATTTCTCAATTGAATCTAGAGTCACTTCCTTTTCCATGCCCCCCACCCCACCTGAGTGTCCCTTCACTCTGCCATACATGTCCTGCATCTTTTTCTGAGTCTTTCTAGAATTTTTTCAGTTCTTTTGTTGTTCTCTCCAACTTGTATTGCTACAGTATATATACATACATATATATACATAGTTATATATACATAAATATATACATACACATATCATTTGAATTGGAGGACTCTTTTTTCCTAAAAGATGTCATAGTTTCCTTAAGGAAGAGCTTGAAGTTTCCTCCTTGGCAGTGCCAAACAACCATCAATCCTGCACTTTTGCTCCACATTGGGGTCTTTCCTTCCCATGGTCTCCCAAATGAAGTCCGGTAAGCATGCATCCTGTCGAAGTGTAAACACTAAAAAAATCACAGGAAGAGGGGAAAATGACAAAAGGAAGGAAATCAAACACTCATTGCAATCAAGGGGAAAGGAAGGAAAAAGCTAAAGGCAGAATGGAGGAAGCAGAACAGAACAAATGATCATAGAACATTTGTTTACTCTGTGTATAGAAGAATAACACAGAACAACTAAAAACCTCAAGTAAAGATTTAAAAATTAAAAATAACACAAAAGGGAACAACCAGAAAACTGTTGGACCTATGAAAAGATCCAAAACCTCCACATCGCATAGGACAAGAGCAAGAAGTAGAAAAGAATCCCAAGACTAAATTGGTATTGATCAGCATCGTTCAACAGAATAATAGATGAAAATTCTCCCCAAAACTAAAAAAAGGACAAAACAATACAATTGCAAGAAGCACACTAGAAACTCCAAACATGACAAGATCATTGAAAAGAACACTTCTCCAGGCTATATATAGTTAAAATGCTAGACACCCAAAACAAAGAACCGAATACCCTAAAGAACAAAGAGAAAAACAAGTGCACCTATAAGAGGAAAACCTATCAGAATGTACAACGACTTCTCAGTGCAATATGAAAGCAAAGAGAACATGGGTGGAGCAAAGCATTTCCAGTGGTTAGAAGGACATAGTGCCAACACCAGTTCTATGAAGCCAGCAAAAATTGTCAATTATTCGTGTGAAGGAGCGAGAAAACTTCCATGATATAAAACAAGGAATACAAGAATACATGTCCAGAAAACACACGCCTTCAGAGAATACTTGAAGTCATTCAAAGGACAGCAAAAAGGAGAGCAACCATCCCCCAGGCCACTATAGAAAGAGCCAATAATAAAAGTCAATAACTGCAGAGTAGAAACCTACTAAATCAAAACTGCAAATGGATAATAATGGCAAAAGAAAGCAACACAAACCTAGTCAGTCATAACCTTAAATATTACATGGAACTAAATCCCCAATCAAAAGACATAGACTGGAGATTGATTAGGAAACAGAACCCATTGCCATACTGCTAAAAGAACAAACACATCTTACCTCAAGGACAGGCCCACCACCTTAAAGTGCAAAGGATGGAAAAATATTCCAAGCAATTGTACCAAAAGAAATCAGGTGTGTATCTTAATATCAGACACAAATAGACTTCAAAGTCAAAGCCACGATCAGAACAAATAAGGCCATTAAGATTTTTATCAAAGGAACAATTCCAAGCAAGATAGATTTCACAATTATGAATACTATGCCCCAAACTCTGGTTTCTTTAAAGAAAAGAATTATGGAAGACACCAAAGATGGAAAAAACCTCCAGCAAATGGGTCTGGAAATTAATATTGTAAAAAAAAAAATTGTCCATTCTAACCCAAACTTTGTATAGGTTTAATGCAATTCCCAATTAAAATCCCCAAGACATTTTCTTCACAGGCATTGGAAAAAGACGTCCTTAATTTATTTCATTTGGGAAAAACAAAAGATCCCGAATAGCGAAAACAACACTGATGTGAAAAAGAGCTACACAGGGGGATCTCTGGTATACGAGCTTCAAACTATACTACGAGTCCTTATAGTCATAAAAACAGCCTGGTACTGGCAAACAAACAGACCTGTTGACCAATGGGAACAAAATGAAAGCCAAACTTGAAGCTCAATTTCCTCTTTCCCCACAACTTCTCCATCACTTTTGTCATTTGTTTTCTTGATCTCAGCCCAGTCTTATGAAGTAAAATGTATATCTTACAGTGGTTTTGATTTTGCATTTCCTTAATGATTAGCAAGTTGAACACTTCTTAAATG
Organism: Rhizomys pruinosus; assembly: GCA_009823505.1. Taxonomy (NCBI): domain Eukaryota; kingdom Metazoa; phylum Chordata; class Mammalia; order Rodentia; family Spalacidae; genus Rhizomys; species Rhizomys pruinosus. The sequence continues at coordinate 1,001,571 of VZQC01003743.1, read as the reverse complement.
TTTTTCAGCCATCTCATATTTGACAAAAGGGGTCCAAGAAGACACAATGAAGAAAAGACAGGAAAAATCATCTTTCAGCAAGTTGGTGTTGGCAAAACTGCATCACCACTTGAAGAATGAAATTAAACCCCTACCTCGCGGCCCTGTACAAAAGTCACATACGCCAGATGGATCAAAGACATCAAACGTGAAACCCACAAACTCTGAAGGTGATGAAGAAAAGTTGGCAGCGACTACAAGACCATAGGCCATAAGAAAAGTCTTCCTAAATCAGACAGCAGCCGCGCAAGAATTCATTAAAGTCAACCAATTGACGAAGTGGTACCTCATTTAAACTCCAAAAGGCTGCTGTACAACAAAAGAAACAATCAGGAAGTGAAAGAAAACCCACAGAGTGAGGAAACCTTTATCGCAGAACATCTTACAACAGCAGGATGTTTCAGAATATAAAAACTATTCAAAAACAAAAAGAAAAAAAACAACATGGGACACACCACTCCGAAAGATGGCGCAAAGAGCTGAACAGAGACTTCACCAAGTGAGGATTAGATATGCTGAGAAACATCTTAAGAAGGGTTCAAAATCACTAACCATTAGGAAATGCAAATAAAAAACCACTTTAAAGATTATCTATCTATCTTACCAATAAGACAAGGCAGATCAAGATAAAACAAATGATACCAAGTGCTGGAGAAAGGTTGTTGGGAAAGAGGAAAACTCATCCACTGCTGGTGGGAAGTTTTTTGGTAAGCTCATACAGCCCCTATGGAAAGCAGTCTGGACTTAACCCTTGGAAGACTTGACATGAACTTGCCACCCAACCAGCCATACTCTTAGGCATTGTACCCACAAGACTCATCACACTGCTGCAGAGATACATGCACAGGCCATGTTATTCCAGCTATCTTCACAATAGCAACGGAGCTGAACCAAGCCCAATGGTACATCTACACACTGGAGTTCTATGCAGCATAAAGAAAAGATGACATCATGATCTTTGCAGGAAAATGGCTGAAGCTAAAGGACATCATGCTGAGTGAAGTAACACCAGTTCCAGAAAAACAAAACCACGAATGGTATCCTTCATCTGTGGATGCTTAGTGCCAATTACTTAGTTGTAAGTATTTCTTGTGCACAGCCCCTTGAGCTTTTGTCCAGTCAGTTGGGCGTGTTGCATGTTGGAAACAACAGCAACAACAACAACAACAGAAAGGACCGCATTCAAAGAACTGATGAAAACAGTGAACTTCTGCAACACAGGGAACTTCCAATTGCGGCATTGAGAAAGAACTGAGAAAGAGATGACAAAGGATGTTTGACAGAATACATGAGCTCTGGTGGGATGGGGACGATAGGGTAGGGGACAGGGGTCTAGATTTGATCATCTTGTAATATATATATATATCGAATATATCCACGCAAGCAAGGAACGGAAAAAACACACACACACAAAAAGAGAAAAGAGGAACAGATGTATGACTTATGGAAAAAGTTTAAACTGGAAAAAATAAATAAATAAAAATATACAAAAAAAAAAAAAAATTTTTAATTAATTAAATTTAATTAATTAATTATATTTATATTTATTTATTTATTTATGTGTATGAACTGTTTACTTTCTGCATGTAGGTTGGGGTACCCATGTATGCAATGCCGTGGAGGTCGAAGCGGGCGTCGGATTCCCGTGGGCCTTGAAGTTAAGATTGTTCTTAGTCGCCTGTGGGTGCTGGGAATGAACCCCTGTCCTTTGCAAGAGCAGTTGGTGCTCTTAACCACTGAGCCATCTCTCCAGCCCCAAAATAATAATAATTTTAAACGTCAGTTGTGAATTCTTAAAGTCCATTGTCCCACACACCCAAAGGATTTGAGATTCCTCACTAAAACTTAGTTCACACCCATAACACCACAAAGTGCTCAATCTCAGTGACTAAAGTTTCACTGTCTATTTCTCGTATTCCCAGAGTCCAGAAAAAAAGATGGTGGGTTGAGAAATTATACTTTGGTAAGACTGGATGTGGAAGAGGAGCAGAATAGAACTGGACTGGCGAGTTCTGTGTCTGAATGTACCTCACCCTGGAAAATCTGTCGTCATAGTATCAGAAACTGGGCTTTAGGGAAGTAGTTAAGTCTTAAGAGTGGAAACTTGGGGTAGGATTGTATGAAAAAAAAGGGGAAGAGCTGCCCCACCCCCTCTCTCTTCCCCTGTGAGACCATGAAGGAAACGGAAGCTGTTTCACCGGAAGGAACCAAGTCAGTGGCTTTCTTGATCCTGGACTTCTCAGCCTCCATAATTTGGGGACTGATTTCTACTTCCTAAATAACTGTGTCTGTCATATCCTAGCCTGAACTGACTAGGACAGCAGGAAATGGAAAGGGCATTTCTGCTAGCCGGAGACCTAATCAGAGCAGCAGCAAGTGCAAACCCAGAAGAACACGGAGTGGGAGGGGCATGGCGGCCTTCCTCCCTCCTCTGAGTTTTGTGTCTGAGCCAGCCTTCATGATGGAGCCTGCCTAGCGAGACTTGGGCATTTTCTCTTTCACAGATTCCAGGTACCACACCTAGTGAGATGAGAGAGCTATCAGACTAGCAGCAGGCAAATAATAAATAGCAGACTAGAATAAAGCATCTACCATTCCATTCCCAAAGCACATACTTTGAATCGTTCTGACCTTGGCTCTTCCTGTGGCATGCGTAGTCTCGTCTGCTTGGAGAGCACACCTCACTCTCAGGACTGGAGTACAGGGAATGGGCTGATTGCTTTCTTACTGACCTGTGCATGTGCTCAGAAGCACTATGAAATTGATTTTGGTTCCCATCAGGCCATATGTCTTTTATTTCCTCTTGAATGTGCAATTTAGACAGTTTTATTGTCATAATTCTGTACTATAGTTCTTTGATTCTTGTAATTTCCTAATTTTAATCTTCTTTGAAACATTCATTTAGCAGACAGCGTGCATCTACTAGGAATCAGATAGTGAGGTGGGAAATGGGTACAGGAGAAAAATAAAGCAGACACACACCAGTTCATGTGTGAAACATGCATTATGCAGATACAGGGGTATAGGGAAGAAAGAAAATAAAATGTCAGGACAGTTTCAATTCCTGTTTAGAATAAATAAAGAAAGGTAACCTGATAGACCATCAGGGAAAGAATTCTATGATGCATGATCAGAAATACACACTCTGAAAGAGGGACATTTGAACTTATGGATGAGTCTGACATCGTCATACCAAGAGCCTGGAAAAGAGTTCTGACAGAAGGACTAACTTTGCAGGCTTTGAAAAGGAAGCAGACGGACAAGGTCAAGGAAGGGGAAAGAGCAACGTGGCTGATAGAGAGAGAGACAGTTAGAAAACCTGACAAAGGACAGATGATGCAAGACAATCTATAATACAGAAAGGTGTTCTGATTTTTCTCAAGGTGGGGGACATAAAGTCGAATGATTTTTATGTAACATGAAGAGTTGGNCTTTTGGAGCTTCTCAATCTCTTCCTGTAGCTCTTTGCTTCGCTGGTTGGTTTCCTTATCTTTTTCAGCATGGGATCTTTTTAGTGTTTCCACTTACTTCCAGAGTTTGTTGTTCTCTCTCTCTAGGTCCTTCTTGAGTTCTTCATTCTCTTTTCTTAATTCTTTGATTTGCTCTTTATAATCTTGTACTTCTTTAAGTGTGTTCACAATTGTGCTTCTGATATCTGTCCTGGCCCATCCCCAGGGGGATCCCACTGTAGGAATCTTCCACAGGGTTGGTGAAGCTTGGTGTGGGATTATCCTGCACCTTTCCCATGTTGTCTCTTCTTCATGTTCCTTGCATATGTGCTTCTCCTTGCCTGTATTCCAATGTGAGTCCCAAATGCCTCTTCACTGTGTTGAAGGCTTGTTTTGCTTGCCTCCTTCAGAGGCCTTTGTAATCCCAGTTGGCCAGGAGGAGGGGGGTGGAGGTGGTGTTGGTGGTGGTGGTGGTGGTGTGCTCTTTAGCCCAGGCCCCAGTACCTGTGCTTCAGGTGGTCTTGGGAGATCTCCGATCTCAAGACTCACACAAACCCACCTTTTATACTAGCTGGGAGGATAACTCCTCCCCCACAGCCATAAAAGCCAATCAAGCCAAAGACAACTAGATTAAATCAAACAACAATCAACCTTGCTGAAGCACCCATCTCCTACCTGCTTCAGGTAGTCTTGGGAGATCTCCCCATACATCATTTCTCAATTAAATCTAGAGTTGCTTCCCTTTCCATGCCCTCCACCCCACCCATTCCCCACACTCTGCTATACATGTCCTGCATCTCTTTCTGAGTCTTTCCAGAGTTTTCTTTTTTAGTTCTTTGGTTGTTGTTATCTCCAACATGTATTGCTACAGTGCATATACATCTATCTATCTATCTATCTATCTATCTATCTATCTATCTACACATAGTTATATATGCATAAATATTTACATACATACATACACATATCACTTGAATTGGAGGGATTTTTCCCTCAAAGATGTCATAGGGGCTGGAGAGATGACCTAGGGGTTAAGGGCACCAACTGCTCTTGGAGAGGACCTGGGTTCGATTCCCAGCACCCACATGGCAGCTAAGAACCATCTTTAACTCCAGTTCCAGGGGAATCCAACATCCTCTTCTGACCTCCATCACATTGCACGACATGAGTGCACCAACCCACATGCAGACAGTACACTCATACACATAGAAAATAATAAATAAAAAAATTTTTAAAAAGATGTTAGGTTTTCCTTAAGGAAGTGCTCAAAGGTTCCTCCTTGGCAAACCCAAATAAGCATCAGTCCTGCACTTTTGCTTCACATTGGGGTCTTTCCCTCCCATGATCCCCCAAATGAAGTCCTGTAAGCACACGTCCTATCTTGATCCCCCTGCACTGGCCTCCAGTGCAGGTACAGGTAGTCTATACAGCCCAGGTAGTCCAACAATGGCAGTCTATATTCTGACCAGGCTGACATCCCCTTAGCTGTTTAAACCACAAGCTGGGTATCTCAGTAGTCCCCATCTGGCATTGAAGGTTTGGAGGATTCTTGGAGAGACCTGAGTCATCAGTCCATATTGGAAGGTTAAAAAGCTGTGTCTCATGTCTTCGAGGAATGCCAAAGTGGTGGCAGCCACAGGGTAGATGCACTTGCCAGTAAGAATTGAAAAGACAGGCCAAACAACAGTACTCTCTCTCTTTTCTTTTTGTCTTTTTACTAAGATCTCAAGTTTTATGTCTTCAGTACAGTTTATCTAGTCTTACTGATTATTTATATCTGGTTGTACTTTCCTTTTGAATGCTGAAGGCCACAGGGTTAGCCCAGATTAACCAAGGTTTTTGTTTTCTCAAGGTCAGTTGAAGATCTGGTGCTCAGGGGTCTCTTGGGGTTTTTTTGGGAGGGAGGAAGGTAGGAGAGCCTTACTCCTTTCAGCTTATTTACCAGTTCCATCCACTCAAGGACAAAATCAGGTCTTGCTAGACCAGGCTTCCTTTTCTGAAGCATAAGCAGACTTTCCTCTTTATAGACTGGACAATGGCTGAAGTCCCATTAGTGGCTCTCCAAGACCTCCCTGATCAGGAAGACTGGTGACCCACATTTGCAAGACATTTCAAGAGATGCCCCCATGTATAATCCCCTAAGACTTGGTTGACCTCTGTGTCAGTGTATTGCTTGCATGTAGGTAGGTGCACCTATGTTGTGCAACTCCCAAAGAGGTCAAAAGAGAGCATCAGATTCCCTAGAACTGGAACTATGAAAAGTTGTTAGCCATGTGGGTGCTGGAAATTGAACCCAGGTCTTCTGTAAGAGCAGTCAGTGCTCTTAACTGCTGAGCCATTTCTCTAGTCCCAACACAATTGACTAAAAAGCCCATTTATTGTTTAGGAAAGGTTTTTGAGCATGGGTAGAATTCCAAAATCCCCTACACCCCTTTCTAAATCAGAAGAATTTTTTTCTAAATCAGAAGATGTTTTCTTCACTGGATTCATAGAATTAGGTTTATAAATAATTAGTAAATTTGCAGATCAGTGTATGAAACTGGAAACAATCATCCTCAGTGAGGTAATTCCAACCCAGAAGGACAAATGTTGCATCTTCTCTCTCATAAGTGAATGCAGGCTTTGAATTTTGGATAGGTGTGTTTCAACTGTAAAATCCATAGAAGTCAAGAAACTGGTAAGGGGCCATGGGAGAGAGTTTGTGGAAATGGAGATAGAATGATATAAAAGGAGAAGGAGAAATAATAGAATCAGAAGAGGAAAAATGAGTGAGTAATAGGAGGGCAGGGGAGGGAGTGAGAGGAGGGATAACTAGCACTAAAGGCCTTAGAAAACATCATATGGAAACCTACTACTGCAGAAACTTCTCAAAATATGTACTTGGCGGCTGAGCATGGGATCCTCCTGCAGAAGACCTAGGTTCAATTCCCAGCACCTACATGCCAGCTAACAACTATCTGTAACATCAGTTCCAGGGGATCTGACATCTTCTTTTGACTTCCTTGGGCATTGCATGACATGGGGGCCCTTACACACATGTAGGCAATACACTCATACACATAAAATAAAAATAATAAAAACATATACAATATAAAATGTTTAAACGGAATTACCGTACAACAGGAGACAGTGCCCCTACCATGCACCACAGGCTAGCAAATAAAAACCCTGGTGCCAGGAATGTGCTCGCTCTTTGGGAGTTGTTGTCCCATGGATCCTTAAACAATATTGGCTATTTCCATCACTTACAGTTACCCACCAGAACTTGACAGTAATATCCTGTTGCTGAGGACATTATATACATGTGTCTTCAAACAAATAAGGAGAAATCAAGCTGGCACCCATCTTAAAATGTCGTCTCTACTGGCTAGCTTTCTTAGTGCTAGACAGTGCTGTGCATGCTACTGGAAGAGAAAAGTAATCAACTTTATGCAACTATGAACCCTGTGAGCTACAGTTAAGTTATTGACAGTTGTACAATGGAGGCACAAATGCTATGAGAGTAACTGACCACCTTCTAAAGAATCGAAGGCCTGCTTCATAAATGTACCCCAAACCTGGCACCATTATCAAGGCCAAGGGGGAGATTCTAATACTATTATCCTGAGAAATGGACATGGAATTAAACTGACTTCTAGTGACTTATTGCTATATCCACAGATTAGAGAATCTCTCAGCTCTGACCAGACAAGCTTCTTGGAGCAGATAGCAATTAACACAGTGACCCACCACTAGTCAACCTGTGGAAAATAAGAGACTGCAGAGTGCTCGTTCCTAAATGAGACACCTACATCACACCCCCATTCCCAAGGCTTAGGGGTCATTGTGGAGGAGAGGGGTGGAAAGTTTATGAGAGCCAGGTGTGGTGGATGACTACAAGGAAATGGTGTTTACTAGATACAGCAGAGAAGTTGTATAGGCTCTCACAGTGCTGTGACTGCACGCACAAGGCCTGCACAAGCCTGACCCAGAAAAATAATCTCACCATGAATGGAGGAGGTAGGCAAAAAGCCTCAAACCTAGCTGAGCAAGGAACAGCACTGACAGCTGTTGAGAGATGGAGACTCAGTTTGGTTTAAGGTGTGATACCAGGTAGGTTGACCAAGCTGCAAAGGATGGACCCACACTCTAATTGGGGGACACAAATTAGACTTGACCATCCCTTAAAATTAACAATAGAGGATATGAAGTTAGAGGGGTAGGGAGGTGGGGGTGAGGTGCATCTGAGAGGAGATTGGGGTGGGGTCTGAATATGATCAAAATACATTGTATGAAATTCTCAGAAAATCAATAAAAATATTATTTCTTAGCCTGGCATGGTGGCGCATGCCTTTAATCCTAGCACTTGGGAGGCAGAGGCAGGTGGATCTCTGTGAGTTCAAGGCCAGCCTGGTCTACAGAGTGAGTTCCAGGATAGCCGGAGCTACAGGGAGACCCTATCTCAAAAAGACCAAAAAAAATTATTTCTTAAAAAAACCTAATATATCCAGAGGCTAGAAGTATAGAACTTTATAGAAACTATCTGCTTAAATCTCCACTGACAAAAAGTGGGCAGGTATTTGAGAAAACATTCAAAGCAAAATTAAGTATAAGTACTTTGGAGCCTGAGCATATGGGTGGAGTAGAGTGAGGTAGTGGAACTTGAGTGGGAACAGTCTCACTTCTAAGGGGATGCAGCGCTCCTGGGAGATGCAGTGGTCACTGAGAGCCTCTCTCAGAAAAACACTGGGTAGAAGCTGGTCTTTTCGTTCCCTGTGAGGACACCTCCTACCCCCTGCCCTGCCCAACATGTGTGGCTGCTTAAACCAGTAACCAGCTAATCTGGGTTAAAACAAAGAGCTAATAGCTAGATGCTGAGAACAAAGAATGGGTGCGTCCTTTCTGTAGCATTATGCTGGTGCCTTATTTAGTTAGGTTTTTTTTTTTAACTCTGTGCAAAGAGACGTGTGGAACATTATAATAGGTACAGAAAAGTTATTTTATAAAGCAAATAGACTTATAATTTCTAGACGATTATAAAAATATTCAAATCTATTTCTCAGTCTGTGGGCCATATCTCACAGAGAAAATTATGGAAAGCCCCACTAGTGGGTAAACCATTATCTATTAAATTGGTGAGGCTGTTGATTTGGGCCCATCAAATTCTGTGGTCTTAATACTGTGCTCCCTGCCAGGCTCTTTTACTGTCCACCCCTTCCCACCACATATGTCTTTACCATTTGGAAAAAGATGCTTGACTGAGAGTTGCTCACAGTTGCTCTCAGCCAAAGCTAACAGAATTCAGTCTTCCTGTAAACATCACACAAACCAAACACTCCTGAATCTGAGCTTAATAACCTGCTTAACATCGTAAATGAAGTCCTGCGATAGAAAACATTTTTCTCCAGTTTGGGCCTCAGCAAAGTGCCCCAACTCCTGGAAATGAAGTGTTAAGAAGTGCATAGCAAACCACTGTAAAGAGAAGGCCCACCCTTAAAATGGGATCCATTGTATTCTTTTTGCCTTACAGACAGCAGTGTAAAGGGAACAAGGAACAAGGGTCATCAAACTCCTCCCCTGTCATTGGTCTCTCATTAGATTACTTATCTGGGGTGGGGTGGTATGGTGCTCCTGCCATGAAACTTAGCTGTTGCAGAATGCACGTAGGCTTCCCCTCTGTCCTGTCTACCTCCTGGTCAAAGAGCCCACCAAAACTACTATATAAGAGCTTAAAACCCCTGCAATAAATGAGTTTTCTCCCTGATGCTGCTCTTTCTTTGATTCATTTTGGAGACCGTCCTCTGCTTTCTCCACTTCCCTCCTTTGGCCCAGCAGTCATGCCACAGCCTGACATGGCTGCCATACCTAGTACCAGGAGGCTGGTGACTAGGGAGGCAGGAACTTCACGACACAGAGTAAAAGTGTAGAGGGACTGCTTTTAAGCTCCCAGGTACTTCCTTTGTAACAAGCACTGAAGCCACATAGTTATAGCAGATTTCAAAGCATGTTTCATCACCCCCTAATTGTATGATCCTGACCAATTTTGCTCATATTTTAAAAAGAGGACTAACAATATTTCCTTGGATTATTCTTTTTTTTTTTTTTGGTCTTTTTCAGACAGGGTGACCGTGTAGCCTCAGCTACTCACTATGTAGACCAGGCTGGCCTTGAATGCACAGAGATCCTCCTGCCTCTATCTCCTGAGTACTGGGATTAAAAGCATGTGCCACCATGCCCAGTGGATTGTTCTTTCTTAAATCGGAAGGTCTTCTCTATTTGAACCTCTGTATGAAACTCTCTTGCAACTATTAAACCTATCTAAACCTTAGAGTTTTCCTTTTGTAAAACAGAAATCTTTGTATCTATAGATAGGTTCAGTATGACTAGATGAGATAATTTATGTAAAGCAGGTAGTCCTATGCCACACATGAGTGAATTTAGCAGGCCATAAGCACTGTGTGTAGCAGAGGACATAGATCAAGAGAGACCAGAATGCTAAGCCTTTCACCTAGTTCCCATCTATCTGTTGCTATAAGCCAGCCTGGTATCTGCTCTTATAAATGTGGCTTTTGGTATTTTCTAATCAAACTTCTCTGAAGGATACAAAGATATCCAAGTAGCATTTGAAAAATGATGAAGTAAAGAGGACACAAAATGTGTACATTTGTGTAAGAATGAATATAGAAATACAGTTGAGCAATAACTGAAGTTGTGGCTTCTGAGAGGAAAGCATTCTGGCATTGGACAATACCAGGAACCTCATATGTGTTGAGGCACATCTACAGAACCTTGTTCCTCTGAGAGAAGTCTTCAGACCAGCAACTTTAGGGTCTCCAGTCTCCAGGGAACTTGATAGGAAGGCATAATCTGATTCTTCATCCCAGACCTGCTAAAACAGAACCCAGTAACTGGTGTGCCCACGCATGTGTGAGTCCTCTTTCAGCGTGAAAAATGGTATCTGGCAATCGGGCTCCCAAGCAGCTAAAGTGAGTTCTGGGTGTCACTTCCCCAGTGCCAGTCCTCCCTTCCCTTCCATACTCAGCTTCCTCTCCCAAATCAGTTATCAGGATCACATTTTGACATTGTCAGGCCCAGCTAGGAGTTGGAGGTGGCTGTAAGCCCATGCTGTACATCAGGCTCATTCAGTGTGAAGACACAGATGGCTCGTGATGGTCGCATGCCGGGCAGTAAACTCCATGCTCTTTGTCCAGCTCGCACTTACAGCTCTGTTTCTGGTTCCTGGCTGCCAGGCTGATTGACTCTCCCCCTGTGAGGACTCATTCCTTCCCAGTTTCCTTCTCTTGACCAATCTGGAAAAGCAATTTTGCCCGGAGGAAAAGGGCAAGTAGTGGAGAGACCACCAAGAATGGGAGTCAAGCTCATGTGGCAGAGTCCAGGGACCCTTGAGGCTGCTGTGACACATTCAAGTCTGGCTCCTTGGTGACTCAGAGTTGTCTGGAGCAATCTTTCTTAGAGCGGGTAGGAGGAAGAAGCTAGAAACACATTACAGTGTTTGGTAAAGAAACACTGCAAGAGACTATTACCTTCCCACATTCCCTCTTCCGCACTGCCATTTGGAATGTCCCTTCAGGTTTTGGCCTACTTCCCTGAGTGTATTTTTTGTCTTCACCTAATTGGTTAACTGAAAGGCATCTCATTTAATGCAAACTACAGTTAGGTTGCCAATGAAACTCAGAGGAAGCTGCATGGGGCAGACATCAATGTCAGTCACTCAATAGAAGCTCAAGAGAACACACCCAGCTGCCCCAGTGGGGAGCTGGGTATATATATATATATATATATATATATATATATATATATATTATCCCGTGATTTCACAAGCAAAATGGACTTTACTGATAATTAAATCTCTCCACAAATGGAATTCAACGCCTATTTTCATTTTACTGTAAGATGCTCCTGGATTATTAAGCTGCTGTCACTTCTCACCACCTATAAACCTTCACTGCACTCAGAAAAACGTATCACTGTTTCTAACACGTGCCCAGGTGATAGGCTGCTCCCACGGTTTTCTATTTGGAAGCACACATTGTGCTGTTTATGCATGTAGGCAGGTTAGCAAGTGCTTGGCATTTACTGTAGAGCCTCCTAAGTTAATTTAGAAAGCCTGGAATCATAACATATAAGTTTTAGTTGGTTATATTCTGTGAATAAATGACTTTACATTCAAGATAAATGCATTTATTAAAATTACTTGGGATGTTAAGTAATGTTTTATATTATTCAAAGCCTGTGCAAGGATGTCTTTGAATATTGGAGATACAGTTCATTGGGAGAGGTTTTGAGAGCTGAGCATGAGAAAGGTTTTGAGTTAAATCTTCAGCACTGAAAATAAAAGGGGGGTGGAGTTGGCTGCAACAAATAGTGGTCCATGGGACTGGAAGGTTCATGAAGAGGTAGTCTGTGGCTGCTTACATGTCTAAGTTCAGCTCATTTGGTTTTGGCTTGGTCCATTCTGCTTAATGAATTAGGTTCTCCCAGCAAATCACCCTGTCCTGCAGTAATGCTCGTGTACTCACCAATTTCAGAGCTCCTTCATTACCCAACCTCTAACATGGTATTTTTAAACCATGAATTGTGAACTTTTAGGGAGTCACAAAATCAATTTAGTGAGTTTTTAAAAAATACCATTTAAAAAAATAGAACCGAGTACTTCATGGGAAGAAAGAATAAGAAGTAGTACTTTGTAAAATTTTATGTCAGTGGTGCACATGTATATACATTTATATGTATATATGCACTATACAGAGACACACACATTCATATATATATATATATATAAATTCATATATATATATATATAATCAGTGATAATGAATATTGTATTATTTATAGTGGGTTGTAATAAAATCTGTGAGTGAACTGGATAAGAATTCCCTTTTGACATGATTTTATAATTTATAGATCAGGAATCATAATTCTTTAGAAATAAGCATCTTTATGTACTGTTACCATGGGCTACATCTAGAACCCATAGTCAATAGCACTGAGAATAATCTAATAATCTAGATGTATAGTTCTCCAAGTGTGGATTCAAGACCTTCAGAGTCCCTGGGAACTTATTGGAAACATAGCTATCGGGTTCCCTCTACCCAATCAACATACTGAACTCTGATACTAGGGTAAAATTCGATATTCTGTGTTTTTAAAAATGTTTTATTAATCAATTTTATTTTGTTTATGAGTATATTGCCTGCATGTACGTAAGTGCACCCATATCATGAGATGCCCATGGAGATCAGAAGACGTCAGATTCCCTGCAACTAGAGTTGCAGAACATTGTTAGCTATCATGTGGGCTCTGGGAACTGAATCCAGGTCCTCTGAAAGCAGCCAGTGTTCCTAACCACTGAACATCACTCCAGCTTCCCATTCTGTGTTTTAACAGCTCTCCTGGTGAATCTGGTGCATGGTAATACTTAGGGGCTGCTGTACTGTCACTACATGTAAACCATGCTTGAGTCTGGACTTCTCTTCTGCTTTTTAAAACAGAGCCCTATCCTTCTAGAAATCTCACCTCAAGCATTTCCATAAGTTCTTAAGGCACTTAAGTCATATGAATGCATTTACTCAGTTAGCATATGAACTCCTGTGCTTTGTTTCTCTTCTTCGGCTCTAGCCTTCTCTCCTTGGTTCCAAAGCAATGTGCTGGAACCTAAGCGTACCTTCCATCAGGCTCACTGTCTGACAGGGAGACCCAGAAGCCCCACCGTCACACACTGCTACTTGGCAAAAAGGGAGGAAAACAGTATAGCCTGAGACAAGGGCTTAATTTATGAAGGACTTTGTAAATTCATACTTCAGGGTTTATTTAGGAAATATTGTTGCCTATCCAACTTACAAAATGTTTTGAACTCATGTGATTTTAAGTAATTTTTATTCACTTTCCACACTTTGAAGAGATAAAGCTTATTTAAATAATTATAATCTTATGAGAGTTAAATAAGATAACATAGATTACTCTGATTAATAATCCTATGGCCCCAAATAAGCAATTAATTTCCTCTGCTAGGATGAAGAAATTTGGTGTTAGGTTAACAAGACTCAAGAACCTCTCTTAATTGTAAATGCTACATGATAGGAACACTAATGTTAGTCTCTAGACATGTGTACATATATGAAGCTTTCAATGTGGAGGCACTGAGAATTGCCCTGTTGTCAATCGAGTGTTTAAGTGATACATAGAATCCACTGGAGACTCAAAGGGAAGAGCAGAGAATATTAGGGGCCCTACACTAGATATTCTTCCATTACACTCCACACATATCACAGACACAAGTATCTTACCTCTAGGAATGACTTCTGCCTGCCTCTAAGCCTGATCTTATTGGGAATGAAGTAGACATGCCCTTTCCTTGACTTCCAGCTATGGGAAAAATGTGAAGTGTGGTTAGTAAAAAAGAATGTAAAGATACCATTTATCTTGGAACTGTATTAAAAGTTATGAGAAAATAGTGCTTGTGAGCTGGGTCAGTAGATAAAGGCACTTGCTGTGGAAGCCCAGAGATCTGAGTTTGATCCCAGCACTTATATAATATAAAGGTGGAAGTAGAGAACCGACCCTTGAAGTTGTCCTCTAACTTCCACATGTGCTCTGTAGCACACACACACACACACACACACACACACACACACACATGTGCACACACACACAGATAATAAATAAAACTTAGAAAAATAAATAATAATTCTGAGACAACAACTTTAAAAATGGCTCAAGTCTAGATGATGGTACAAGAGAGCTTTCAAGCTTCAAAGAGTACACATTTCAATCTATAAAATTCTTCTGCAACACAGACAAAAAGAAATTTTCACAAGTCACTTTACAGAGTTAACAAAATCCAGAAAACAAAGCAAGACAAAGAAGTGGAAACAAAACCAATTACTCATATGATGATAGCAAAATTAAATGTTAGCAAGCAAATCTACAAAATTAAATGTTAGTGAATAAAATCCGTCCATCCATTGAAAAGTTATCACATGGAAGTATAGTACTTTAATTGACAGATAAAAAGACAGTTTAACCTAAAGACATCTTTTGAAATAATTCATTCTGTTAGTAAGGTAAATGAGAAAAATATATGATCATAGATAAGGAAAATTATTTTTATGAAAATCAATGTTCACTTTTTCAAGATTTTGATAAAACATATGCATCTTACAATTTGCCCTCCAAAGCATTTTAAATGTATACAGTTTATTGGTGCTAAATACACTCAAACTGAATAACCATCACTGATATTCACCTAACCATATATAAAACTTTTTACTTTTTGGAACAGACTCTATATGCATTAAACTTGACCCTTTTCCTCCCTTCTCTCAGGCCCTAGCAATATCCTACACAAGTGTAATAGTTTTTCTGTGACTGGTTTATTTCACTTTGTGTGATGTTCTCAGAGTTTCCTTCATTTTCAGTGATGAATGATATGATACTGTGTTTACATACTGGATTCAGCTTGTCCAGCTTTCAGGGTCTTGCTATTGTAATAATGTTGTGAACATGGTGTATAAACACCTCTAAGAACAACTTTCAATTCATTTGAGTGTATATACATAAGTGGAATTGCTAGACCCTATTGTAATTCAGTTTAACTTTAAGTGTGCATTTTATTAATTCTTTAAGAATTTCATACATTTTATTTTATGGTGTGGGTTCTATCTTGTGGAGTAGGAACAGGCTTTAAATCTAATTAAAAAAAACACAGTTGGTTTCTCCCATAGCATTCATGCCACTATTGTACCAGTGAGCATATTTCACCAGGCCAGGCATTATTGCAGCTCATGGACTCACAGGTGGGTAAGACTGAAATTAGTTTTATTTTCTGGTAGTATACATAGCATCTTCTAGTACTATGAAAGCTGGCTGGTAGGAATGAAGCTTCTAAGTCAGTTGCTATCTTGAATTTTTCATGTCCTTTGATTCAAATATGTGATGTCGTTAGCAATAAGATCTTATTGTCATGTTTTGGAGGATAACCAAGAACAATGGCAATAGTCTATAATGTTTAGGGGTCTATGGGCCTTCACTGGGCGAAAGTTTCAAAACAGGTAACCCATACCTGGTACTTGACTTTTATTTGTTACCCTGTGGTATCCAGTAGGGGGCATTGTTTCTCTGTTATATAGAGTAACTCTATTCAAACTCTTTTATATATGTATATATTTTAAGAAATTTCTATAGTAGCACATTTCCATATGACTTTTTTAAACATGTCTTTAAAGTTATCTTTTCCCATTTCCTCTTTTAATTGCCAGCCTTCTTTTACCCTGTTCCATTATTCTCCTTTATCCCACTTCATTCTGTATTCCCATGGAATTCTCCACCCCAAGGCCCTTTACTAATTTCCTGACATCCAGAAACAAGAGAAAACATGAGACATTTATGTTTCTGGATCTGGGTTATTTATTCTGAATGATTGTTTCCAGTTCAATCTGTTTACCTGTGCATTTAGTTCTCAATAGCTGAATAATATTCTGTTGTGTAAATGTACCATATTTTCATTATCCATTCATCCATTAACTTTTGGAAGAACTATCTTGCTGTTTTCTATACATTCTTACTAGCAAGTGTTCCAGTTTCTCTGACCATACTTATGTCAATCTTTCTTATTTTCTGGTTGAGGACCATCTAAAAGATATAAGGTGATAAATCAACCTAGTTTTAATTTGCTTTTCCTAAAGATTTGTGATTTTGAGTAACTTTTCAGGTTCTTGCTGGATGTTATACCTAGTGGTCTTACTTTATCTGCAGCCTTACAATAATTTCAGTTACCTGTGGCCAACCACACTTTAAAAATAAACTTTGTCCTATGAATAGGAATAATGCAGACCAATATCTATATCTATATCTGTATCTATTATATATATATATAATCTGTTCCTGTCCTTTGTCTATTTTTAAACTGGGTTATTATATTCTACAAAGATAACATCTACATATTCAGGTTCAGGTTGTTAAACTCTTATCAAGTATGTTTTACAAACATTTTCTAATTCTGTTGGTGGCTTCTTTATTGATGTATAAAATTGTAAAGCCTTTTATGAAGTCCAATTTGTTTATTTTTCTTTTTATTGTGTCTTGTTGTTTCATATCTAAAAAACAGCTGCCAAGTTCGTTATCATGAGGTTCATTCCATATTTTCTTCTTAGAGCTTCACACATCACAGAGGTTCTTGACACACATGCCATTAATTTTACTTATGGTGTTAGTTAAGGCTATGGATTCATTCTTCAGCTTGTATATTTCCAGTGTACCCAGCAAGGTTCTTTGAAAAGACTGTCCTTTCCTATTGAATGGATTTACTACCCAGGGATAAGTTTCAAGATAGATTATCCAATCCCAATTAATCCAAGTAATCAACTCAAAACCTGTACATACTTACAACATTATAGAAGGTATGTGTGTGTGTGTGTGTGTGTGTGTGTGTGTGTGGTGTGTATGTGTGTGTAATATGGGAGGAGTAAGAGATGAAGGAGCAGTAAAATGATATATGTATATTATTCATGTATGAAATTCTACAAAAATTAAATGAATTTTGGAGACCAATCAACTAGAAAAGACCAAATTTGTGGTTTGGGACTGTAATGAAAGAACTTTAATCTTTTGAACTATTCTCTCTGCTATGTCCAAAGTCAATCCAGACACTTAAAATTGCAATCATCTTCAGTATGGTAATTTTTTTCCAAGTCACTCACTGAAACTAAAACACTCCAGACAATGGATTTGGATAATTTATATTCCTATCATATATTCCAAACTGCTTAGGCCCAAGGCTTTGTTTCTGTGATTAGTCCACTAAAAGCCAAGACCTAAGCTTCCAAAGAACAAAATAGTCCTTAAGGCAGGGCATGGTGACATATACTTTTAATCCCAGCACTTGGGGGGGGGGGGAAGAAGCAGGTATCTCTCTATGAGTTCAAGGCCAGCCTGGTCTACATAGTGAGATTTTGCTTCAAAAACAATAACAAAACAAACCAAACACAGACTCCCGTACTTATTGCACTTATTGCTCACTGGTTTCTAGTTCTCATTATTTCTTGCCTCTGTGGATCATTTTACTTTCTTGGGAGTTTGTGTGCATATTAAAAAAATACGTCTGGGCTGGAGAGATGGCACAGCAGTTAAGATCACTGGCTGGTCTTGAAGAAGACCCAGGTTCAAATCCCAGCACCCACATGGTGGCTAATAACAATCTATAACTCCAGTTCCAGGGGATCCAACACTCTCTTCTGTCTTCTGGGCACTGCATGACATGGGTGCACTTACACACATGCAAGCACGACATTAATACACATTAAAAAACAAATGCTTCTACATTTTTTGCAGTATTTTAAGGTATACAGTTCCCTGATGATTCTGTTCCCAAATCATTGTAAAGTTTCTTATATTATTTATATGAATTATACCAGTATTTAATACAAAAAGCAAACAGCTAATATCCCATGAAATCTGTGACTCAGGATCTCTGTATGACTTCCCCATTATAAGCCAGAGTGTCTACTGGAGCCACAGTCTCTTCAAGGATCGCAGGGGAAGGATCTTCTTGTATGGCTCTTGGTAAAGACAGGCATCCTTGTTGCTGTTGATGGGAGATATCAGCTCATTACCACACGGGTATCTCTACAGAGCTACTTACCACATGACAGCAGGCTTCTTCAGAGTAAGGGCTCTGAGAGAGGTTAAGTAGGAGAAGGTCAGAAGCAGTGAAGCCAAAGTCCTTTTGTAAACCAGTTCCAGAATTGACATCCCATGACATTTGCTGTCTAGAATGAAATCGCTACTACAGCCCATGACTGAGGGAGGTGACTGCACAGTATGTGAACTCCAGGAGACAAGATCACTGTGTATCAGTGATCTAAGAAGCCTGTGGTCTCACTTCCTACATCATTTTTAAATAAACACCAAACACAAAAATTATTCGGAAAGTGAGGAAGCATTTGCTAAGTGTGTGATAAAAGAAAATCATACATATTCCCTTTCTGGAATAATCCAACGAATGATATTCAAGATGACAGCTTGAAGCTGTATGTGGTGGTGTACAACTTTAATCCCAGCACTCAGGAGGAAGGTGGATCTCTGTGAGAGGAAGGCCAGCCTGGTTTACTGATGGGCTGTGAGGTTACAAGGAGATCCTGTCTAAAAAGAAAAAGAAGGATGATAGTTTGAAAACAATATTTACTAATAGAACTAATAAAGTATTTTAATGCCATGGAGTGTTGATTAAAGATATACAGAAACTAACAACCTTAAGCAAAACTAGTGGAAACAAAAATTAGAACATATTTTATAGTTTAATTTGACAATGTGTCTTAATACTATTAAAAATCTATATACCCATAAAATTTATATTTGAAACTACATTAAAAATTATTTCCCCCAAATTTCACATTGAAGTATTTATCCTAAGGAAAAATTGTAAAATCTATGCATGAAAATTATGTTCACTTTTATGATAAAAGCCATTGGAAATAGATGTTTAAGAGAAGTTATTGGTAAATAATTACCCCCAAATGCTCATAAAAGAAAGCCATGCCTATATTAAAAATAATATTGCAAATCTGCATATGTTACTTTGAAAGATGTGTCCAACATATTATTATGCAGGAAAGACAGTGTATACTGCCTGGTTCACTGTATCACATATAATTTTCAAATAAATGTATATGTGGAAAAATAGTAGACTATAACTAATGTTGTTAATGAGGTCATCTTGGTAATGAAATTACAAATTATTTTTATTTTCATCTCATCCATATTATCTAAATTACACTAAGCACATCTTCCTATAACTTTAAAATGTTTTTTCTAAAATAAAATAAAAAATAGTATAAGCCAAGTAACCTCCTATAAGATGGTATAACTTCTTAATTATTTAGTAATTTCTTTCTGTTGTTTTTGTTAGATGTTCAAAATATACATTTATCACTGTGTTGAAGAGAAATATGTAATGCCGATATTTAATTTACATCCAGGCAACCTTCCCTGCCATTGAGAAATTCGCACTCTTGACTACAGATAATTATGGAAGTAATTTAATTGTGACTTTGGAGCCATATTATCAAGCTAAAAATAAAAATCAGGGCCTGGAGAGATGGTCTCTGCAGGTATTGCATGCCATGGGTGCATTTATATACATGCAGTCAAACATTCATACACATATAATAAAGTAACAAATAATCAAATTTCTGATAAAACAATGTACAAGGCCATGTTTTCATGGACAGTTCATTTAGCCATCAAATTCCCCTGTGAAATGGGCATCACAACCATCATTAATTTAACATGGGAATTTGAGTGGAGACTCATTCATACCTACCAATTTCCTCATAACATTACTGTTAGCCACTGAAGTCATTGATTCTAAGGCTTCTGTTCTATTGACCCCAACTGCTGGGTATCCTTTCAGCTTTTAAGATTTGAGTATCTTGGGGCTTAGATTGATGGCCTAGTGGTTAAGAGCTCCGACGCTCTTGCAGAGGATCCGGATTCGATCCCCAGCACCCACATGGCGGCTGAGAACCGTCTGTAACTCCAATTCCAGGAGAACTCCAATTCCAGGGGAATCTGACACCCTCTTCTGACCTCCACGGCATTGCACGTCACGGGTGCACAAACTTGCATGCAGACAATACATTCATACATGTACAGAAATATAAAAAATTTTTTTAAATTAAAAAAAAGATTTGATTATCTTTGCTCTGCTCTATGCCAGGCTTTCTGCTAGGGGCAGGAATCAGGGTTATGAAGGAAAGACGTTCACCCTTTGAGAAGTTTGCATTGGCCTGAAGATACTCTTCTCTCCTATAGGTTGTTCTTCCAAAAGATGCCTGTCACAGACTATATGCTTCATAGTATATACACTCAGGTCCATATATCTCTTCCTCAGAGACAGGGCTTATGCATCATTCACAGAATAATTTACATAGTTTCATTCTCTAGTCTCTGTATCTTCCCAGATTATCAGGTGGCTAGACTCTCCAAGGTCAAAGACTGTTTAGTTTTGAACAACCTGTAAAGTAAAAATCTTCCTTTGGACTAATAATTGGCATGGAGAATCTGCGATGCTCAATAGTTTAGTGTAGAGTCGTAGAGGAAAATGCAAAATGGTCCTCATAGGAAAATGCATACTGTGCCCTCACAGCACTTTTCTTGACTGCAATAAGGAGCCAGGAAATGGTATCTGGAACCCTCTATAGAGCAATCATAGAAATTTGAATTAGAACCATTGAATTTACTTATTGCTTTAATTTCTGTTTGATTTCCACTTTTAATACCTTTGTCCTTTTATGGTGTTAGTATGAAGTTCTAGTTTCATTGTTGTGTAACGCTCCTTATGCACTTTATTTTTAAAACACCCTAGCTCTGCTTTAAGAAAGAGCAGTGCCATGTGCCATTAGAGAGCAAACTTCTAAGAGAAATGAAAAAATCCGGGGCAAAGTAGGAATCTTGCAGCCTATTTTAAATGGTTTCATCTAAGACAACATCATATTAACTTTAGTTAATGAATTTAGTTAATGATTTTTCTCAACACATTTAATCTGTACTTTAACCAGTATTTTGAGGCAATGGTAACAGTAATAATAATTATGAATACACTCATAGCTTTATATGTTTATCTTAACTGACCTCCAGAGGAGGGAGTAGTCAATTCACAAGGGTTCTGCAGCTCAAAGAAAGGGCACGTGGAATATAATTCAGGTGACTTGGTGGGAATAACAGGAACCTCTCTTACCAACCTAACTTTGTAGCTTTCAGAAGTCACTGAGGCTCTGTCAGCCTGTGTTTTGTCAGGCAAATATGGACAGTAATAGTTACCCTAGTGGTTGTAAGGCTCAAACAGGATGAGTAATTTAATGACACCAGCTCATATTTGCTGAAAATCTACTGCACCGGAATGGTCTTTTTAGTCCTTTAACATGCTCCACTTTCACTAATAATTTTTACAATTATTATTGTCACTGGGTTAGTCAGATTTTTTGTTACTGTGGAAAAGTTCCTAAGAGAAACAAGGGAGGAAAGGTTGATTTGGCTCACAGTTACAGAGGCTCCAGGCCATGGTCATCTGGCTCCTTTGTTTCCATTGTATGGTCAGACAGAAGATCATGGTGTAAAGGCATGCTGCTTACCTCATGGCTGTCAGGAAGCAGAGAAAACCTGCCTGTGCTAATGGCTTTATCCTTCTTTTTCTTTTTATTCCATCTGAGGCCCCAGAGGGTAAATCCCATGGTCAGAATGTGTTTCAGTTACTATCACAGAACACCTAACAAAATCATCTCAAGGGAGAAATTCTGGCTCATGGCTCAGGGGATATAGTCTGTGATTGTGGGAAAGGCATGATGACAGGAGCAGCTCTCAGCTGAAGAAGCATGAGGTGAGGCAGGGCTGATGTGGGACAGTACTGTCGTCCAGAAGGCCCTCCCGTCACTGAGCCTCATCTCTCAAAGGTTCCTCCCAAAATAACACCACCAGCTTGAGTCTAAGTATTGAAACACATGGGGAGACCTAAAGCTCAAATGTAGCTGTCTTCTTTCTCCTCTTTGTTAGTCATCTCTGAGAACCCCCTCACGGACACTAATCTCCTTGGCATATCTCAATCCGTTCAGTTTAGCAATCGGTAGTAACCATCACAATCATTATCTACCACTACTGACAGGTGAAGAAACAGAGATTTGGAAAATATTTAATAACTCACTCAGGTTTCCATGACTCATTGTGCAATGAATTGAATCCTTCAAAGACACAATTCAAACCAGGCAGCTTGGCTCCAGTGCTCAACCTGGGCTGCTTTGCCTCTGAAATTAAATCTTTGACTGGGTTCGAGTTCATAATAGTTTAGTAAGAAGTAGTTTGTTTTCTTTTTTTTAATTTTTATTTATTTTTTTATGTGTATGTACTGTCTGCATGTAGGTTTGTGCACCTGTGTCATGCAATGCTGCGGAGGTCAGAAGAGGGTGTCAGATTCCCCTGGAACTGGAGTTAAAGACAGTTCTCAGTCGCCATGTGGGTGCTGGGGATTGAACCCGGGTCCTCTGCAAGAGTGGTCGGTGCTCTTAACCACTAGGCCATCTCTCCAGTCCCAAGGAGTAGTTTTAATTATAGCTAATGTTTGTAAAAATAGCTGTTAGGCCTACCCTGTCATCCCATCTTTACATAAGCACAGCTTCTTTTAGATTCCATTCCTCCTGGCATAAAGTAAAGAAGACAAAAGCCACAGAAACAGAAGAGACTTAGAGCTGATCACGGGACAGTACTGGGAGATGGGGGGTTATGTTCCAAAGGAGGGTATGAAGGCTTCTGTTAGATTCCTTCTAGGTTTTCAACAAATGGAAACCTCAACTTCTAGATATTCAGCAAAAATACCTCGTGACCTGAAATCACCATTGAAATCAGGATTCTATAGTAGAAAAAGTCTTCCAGGTCGAGTAGACAGAGTATAGGAAAAAGAAAGGAAGATGCTTAGGTATGCTGTCATGCTCAGAGGGAAGAGGCCAGGAAGAAGAAGGTGATTGGAAAGACAGAAAGGGTATGATTTAAATATCATGTTTAAAGCAATGGATCTGGAGTCCAATACGCTTAGCTCTGTCTCTGGATTTTCCACTTACACCGTCACCAAACTGACAATCACTAAGCTACTGGTCACCTGTAAATGGGAAGCAATAGTTATTCCTAACAAGATAATTTTGAAGATAAAGAAATATTACATATAAAGCATTTAACTTTGTGGCTCTACACAGTGAGAATCAATAAATATTAGCTTGCATTATTTTATGATCATCGTTATTAAAAACATGTAGTAAAAGTAGTACAATGCCGGGCTGGAGAGATGGCCTAGCGGTTAAGAGCGCCGACCGCTCTTGCAGAGGACCCGGGTTCGATCCCCAGCACCCACATGGCGGCCAAGAACCGTCTGAAACTCCAATTCCAGGAGAACTCCAGTTCCAGGGGAATCCGACACCCTCTTCTGACCTCCACGGCATTGCACAACACGGGTGCACAAGCTTGCATGCAGACAGTACATTCATACACATACAGAAATAAATAAAAAAATTTAAAAAAAGTAGTACAATGCCTAAGTGTGATAATACACGTGAGTGCCAGGACATGACCACTGTCAGAACTAGAAAAATAGTGTTATTAGGACTATAATTGTTAACTCATCATAACACCTGGATTCTCTTTGCAATTCAGTTCTGTTCTACAATAAATGTCATTGCATAAGGGCTAAGAAGATGGCCTCAGTCCATAAGGTGCCAGACTTGTAAGCATAAGGATATCAGTTTGGACAGCTAGAACCAGGTAACAGTTTAGCAGGATAGCTTGGACCTGTAACTCCAGCACTGGGCACTGAACAGAGATAGGCGGATCCCCATAGCTCCTTGGTCAGCCAGTCTAAGCAAATTGATGAGCTCCAGGTTCAGTTAGCAACCCTGTCTCAAAAACAAAGTGGAGAGTGATTGAGGAAAAGAGTCAAGATTGACCTCTGACCTCCACACATACATACACATGTGCACATTAACTCACATACATAAGTGCACACACAGAGAAAAAAGTCATTTTACCACAATTAGCCTTGTTTTCTCCATATGTGGGAAAGAGTTTTGGGCTGGAGATGAGAAGGGAGTTTTATGCTCTAAGGCATAACACAGTTTGTCCCATGTCACATTAGAAATGCTTCTCTAAGACTACTAAATTCTTAGTATATGATGATGTTTCTTTTATTTTTATTACTGTGACTACTTTGTCTCGGGAACTAAAAATCAGTCTCTGGATAATTACAATGTTGACAAATCTGTCTTTGCCTTTGTCTACCTCCCTACATAAAAAAATAAATTTTAGTTAAATTGAACTATGAAATATAGAATTTTAGGGTCTTTCTGTAGGAATGACTATTAAAATATACACATAATCTAGACAAATGACTTTTATGTAATCTTACAAACAGTAAACCTTACATTTGCTTGTTTATAATGTAACTAAGTGGACTAAGCCTGGAGCTCCTCTTATAACCTAAAGCAAAGAGCTTTAATTCCTCAGGATCCATCCTTGCCCTTGATCCAAGATGAATGTGTGAATGTATGTGGATGTTTTGCATATTCAAGAAGCCTAAAACAAGTAATATATGAAGATTGTCCCATTTGTTTTGCAAACAATAGAGGGATTAAATGGACAAATCTGTGGCTGTGAGCATGCTAGTGGAGGTTATGGGATCAGCAATGCAAAGTTCTTCTCTTATAAGGATCTGGCTTTTACTTCCCCAATTCATACTAGATATTCTCTTTCAATAAAAGATTGAGCACACCATTGTTCAAAAGCAGTTTCAAAGGAATTCTGTAGGAACATGTTGCCAACCATTCAGGTCCACTCTTGACTTTAAAATGGATACTAAAAGAGAGGCTGTTTATATTTAAACATCACCATAATGTGGCATCATGTAGTAAACACCACATTTTTCATAGCTACTGTATTAGTCACTTTTCTGTTGCTGTATTAAAATCACTTTGACCAAGGGAACTTATAAAAGGAAGAGTTTATTTGAGCTTACGATTGACTGCTCCAGCTGGAGGCATGGTGGCAGGAGCTGGAGCAGAAACTGAGGTTCACATCTTCCAATGAGCACAGGAAGCTGAGAGAGAACAACTGGAGCCTGCAAGACTTGTTGACCTAAGTTAGGTCAATGTACTTCCTCCAGTATGGCCACACCTTCTAAGGTCTCCCAAAACAGTGCCACCAACTGGGGACAAAATGTCTGAATACCTGAAGCCTACAGGGGACATTCTCATTCAAACCACCACAGCTACAGTGAGGTCTAAGATGCTTCCCACATCTAGCAGATTAGAGCAGAAACTATGAAGCCCCTGGCTAATGGTGAAATTTGGTGATAGATGGTGGAGTAAGGATTCTGCTTGGGGCCATCTGGGCAGTGCCGAGTTTTGTTAAGGTATCTAAGGAGGAGTAAGTCTCTCCGCAAATGGGACAAAGAACGTTTATTCTTCCTTTCAAACAATGCTCCTGGGTCACTACCACAGCCTAGGTACAATGTAATAAAATGGAACTGCGATGGTCAGTTCAGTGGGCTGAATGATGATGCCACCTCAAGTTCAACTGAATACTCATAACCTGTGAATATCACCTTTATTTATTGGTGAATATGATATTATTTGGAAAAGTATTTTTGCAGGTGTAATTAAGTTAAGGATGCTGAGATAAGATCATGGTGGGTTATCGAAGTGGGCCCTGAATCTACAGGCAAAGATCCTGATAGAAGGCAGAAGAGGAAAAGAGAGACGCAGGATGAAGAGCAGTGTGACCATGGAGCATTGGGATGGAGTAGCTAAAACAAGGAATTCCTAGCACTATCAAAAACTTGATGAAGGCATAGCGTCCCTCCTCTTTCCAGGGTCTTTGGGGTAATATATTTTCTGCTTTTCTCCCAAACAGTTTAATTCTGAACTTCTAGAGCCATAACTACAAGAGAAGAAACTATTGTGTTAAGACACCTATGTTGTGGTGATTGTTTATAACAGTTTCAGTGAGTAAATACAATAAGTAATAGGGGTTTAGCAGCTCCCTTTGTGGGGCTCAGAGAAAGACAAACTTAAGTTAAAGAAGGGTGGCAGTGATGAAGCCTGGAGTGGAAATAGAAGAAGCAAATGCTCTTGGACTCCGGCCTGCCAAGAGCAATCTGCCTAGGTGAAGGTCTTAGTAAGTCTGTCCTACAATTTAGCCAGAATGGATAGACCCCCAATATACCTGCTCTTTCTACTGTTTCAATGCTTAGGAAGCTCCTGCTGTTTCCTGGACCCCTGCTCTTCCAACAGGAGGGTATTACTAACAAGTCAGAGCAAGACAAAGCAGATACTGAACACTGATAATGTGCAGGAGAGTCCCAATGCATCCCAGCACCCAGGACGGCCTATCAGAGGGAAAACCTGCCCCCCACAACCAACTCTAAAATATGAGGACAATTCTTGGTATGTATGAGACAGAGTCAACAGGCTAAGAATCTCAACTTGAATTTCAGGGGCATTTATCAATCCAAGTCATGAAAAAAAGATCACTTTTATAAAGATAAATTCCATCCGCTTCAATGGGTATACATATGTAAAGACAAAATGAGGGCCCCCTCCATGCCATTTCTACATTTCTCAACACTGCAATTTTTCTCTTTTTAAAGACATTCTTCTTAAAGACGAATGTGAGCGTTGACAAACTAGACAGGAAGCTTGGGAATATGAATACTTGTAAATATCAAGTCAGACATTTCTTAAGGATGCCATTTATTCTAAAGTGTGCAAGAATTACTTCAAAGCCATTAGTGTCTGGAATTCTCTAAAGGTAGAGACACATTTTAAAAACACACTCTTCCTATCAGACTTTAATAGTGTTAGGATTTTTTTTTTCAAGAGGAAACAAAAAATATTGCTTTTGACCTGACAGAGTGGAACACCTGCCTGCAAGCTTTTCCTCAGGATCACAAGTACTATGTGAAGTGCTCAGCCATTGGGTGGGATTGATTGGAAATCTCAATGAAAAAAATTTTGTTGACTAGAGAGGTACAGGTCCTATACTTGGGGGTAAGTCAAGACTCTAAGAGCATTTATTTGATTTTTCATTATTGTAGATTTGATGGGGGTTTTGTTACCATTACTTTGTAGTCCATAAAAGAATAAACAAAGGATGCTTTTTTGTTTCTTTTTCTACTTCCACCCATCCTATGTGTTGAAGTGAATACTAGAAGATACTATAGAGGACGGAATGAAGGTATAGTATTAAGTCAAAAGTATCCAATGCCAAAGCCTGTAAAGTGAATCATAAAAATCTCCCAGCCTTTGGGAATGAACTCTCTACAAAAGAAACTTCACAATAAAGGGATGGGCATGGTGGTGTACACCTTTAATCCCAGCACTTGGGAGGCAGAGTCAGGCATATCTCTGTGAGATGGAGGCCAGCCCTGTCTACATAATGACTCCAAAGCCAGCTAGGATAACTGGGAGACTGAACAAACAAACAAACAAACAAACAAACAAATAATGCTTCAAAATATGACAGAGGATCATGGGAACTCCCTCCATTTTCTTTCTACCAGAACCCACAACCTTCCTTCTTCAGATTCTTCAGAGAAACTTGATACTAATTCTGAACTAACACCTCACCTTGAAAAGACAAAGGGAGGGCTGTATGCATTCTGTCATTAATTACAAGCTTTGCTGTATGCGTACTCCCTAGAAATTATGATTGGTGGCAACAGCTTCTCAGAATGGACCTGAAAAATGGGTTTGAAAGGAAGGGATTCCTTGCTGGAATGAAGCATTTGTTGATTCCAGTTAAAGTCACTTGTCTGAAATGAGCGAGGGCCTTTCCCACCCCTCACTTTTCCTCTCAATGTGGCAGAGGAAAAACCCTCCCTGTATGTTTGTTCACGTTGGATGTATAAGGGGAATTTTGTTTCATGGTTCCAAGAACAAAGAAAGGAGAAAGCCAGAGAAAACAAGAAATGAAGAAGCGAGAAAACAGGGAGACAGGAAAACACTGTGCAGACGCGGTGTGTTTTGGCCTCTGTCCCAATGACATAGTTGTTCATTCTTTTGAGCATGTATGTGGAATTAATAGCAGTTCCTACAAACCAAGGAGAAGGAACCCAAGATGGTTTGGGCATTTATTTTACATTCCCCATGATTTGACTGGTAGAATAAGTAGAAAATAACTTCCAGTCAGGCAGTGAGTTGGAGGTGAGAGCTTTGTCATGCTTGCAGAACGGAACCTTTTTCTTACTGCTCATTGTGAAAACTCTTCTTTTGTCAGGCACTAACCAGCTTGTAATGCGAACTGACAATTAGCACAATTCATTCATGGGAAACACTGGAACAGAGAATAGGCTCCTTTTAAGTGTTCCTTACCGTAAGTCCTCAGTATTATAGAGACTTTTTCTTCTAGGCATAGACGTGATTTTTCTTTACCAGCTACGTGCATACAGATATTAAGAAAAAACAAACAGGAAAAAGAGTGGAACTTAAAGGGAACCTGCTGGGGCTGGAGAGATGGCTCAGTGGTTAAGAGCACCGACTGCTCTTGCAGAGGACCCGGGTTCAATTCCCAGCACCCACATGGCAGCTAAGAACTTTCTTTAACTCCAGTTCCAGGGGAATTCGATGCCCTCTTCTGACCTCTGCGGCATTGCACGACACAGGTGCACCAACCTACATGCAGACATTACACTCGTACACATTAAAAAAAATTAAAAAAAAATAAAGGGAACCTGCTGACCAGATGGTCTCAAGAGACAAAAATCAATTTTGTTTTAATTACACTGAAAGTCAGTTCTTACATGCGTTCTAACTCAGTTCTGATCTAACTCAGTCTATAAAATGAATATGAACTTAGAGGAATGTTTAACTGAACAGGATCCGGAGTCACAGTCACATTTGAACCCAGTCAGGTTCTTGCTATGTTAAGTTACTTATGTTTTTCTCTTAATCACATCACCTGGGTCATAGGGAAAATGGCCCTGCAGTTGGAGGAAAAATAAAGTGAAAGCTAAGCATGGTTTTAAATAAGTTATGGCACAAGCATGTTGGGTTTTTTTTTGAGTGGCAGAGGATAACAGAAAGATCACTGGACCATCTAGAATGTACATTTTATGACCTTGATGTCTAGCCCTAGAACTCTCTAGAATCCTTAATGAGTCTGTTCCTCTGCCAGTTTATCTTTTCATGAGTCAAGGTGCATTTCTTGAGGCTAGAGAGGTAGCTTAGTGGTTAAGAGCACTGGCTGTTCTTATAGAGGACTTGGGTTCAATTCCCAGCACCCACATGGAGGCTAAAAACCATCCTTAAGTCCAGTTCCAGTGGAATCCAATGACCTCTTCTGACCTCTGTGGCATTGCACAACACAGGTGTGCATGCAAGCAATACACTCATGGACATAAAATAAAAATAAAATATTTTTCACGAAGGTGCATTTCCTCAGTCTCTTCCTCTCCCTGGTCTCTAGGCAGGAGGCTTTGGAAACTGAAGGATGTGGTCGTGGCAGGAACTAGAAAATTGTTGCATCTTTGATTCAAGATGTGCTCTGTTCTGGGCATGTACAGAGAGATGGAGGGGAAAGGAGACAGCCATAGAAGAAGAATGCACTGTTGTGGGAAGGTGCCAGGGAGGAGGGTCCCCATGAATCCTTGCATTCAGGAATGAGGGAGCTTTCTCCAGCAGTGAAGATGTAAATAGGAGAAGAACATTTCTGATGGAACACATGAATGGACAGCATGTGGAAGGCTGAAACCTGTAGGATCATGAAGCTAAAAACATACTTAGATGAACTATCAAATGTCTTAACTAGATGTGTTAGAATTATCCAAGAGAAAATTAAAACATTTAGAAATGTCCCTCCCAGTATGAAGGATAACATTTATTGTCTGCTAAATACCAGGCTCTTGTACAGGCTTCCTGCGTTTTCACTCACCGAAGATGTTGCTATTGTTGTTATATCCCTTGAGAGAGGAGAAAACTGAAGCACAGAGATGCTGAGATATTTGCCAAAGATGGCATATCTCATAAGGAGAAAAGCAGAGATTGATCCAAGACAGTCTGGCTCTCAAGTCTAGGCTCATATCCATTACACTCTCCTGCCTCTACAGCAACAATCTGGAAGCTGAAATATCAAGGCGTTATTTCCAGTGCTTTAAAATATTATTTACACTACAAGCTAGTCTAGGTGATTTTCTAAAAACAGTCCTTCGCAGCTTTGCTGTCATTGCCAGAGCATGTAAAACATGAGTTTGGAGGATGAACGAAGAATTTGGGAAATTGCTTTCCAATTCCTTTGTAGAATTCCATGGGAATAGAAGTGACTCTGCTTGTGATCATAAGCATTTAGAAATTCACCCATGCACAGGAGGGAAGGCATTGACCAAATCTCTCTCCTACTGATTTGAGCTGGCCTTTAGTCAGTCAACCAATAGCCCATATTACAGTGGGCAATATGGTTGCATTTATGCTAAACATGAATGATAATGAAAATCAGAGGGAACTTGGGCCCAAATGTGTTCCTCTGCAAAGAGTGGCATCATTCCCTTGGTGATAACTTTCAAACTCTCCCACTTATAGCTGAAGAGTTTTGATTTGGCTATTGGGCCACTCAATTGTGACATCTGAAGTCCTAGAATGATTATTTAATGGCTCCCTAGCTCTTGCTATAAGCCTGTCCTGGTCCAGGATGTGGTGCTAATGATGCTAGGCCAGCAGCCATCCCTTTGTAGGGGCCTGGGACTCACAAGCCAGCTATGCATCCTTAGGACAGTCCCTTCTCTCTTCCTCTTTGTCCTGTTCTTTCCCTCTCTCTTCCCTTTCTTCTCTCTCACACATTGTTCTCCCTGCTTCTTGTTCCACTCTCCCTTTCCCTTTAAGAACAGCCTCCATTACAAATGCTTGTTTTGGCAAGCCCAGCTTCCCAGCATGATGATCTACTGCAGCCTCTTGGTGTCTGCGGTACTCTGAGTGGTGCTGGGGACACTTAGAATCTGCTGTAGCTCTTATCTCTCAATGAGGTCTGAGAGCCAAGGCTTTGAGGAAGAGCCTCGCTTGTCAGCTGTCAGTCAGGAGACAGCCTGTCCCTCCCAGGCACTGCCCCTGCCACAGGGGGGTGAGCAGACTGTAAAAATGAAATAGGCTTCAGTGGGATGCCTGAAATTCATTTTCTCCCTCTGATGCCTTCATCTCACTCATTTCTCTGTGTTTACAGGCCCACAGGTTTCCTGAGGGCAGCCATGATTTAGATTTACAGTTCCCCAGGCAGTCTGATTCTGAAGAAAAGTTATAACACCTGTAATGTATTACTGTCTCCTAGAGGAGCAAAGAGTGTCAGGGGTGGTGGAGGTTGGCTACCCCAATAACGGCAGACCGTCTGCATTGCAGTACAGAGCAATGCAGGCTGACTACACACATCCCAGAGTGTTGCTCTACTCCATATGGGCAAACAGCACTCTGGAGTTCTTAGAGATTGAGAGAGGGTGGTGGGAACAACTGAATGTGGTTTATAGGTGGCTCTGGTGGCAGAAACCCAGTAGCTATGCACCTGATCATAGGCAAGGCAGAGTTCAGGGGAGGCACAGAAACTATAGCAATGGAAATGGTAGATGGCCTGGCTGGAATGGAGGAGCCCCTGTCACCTATGGGTGTTTGCCTCCATTGTTGGTCTCTTCCACTGAAAGTTTGGTCCATCTTTGCCATGAAAGGCAGAGTCAGCATTAAGCTGAGTCCTAAAGGTTACACCCTAAAGGGCGAGGGAGTCAATGGGCCCCTGCCTGCGAGGTGCCAATTCTGATCATTTTCAGTAAGAACTCAGTTTCCCTGAGGGTCTGGTACTGCCACTCAACCCAAAACCCACCTAGGAGACAAAACCACAACAAAATCACTTTCTTAAATGGAAGCTGATGAGCACTGGAAACGGTGAACTAGGTTTATGCTACAGTCTGCCTCCAGCACAGACGACAGGCTCTTGAACTTGGAGATGCAAAAGGTTCAGTGTTTTTCCCCACAGTGCCTTGTCCTTGTTCTCCAAGTTCAAGTCTGAATTCAATTCACTATTCCTGACATGTCTGTGCTGCTCTCACTTCCCTGAAGGTGGTCAAAACACTGAGATGCTAATTTACTTCTGTGCCCTCTCTCATTTTGCTTGCACCACAGGGGCAATATTGCCTTTCATCGTGAGCTGTTCCAGGCAGTCAGAGTGTGGATGAGGGAAGTCAAGGAGTGTTCAAGTTACTAGACAGAAACTCAGACTTACCTATGACTTAAATGTGGTTTGTTGGCAATGAACATTTGTCGTGTCCTCAAAGGCCAATGATAATGCCAAAATCTCAGAGAATTATATGGGCTGGCTCCATGGTCAATATTCATCACACTTTAATGAGCAGAAGAACAAATTTTAGAGTTTGATAAATTCTGGTAATATTTTTTTGAGACAGGGTCTCTCCGTAGCCCCATCTGTCCTAGAACTCACTCTGTAGACCAGGCTGACCTTGAACTCATAGAGATCCACCTGCCTCTGCCTACCAAGTGCTAGGATTAAAGGCGTGCACCACACTAGGCCCAGTTCTGGTAATATTTTAAGGATGATAATAAATTTGTATAATTCATCCTACCCCCAAAGCCCAATGTCGATGTTTTGGAGATTTCCAAAGTCATAAATTTGGGAAATAAGTTTCTAATTGGTAGCAGGCTTATCATTAGACATGATCTGGTATGCTGAAGGAAGTGGAACCACAGCCCTTTGAATCTTATCATGCCATTGCATTTTGCTTTTTTTAAAATTTTATTTATTTATTTTCTATGTGTATGAATGTACAGTCTGCATGCAGGTCTGTGCACCCGTGTCATGCAATGCTGCAGAGGTCAGAAGAGGGTGTCATATTCCCCTGGAACTAGAGTTCTCCTGGAATTGGAGTTACATACGGTTTTCAGCCACCATGTGGGTGCTGGGGATCGAACCCAGGTCCTCTGCAATAGCAGTTGGAGCTCTTAATCGCTAGGCTATCTCTCCAGCCCTGCATTTTGCTTTTTTAAATGGAGCTCTTGAAAGGTTGGCCAGAAACTTAAGGATCCCAAAAGGAAAATTTATCTTAATGGGGTCCAAAGGCAAAATACTAAGATAAGTAACAGAAAAGGTCCAGCATCCTAGTGCACCAGGTCACCCTCTTTGCTGTGTGTTCCAGAAACACATTTCCCAGCTGCCCTTGCAGTGACACTCATAATCAGCTTCTAGTCAATGCCTGGGTCTGGTCTCATGAGGCCCTATATATCCTCTCTCTCCTCTTCTATTGATGGATAGAGGAGAGCCTGGCCTAGAGCTTGTGGGACCATCCACTGTAAAAGTGTGGAATGTACACCTTCCGACATACAGTGGGCTGTCTCTTGGGTATGAAATGAACTCTTACCTGGCAACTGCTGAGCTTTGTATGTCTTAAAATTTAGTATTACTTATCCTTATTAATGTATATCTCTTTCGGTCTCTGGATTTTAAACTAAAGTTACATGACATTTTTATTTTTAGAAATAGGGTTGCAAGTGATAACCCTCTAGGGCATGGTTTCTAGTGATGTATTGAAAAATGTATTTAAATATGAAATTTTAAGTTTTATTCTGCTTTTAAGATATGTCAGATCGTACAATCTAATCCCTCAAGGTTAGTTAGGGAAGTTGGTAAATACAGGCACATTCCTTTGAAAATATGCATTGTCTGCCCACTATGTTCCAGGTTCCATCCCATCTTCATGGTGGTAAATATGATAAACAAGGCCCCCACTTTCATTGTGTTTTTGTTCTAATTAGGGAAGTCAATAATTTGAAAAGTAAATAAGCCATTTTTATGAATGATATTATGAATAACATAAAGCAGCTTAATAAAAAATAAAGCGGGGTGCTAGAGTGTGAGAAACGGGGACAGGAGCAGTCATCTTTACACTTCTTCAGCGAGCTGAATGACCATTTGGGGGTTGACCTATGGTCTCATCATACAAATTAAAATTTGAACATATTCTTTCTCTGAACTGATCTTAATATGTGGAGCTAAGCAGAAATTACATCTGGAGTCCTGCCAGGATCTTTTTAACAATAAGAACCCTGTTACTTGGTCCTTCATTTCTTTGGGAAGGGTTGATTTCAGAGGGAATCCAGGGAGCCTGGCCTCCCTGGCCTGGGAAACCTAGTCTGCTTTTCAAGTCCACAGGAGTTTTGCTTGGATTTCCAGACTCCACTAGCTATGAGAGATGGGTTCATCCAGGTTCACCAGAAGGGGACTGGTTTTTGTGTTGGACTGAAGATTGCAAGTGGTGCACACTCTCCAATCTCCTCCGTTTTTAAGTTTTAGGAGAGTGGAGATTATTAATACATACAAATCCTTAGTATGTATTTAACCAAAAGGGAATTTTGAATTTTAGTTCAGGGTAATCTACTTAATAATTTTAACCAAAGAACCTTAACAGAAAACCTCATATCATTTTTCTCATACAGAGGTGATACAGGTCATTTAAAAGCAAAATGAAAATCAGGGGCTGGAGAGATGGCCTAGCGGTTAAGAGTGCCGACCGCTCTTACAGAGGACCTGGGTTCGATCCCCAGCACCCACATGGCATCCGAGAGCCGTCTGAAACTCCAATTCCAGGAGAACGTCCAGCTCCAGGGGAACCGAGACCCCTTCTGACCTCCGCGGCATTGCACGACACGGGGGCACAGACCTGCATGCAGACAGTACATTGATACACATCAGAATAAATAAAATTAAAAAAAAAAAGCAAAATAAAATCAATGATTTTCTGTGGTTAAAAGCAATTTAAAAACTTTGTGTTTTGATAAGTGTCAACATAATTTCCCCTCCATAGACACTGCTCCTCTTTTTTTTTTTTTTTTGGATTGTATATTTATTTATGTTTTTAACAAATCTAGACAGCCGTGTTCCCGCTCATTCCCCCCACCCCGTCAGAGCTCTGCATTCTGCCAACAGGCTTGCCATCTCTAGTCTTTCTCAATATTTTACATGGGGAAGTTGACTGATTTGAGCAAGTTCACTGTTCAGTCCAGTTTTGATGCAGTTTTTTTCCTGTTGTTGTTGTTGTTTCCAAAATGCATTATGGCCCACGGTCTTGGTCAGGAACGCTCAGGGCCTACACAGAAATGCTACAACTGGGTACACTGCACTATCAGCCACAATGAGGGATACCATTCGTCGTTGTTTTTTCTGAGACTGTGTTACTCACTTCAGCATGATGTCCTCTAGCTCCACCATTTTCCTGCAAAGCTCGTGGATGTCGTCTTTCTTTACTGGCTGCATAGAACGCCATTGTGTAGAGGTACCACATTTTCTCTATCCTTCGTCAGTTGAGGGGCATTTTAAGGTTGGTTTCCAGCTCTTTGCTATTGGTGAGGAGAGCTGAAATAACATGGCCGTGCAATGTATCTCTGTGGGTGCGTAAGTCTTGTAGGTACATGCCCAGAAGTGGTATGGCTGGGTCGGTGGCAAATTCATTCCAAGTCTTCCAAGGGTTCTCCACACTGCTTTCCATAGTGGCTGTACGAGTTTACATTCCCACCAGCAGTGGATGAGTGTTCCCCTTTCCCCACAACCTCTCCAGCACTTGGTATCATTTGTTTTCTTGATCAAGAAGACACTGCTCCTCTTTAGTTGCTAGTTACTCTCTTTCTTCCATATCACCAAAGCTTTGTTTTATTGAAGAGAATCACCTTGGCAAAGAAGGCAGACAGGATTAGACATTTGGAAAAAGGTCCCCAGAAGAGCATGCCAGTTGGCAAACACTAACACAAAGTAAGTGCTCAGTAAAAATAAATATAATTGAATTACAATTTAAAGTCCCTTTACTCTTTACTGAATGGTTATATGGGATTTTGCTTCCATTCAGTTCTGTTTAGAACATTATGAATATTGAGGAGAATATCTCCTCTTTTCTTAAATACCATAAATATTTAAAATGGCTAAAAGATACTACAAATTCTCAAGGCAATTTTCAGGTATGCATAGTAAGAGCATACATCTATAGCAGGATTAAAATGGGCCAAACATTGCACTTAGCACTTTGCATGAATTACTTCCTTTAAAGATAAAAGAGTATTGGGGCCTCGGAGGGCATGTAACTTGTTTAAGTTTCCATAGCTAGGAAGAGTCATATCCAGGAATCCAGTAATGCAAGACAGCCTGGCTCCAAGTCCTCACTCTTAAACACCACATTTCCGCAAGTGAAAAACAACAAATGTCAAGTGATCCTCATGACGAATGGTGCATGCTGACTAAGTGGAGAGGGAAGAGCTAGGTTTCTAGGCCTGGGAAAACTACTTTAATTTGCTTTTAATAGCAAAGGTCTCAAAATGGCAATGCATGGTGGCTACTGTGTACAAGATGTGTGAAAACACTGTTCAATCAGCTATGAACCCTCACTCTTTATGTTCCACCCCATGGACCTGTTTCAAACTTACATGTTTCACGTTTTATGTGATATTCTGCTGTGGGGAGATTCTACCTTACCTGGTCCTGTTCTCCCAAGTTCATCCAGGCATGCATCTCATGATGAGAGCAAACCAAGATAGAACTAGACACTCAGAATGATGCTGGGGACGTTCTCTGAAGATTCAGCTTTGATTTTTATCTTCTACATTATACACCACCATGATAGAGCTCTGGCAAGGCCTAGGACAGTGACAGCAGAATTTCTTGCTGTTCCTATATTAAGAATGTGTTCTCAAAAACAGCTGGTGTGTTACAAATGTAGCCGCGTGCTGAGAAGTAGGATGATTGGAATCCCACTCCTAAGCACACAGGCTGTTGGTATTTGAGGGTTGGTAAATGAGATAGCAGGAATGTGTATAATGGGCCGTGAGGGGATTGAGCATAACAGCGGGAGCTGAGCTCTGTGTGTCTGCTGACTTTAGCAACTTGTATCTTTTGGCTAACTATGACCATACAGGAATGCTGTGGAAAGTGGTTTGTTTATATTTGTTGATCAATTTTCAGGGCTTTACTAATGAGGATGCTTAGGACTGTTACATGGGCCAACATGGATGGTATATGGCCAGCTGTGAGAAATCATACTTCAATTCTCCTAAGACTAGTGTGCTAAGACTTTTCAGCAATTAGATTTTAAGAAAATATTCTTTTTTATTTTTTTTAAATTTTATTTATTTATTTTTTATGTGTATGAATGTACTGTCTGCATGTAGGTCTGTGTACCCGTGTCGTGCAATGCCACGGAGGTCAGAAGAGGGTGTCATATTCCCCTGGAACTGGAGTTCTCCTGGAATTGGAGTTACAGACGGTTCTCAGCTGCCATGTGGGTGCCAGGGATTGAACCCGGGTCCTCTGCAAGAGCAGTCGGCGCTCTTAACCACTAGGCCATCCCTCCAGCCCCAAGAAAAATATTCTAATTCTAAGGGACAAATTGGCTGCAGAGGCTACATAACTAAAAAATAACTATAATTAAAAACACAGAATGATATATAGTTTAAACCTCAATTTACTGGCATTGCTTTAGCTGTTCTTCCAGAAAACAGCCACATAGGTGGAGTAAGTATTACTGTCATAAATTTTTAAAAATGGAATGTCTGCAATGTAAAGAAATGGCTTGCCCCACCAAAGGAGATGTACACATTAATTACTTCTCTTCCTTCTCTCCCTCAAATTTTACTTTTGGCTTCCAGGATTATGTCCCAGGTCATCATTTCACATCTTGGTCATTCTTTATGTATCATTTGGGGATCATTTTTCTAGTATTTGCTGAAATGTTACCATATTTGCTCTTTTCACTTTCTCTTTTTAATACTCCCACTTGGCTCATTGAGACATAGTTTCCAAAAACCAAAGATTTGTTTACTCAACATTCACTTCAACCTCTTCATATTGTATCTTCTCATCCAGAAGTGAGAAATTATTCTTCTCAGACTCCCTTGCAGCTAGGTTATAGGGTGCAAAGTTTTACTAACTAGAAAATAGGCAAACATTTTGATATCTTTATTGACATATAACATATGATTCAGTTTTCCTGCTTACAACGTATAATTCAATGGATGGCCATACAGTTGTGCCACCACCACCACAGTCAAGAAAATACATATATTTAATATTTGAAAAGCAGAAGTGAGGCTAACACCATCTGCTTGTCATAATCAATGACCACTGGTGTCAAGAACAGTACTGGGAGCACTAGTGTCTTCACAGCAGCTTTAAGGTACCCACTTTTTAGCTTCTTATGTGTGGAGGCCTGTGATGGTTACTTTTTATTATGGACTTGACATATCTGAGAAGGGCATCTCAATGAGGAATTGTCTAAGTAAGTTTGGTCTGTGGGTATGTCTGTGAAGGATTTTTCTTAACTGGGTAACTAGTTGTGAAGACCCAGCCTTATATGGGTGGCAACATTTCATAGGTTGAGCCCAGGAATTGTATGTAAAGGAGAAGGCAAGCTGAACACTAGAATGCGTGCATCAATTCATTGCTCTCTGGTCTTGACTATGGATGCAAAGTGATCAGATGCTTCAAATCCTCACTGCCTTGATTTCTCCACAAGGGTGGACTTTAACTTGGAATTGTGAGCTAAATAAACTCTTCCTCCTTTAAGTTACCTTTGGGTATTTTATCTCAGCAACAGGGAATGAAAGAAGACAAAGTATATGTGCAATAGTGGCATGGTACTTGATTGAGCCTTCTAATTATGATAGCGATTTTAGCTTCCTGGTACACGACTTATGTAGCATCTTATAGATGCAGTGCCTGTGGGTTCAGTTTAGATTCCAATATTCTAGCCTTTCTAATGATCTTGCCAATATTCAATCCCCTGGACAAATCATTTGTCTGAATAAACTGATTAGAGTGCTTTATTTCTTACAAAAATCACCTAGTTTGAGCTTAATTTTTATGGCTTTAACTTTGAATTTGTGCTCTTTTTTCCCTCCAGAAGGTGCGCTGTTAGTTGTCCTTAACTACTTTCTCTACCATCTCCCTCCCCTCAGTCAACCAGTCACCAAATCCTAGATCTCAAGGTTCTCCATCATCTCTGCCACTTTTAGTTTTTTATTGTTGGTGGCTCTGATTGTTGCAAAGATTGATGAGCCTCATGCCCAGTTGGCTATGGCCCCCTATCAGATCATTCCACGTGCAGTCCAGGGGGATCTGGCTAAAGGTTCAAACTCATCATGCAAATATTCCTGCTGAAAATCATTTAGTAGTAGCTCCTCTTGCCTCACAAGTCAAGTGTAAAATTCAAGTGCTTTAGTCTAACATGCAAGGCCCTTGATGGCATAGTCTTCCAGATTCATTGTCTGCTGATTCACAATGTGTATTACTGCAGGCTGATTAAATGGCACACCACAGTGTTTCTATTATCTATGCCTAAATATGAGTTTCTCAACAAATTTTACTAATGAATTCTTATTTAGTTGTATAAATCTCACCTAAGTGTCATCTCCATAACTATGAAGAACTTACTGCCCAACTTCCATAAATGCCCTCTTAAACTCAGAACAACCAATAATCCCTTCCTCTTGTCCACTGACTGATTCTATTATACTGTTATGCACATCTCACCTCATGTGCTATATTCATACACCTGAATCTCTCCCACTACTCTGGTACTACATCTTAAAAATATGTATTCCAAGCATCTAGTCCACAGATGTTACAGAGCAGATGTTCTGAACACAGTTGAAGAGTTTAGCTGGACCTAGATTCAGCGGCTTCACTATATGTTTAATATACAAGGAGTTAAATATTGAGTTTGGCATGGCTGCCAGTCTGCCTAGGACTTAAGACATTCCACAAATTAAAGAATATAGTTTCTACTTTATCCACCTCTGCATATATACTCAAAATAACCGAGACTAGAAATCCAAACAGATATTTTCCACTAATATTTATTACAAAATGTCACAATAGCCAAAATGTAGAAACAACCGAAGTCCACCAGCTAATGAATAAAAAGCAATATTTACTGTATACATACAATAGGATGTTGTTCAAATTTTTAAAAAATGAATTTTGGATATGTGATAGACTATGAGTAAACTCTGCATACATTATGCTAAGTGGAATAAGCCAGATAAAAAGGACAAACATTGTAGGATTTCATTTTCTGGTATTCCCAGTACAGTCAATTCATAGAGATTAAAGTAGTATGGTGATTATCAAGGCTTTGAGGAGAGGGGAGGGAGGGCTTATTCTTTAATGGACAAAAGCTTCATTTGGAAAATATTCTAGAAAAGAATAACAGTATGGCAGCTACACTCCCCCCACCACACATCACATAATTGCTATGGCCTATACGTTTAATTAATGCCTAAAATCATATGTTGAACTTAAGCTCTGTTGTGAAAATATTAGGGTTTTGGGTCTTTGGAGGTGATTCATGCAATTAATGTCCTTACATGAGACCCCCTAGCTATTCTCTTCTATCACAGGAAAAAAGAGCCAGAAGGTTATGTTTATGGACTAAAAGCAAGCCCTCATCAAACTCTAAATCTCCTATGCTTTGATCGTGGATTTCCCAGTCTCCAGAACTGTGAGAACCAAACTCCTGTGATTAAAAGATGCTCAATATTTTTTTTCATAGTAACCCAAATAGACTATGATTACCACAACAAAAAAAATCCATGTTCTGACTAGTGTATATGAGTTCTCTTAGTTCATGATACAATTTTATAAACTTGGTAATTCATTCTGTGCTCCTAAGACTCTGTTTCCTTCTTTGTAGTGAAAAGTATCATGTAAAGACTTGAAAGTTTCTTCCTCTTAGCTATGTAATTATTTTACCTACAGGGAGATCCAATTCTATTTGACTAAATGTCCTTGTCAATGAATATGCTGTAGAAAACATACCATAGCATAGCCCCAGCAGTCA
Source organism: Rhizomys pruinosus (assembly GCA_009823505.1). Taxonomy (NCBI): domain Eukaryota; kingdom Metazoa; phylum Chordata; class Mammalia; order Rodentia; family Spalacidae; genus Rhizomys; species Rhizomys pruinosus. The sequence goes on along the minus strand of VZQC01003743.1, from coordinate 960,696 downwards.
GGCTGGTCTTCATCATGGTTGGCCAGGGTATGCTGGCCTTTCATTTCCACATAAGAGCACAAATTGGGCATAGTATTTTCTCATAACTTAGTTAGTCATTCATTCATTGCTTCATCTATCATTCATTAAGTACCTACCATATGTCAGGGACTCCATGAAGTACCAGAAGTAGAAATACCAATAAGACATATATAGGCCAGAACACTGATGATACAGGAGACCTTGGTATATGACCAACTGCTGAAAGGTGGCACACACCTTTAATCCTAGCACTTGGGAGGCAGAGGCAGGTGGATCTTTGTGAGTTCAAGGCCAGCCTGGTCTACAGAGTGAGTTCCAGGACAGCTAGGGCTACAGGGAGACCCTGTCTCAAAAAGACCAAAAAAAAATGATTCTGCATTAAAAATATAGAATTGTAACTGTGGGATTTATAGAGTGACATATTGCCTATGAAGAGTAAAATAATGTAAAGGTTGATTTTGAGTTAATCTTCAAGGATGAGAAGTAGATGAAGCTGGAGCTGAGTCAGAGAATTCTTTTTTTTATTAATTTTATTTATTTCTGTATGTGTATGAATGTACTGTCTGCATGCAAGTCTGTGCACCAGTGTCGTGCAATGCCGCGGAGGTCAGAAGAGGGTGTCGGATTCCCCTGGAACTGGAGTTCTCCTGGAATTGGAGTTTCAGATGGTTCTCGGCCGCCATGTGGGTGCTGGGGATCAAACCCAGGTCCTCTGCAAGAGCGGTCGGCGCTCTTAACCGCTAGGCCATCTCTCCATCCCTGAGTCAGAGAATTCTTGATGGTCACCCTGCTATTGATGTTTAGAGACAGAATCCCATTCTGTAACTACAGCTGCCCTCTAATGCACTATGTAATTCAGATTGGCTTTGAACTCAAGATGATCCTCCTGCCTCAGCTTCCAAGTGCTGGCTTTACTGGAGTGAGCCACCATGCATGGCTTCCCTATTTCCCCTTGTTTGGTGTACCGCCTGTGTTTATGCTATCCAGCATGGAAGCTGAGCTATGAGAAGAATTCAGAAATTTCATATCCATGATGTGATAGGTACTGTAAATAGCATTTTTCCTTACACCTGATCTCTTCTCAGAGTCTCATAAGTACAACCTCTCAATATCCTTTAAAGACCCCCCTTAGGCAAAGATAAATTATTACCCACAGTCTGCCCATTCTCTTAAGAGCTTTGCCAATGTTTACTGTTCCAATGTCAACAGTCATTATGTAGCTTGGCTTTCAATGTTGGATTAAACCTCTTTTATTCTAGGTATAATCAGAAAAGAAACTGGATAGTTAGTATGGTCTTTGGAATTCTGATGAAAAGAAAAATGAGGTTCTGCCAGATCCTGTCATAAAAGAAGAAAACAGACTTGAAAGGTGACCAAAAACTCCTAGAAGGAAAGTGCTGACAAGTTACACCAGTCAAGAAACACGCATGCAGCACCCAAGGGCCACTGGCTTGGAAGGCATGCCAACATTGGCCAGCAGGTCCCAGCATGCAGGACTTGAAGAGAACTAATTAATTAAAGAGTGTCAAACAAATTGTTGGAATGCAGATGCAGAGATTAAAATGGACTTCAGAGGGTTCAGCCAGGAAGAGTAGGATTGCACTAAACTCATGAAAAGTTTCTTGAGATAAGGATAAGTTCTAACATATTATGATATTATCATGGATACAAAACAAATTGTTGCTTAGAGGTTTGGTTGAAATGGAGGAACTAAAAGCATCCTAAAAGTAAAAGAAGGAAATCTAACATTTACTGAGCACATATTACATGTATATTCCTGATAGGAGTCTCTAGGTGTCCCAGATACTGGAGACTGTGTGAAGCTGTGCATGGCAGCCTTGGAACCATATGTAACCTCATTTCATCCTGTGAAAGCTCAGTGAAGAAAATGTCACTTTTACACATGAGGAAACAGACCTGGTTTTTAACTCTGGTTCCTTGATGCACTCTTACTTTTGACTGTTACTTAATCTTGCTGGACTTAAAGTTTTCCCTTACTCCATATGAATGCCAGATGGTGGCCATTGTGGTATGAGTATCTTCCTTGGAAGTAACAGCTAAGAAAATGGCTGAAGAACTGCCTCCAGGGCTCGCTTTTCTAAGTAGAGTGCTGGTGGGAGCAGGATTTACCTCAACACTTCTCTTTTGTTCCTGAGAGGTTTTCTCCAGAAGGCATGAGTCGTCTCCAGCTCCCCCCCACCCCTTTTTTTTTGAAAACCTGCTCTCAAATCTTGTTTTTATGTCAGGCCATAAAATTTGCCCCCAAACCACTTTGGTGTTAACTCTTTCAAGAATACCTGTATTTCAATGGAGGGCTAAGTATTGAACTCAGGGTATCTAGGCAGGCATTGGCATCTGTCTGGAAACCTTGGAATCTTACTTGGAGAGTTCTGTCAGGGTGCTTTCCGAGTGTACTCTCGGGTCAGTGCTTCAACTGTGGCTGCTGTTGAATAAGGCTTTTAGATGTGTATCCTTCCCAGGGAAAGGCGCTTTAGTGTCTATTTTGCTCACAGGTTTCTGATTCTATCTGAGGATTGTCCTCCTTAGAATCTTTACAGTGATGTTCTTTTGGGGTCTATACACAAAGTTAAAATGTTGTCTGATGCAAAAAGATGAGAAAAGAAAGGGTCAGCACCTACCTCTGTGCCACCTTGATGGGGTTGCGTTCCTAACCCATCGCCATGCCTTGTGTGAACCTGTTATCATGCTTTGTCTATGTAGTTGTTGGCATCCAATCAGAGGGGAGAAGTTGTAATTTATCCGGGTTCTTTGCTAATCTAATCACACTTCTGATCATTCCTCCTGCTCTCAGCATTCTGCTGGCTGATCTTACAATTGTAGGAATAAAAATAAAACAAGTTGCCCATTATAAGAATATTAGACATCCCGATTTCCACAAAAATAAGAAAAATGGAAATTACTAAAGTAGAGAGGAAAGTAAATAGTAACACAATGTCTTCATGCTTTCAAATCACACCATCAAATAGTCAACTATTCCTCTGATTTGAAGCTATTCTTTTGGGGGTTTTTTGTTTAATACTTTATTATTTCAATTTTAACTGTATGAGTGTATTTGCTATATGTATGTAAGTGCACCCATGTTCTGCAATGCCCATGGATGTCAGAGGAAAGTGTTGAATTCCCCTAGAACTGGAGTTAGCCACTATGTGGGTTCTAGGAATAGAACTCATGTCCTCCGTGAGAGCAGTCAGTGCTCTTAATCATTGAGTCATCTCTCTAGCCTCAGTTGAAGCTATTCTTACTTTAATTTCAATAATAATTTATTTAATCAGTGGGTACCACTACCACTGACTTAATTCAGCCCATATGGATGATGCATGCTTGTCCTCAGGTTGCAATGTCCAATAGTTTCCTTTTGAGAGCTTGGATATAGAAGTTCTTTTCACTCTCTTGAAAGTTTTGAATATGCTGGAACTAGAGGTCAGAGGTAGTATTCATTGAGCAACTGTTGTATTCTTGATGCGATTGCATAAACGACTTCATTAAATCCCTCATAAAATACTCTGATGGGATATTATTGACATTAAACTGCTGTCTGTTCTAGTCTCTTCCATGATATTTAACTTATCCAAGTCATTCACTGTAAGCAGCAGAGCTGTGAGATGAGTCACTCCACTAAGTCACCTCCCTCTTCCATTGCCTCTAGCATTCATAGTCCCAGTCCTGGATTTTCTTTCTAATTTCTTCAAACTGCACAGCAGCTCAGGCTAGAAACACTGGGAAAGCCATGCGTCAGCTGTGCAATTCAGAATACTTAAACTAATGATCATCTTGGTTTCTTCCCACTTGGGAGGTGAGGGACCTGAAAGTCCAGGGAGAAACTAATGCTTTCAGAGTCTATAAAATTAAGACAAGCTTAGAATCCAGATCTAGCATTTCAGAGAATGTCTCTGCAGCCACACGGTTTCTCCCCCCCCACCCCCAGCTCCATAATCCTCCATCTCTGTCTCAGGATACAGTATGGGGGTAACTTTTAGAGGCATGCTGAGAAAGATAAATTTTCACACTGCACTCTTCCTGAAAATGAAGCCATCCACTTAAGGATTGAAGACATTCAGAAGGCAATGAACATCAGGGACAGAGTCCATCAAGCCCTGAGATCAGTCTTCTGTACTCAGCACAAAGCTTCTTGCTATTTTTGATTTCTCCATTGTCTATAAGATCATCCTGAAGTTGGGCACTACTTCTAAATCACTCAGTTTTTCATTGTAAGCGACACCATTTGCATTTTATTAGCATGGTCTACTTTCTAATAAGCTTTTATAGGACCAATATATCATAAAACATCATTAAAACATCCCTCTCTACTGGTTATAAATTGCCTTGATGGTGCTGAACTACATCTCCCAGAGCACCTGTGAGAGACTGAACCTTAAGATCCAGGCATGTTGTCACAGCAGAAGGATGAAATTGCAGCCTTGCCTGACTACCTCTGCAAAGAAAAGGCATATGCTAGAATAAGAAAAGATGACAAGGAGAGTGTCATTGAAGAGCCTGTCACAGGTGAGCTTAGCTATTACACTTTAGAGAGCCTGCTTAACTTCCTTGAGCCTCGTTTGTATCTGCAAAATAAAATCTGTTTTGCCTGTATCACGGGATTACTATAAAGGAAAAATAAGACAATGTAGACAAAATCATTTTGAAGAGCAGATTTTGTTCTTTAGAAGACAGAATTTGAGACAGATTGTAATATGCAGAATGTTTATTGGAGTGTGCCATTGGAATATATATATCTGAAAGAGAAGAGAAAGAAGCACTACATGGAGAAATCCAATAGTTGTATAGCCCAGTAAAAACTTCAGCCAACTCAGTAGGAAAATCTAGAGCTAACATGGTCTGTCAGCATTGCCACAACTTCTGTTGAAATGGCAGGCTATGTAGAGCTGTCATCAAACGTTCCTTGGATGTCAGTTGCCTTAGAAAGGGGCGTGAACTTGGGTTGGGTGGTCCTCTGCAGCTAAGGAGAGAGTGAAAGCTTTCTGCTAATAACATTCATAGTATCTAGAGTAAAGAATATTTTCCTGGAAAAGATAACTTGTTATACTACAGCGTCTAACATAGTGCACCCTAGAATCCCCTTCACATATATTTTAAGGATTCTTTGGAGCCGCGTTTTCTTGGGGGAACCTCCAAAAGATAAATAGGAAAGACTTTATCCCCTGCTTCTGGAGCTGGTCCCAGGACCACAGCCATTCCTCTCCTCGGTCTCTTCCTCTACCCATTTCGGTTCCCTCTGACCTCTCCTAGCACCTCTGCTCCTCTTTGGTTGCTGTCTGGTGTGGTGACCAAGATCCTCAAGCTGAGTGTATTGCAATAGTTTGGCCCAATGTCTTTCAAACAAGTCTGCTTTGTCGTGCATGTACTTTCAGCACTAAGCAAGCAAGCACCAGTAGCTATCCAAGTGGGCTCCCTGGGTGTTAAACATAGCTTTACCTGCCCCTTTTATATAACAGCAACCTTTCAATGACACCAGTTACCCCTAGAAATACAACATCTCTTCTTTTCTGCTGGTATCAAGAGATAAGAATTTTGAAAGGAACATATAGAAGTAGTATTTTTTTCATTTTTTATTGATGCTTTGTGTATTTCATACATCATTCTCCAATTCAGTTCAGGCATATTTCCCCCTCTCTTCCCCCCACCCCACCCCACTCCATCCCATCCCGTAACTGTCCTGCATCTTTCTCTCAGTTTTTTTTCATTTTTAACAATAAGTGATAATTTATGAGTACAAGCATCCTTCATGCAAAACCAATTTGCAAGTAGTATTTTATAGTTCAATGAAGTCTAGCTGCATTCTTTGCTTAAAATGCTCCAGCTTCAGTGACCTGGACTGCTAAACACATGGAGCTCAATGTTATGTGGGTAAAAAGTATGGATTTGCTCAGTGATAACTAGACCATTCCTGCTTCTGCTCTTTGAGTCATAGTTTCATGAGTTCTGACCATTAGAGACAGCACTCCATATACAGATCTGTGGTTCAAAGTAACATGTTGTGTTCCAGGAATTGGTGTATCTTCCATAGAAGGTGCTTCTTCTGAAACAGTGTTTTAACCATGCTGTTGAAAGCCCGTTCAACCCTCTCCAGTGTCTGGATACTAGGATATGCCATATAACCAATAGATTACATGATCCGTAATCTCTATATATTTGCTCTTTGAGGGTCCTAGTTCTCAGATATATATGTTCCTATGCTGATAGATCAAAAACTATGTCTATGAGTTTTCATGGGCAAGAAAGCATATCCATACCTAAGAATCTGTTTTACTAATGACTATCTTCCATTTTCAAGGTCGAATGGGTTAAAAGTTGTTGTCAAGTTGCTACCAAACAGTATTGGCATTTGGATAGCACCATATCAGGAACTGAGGATTGGTTTGAGTGTTTGGTAGATTGAGTGTTGGTAGGGTTTAGTTGCTTTGTGGAGGAAAGGGTTTATTTGGCTTACTGCACAGTCCATCATCAAGGGAAGCCAAGGCAGGAACTCAGGAGAGGAGCCTGGATCACAGACCATGGAGGAATGCTGCTTACTGGCTTGCTCCCCTGGCCTGTGCTCAATCTGCTGTCTTACACAATACAGGACCACTTCCCCAGCAGTGGCACAGCCTGGAGGCCTTCACTGCAACTTAGGCTGCCCTTTCACCAATGGCAATTCCTGGCTTGTAAAGGTGCCAAGCCTCGGCTGCTGTCTGTGGCCCCTTCATGCCTTCAAAACTAGTACCATGTAGGAGACTCTTACACTTTACCAAATCCTGCTTCTAGCTTGAGATGGAGCTTTGGGACCCCTCTGGACCACAGTTTCTGTGTGCTGACCCCAAGGAAATATTTCCCAGAAGATTTCATCTCAATAATACTGATCTCTTATTACTCATAGTTGATTCAATTATAGCTGACCACCAATGATTGTCCCAGAAAAGCAAAGATTTCACATCTGAGAATTCTTTTTTTTCCAGGATTCACATATTTCCCTTTTGAGTTTAAATTACTCTAAAATATGCATACATACCCTTAATTCATACTATATCACACAAACAGCCCTGATAGATTTTTTTTTATGCCCTAAAAAGTCAAAAGTCAGGCCTCCATCATCCACACTTCTCTTTAGAATAATTGTTGCAAGCTCCATAGCAACAGCTCACTAAACTTTGGGCATTCACTAGCTTTTCCAGCCCAAAGTTTTTAGAGGGTTCCACAATCTTCCCAGATGCATATGGTCAGACCCATGTCAGCAATACTCCATTTTCTGGTACCAATGTCTGCCCTGGTTAGCTTTTCTACTCCTGTGATACAAACACTGACTAAAACCAACATGGGAAGGAAAGGGACTTTTTTGGCTTATAGCACAGTCTATCATCAAGGGAAGACAAGACAGGAACACAGGGCAGAGACTTGGAGCACAGACCACGGAGGAATGCCGCTTCCTGGCTTACTCCCCTGGCCTGTGCAATACAATACAGGACCACTTGCCCAGGGGTGGGGGTGGCATCACCCACAGTGGGCTGGGCCCTCCTACATCACTCAACAATCATGAAAACATCACATAGATATGGTCACAGGCCAATCCAATGGAAAAAAAATGCTTCAATTCCTTCTCCAGGTATGTCAGGTTGACAACTAAAGCTCTCCAGCCCAGATATTCAATAACAATCATTTATAGGTCATCCTTTTTATATTAAAGTCCATGATTTTAAAACAGAAAACATCTCCATCCCTGTTATTTACTCAACTTCTCATGACACTAAAGCTAAGGTAACCAGTGATAGAAGCTAGCTAATACGAGCTATCCAGGGAATTGCCTTAGCTTGCTTGTTTATATATTCCCTGCTGCTATAGGAACTTTGGGGTGGGTATTAACCTGTGTTGTAAAGACTTTCATTCTCTGAGTAAGCCAAATAAGCTCATTAGTTCTCCAAGATAGACTTTGGTGGAATCATACTTTGATTTGCTATTCATTCTTTATAAGGAGGGGATAGGAATTTCTTCCCAGGGAAGAAGGTCTAGAAACATTCTGTGGAATACTCAAATGGCCCAGATCTTCTCAAACTATATTATGATAGAGGATGGAAAGAGTTAGTGTAATCCATACAAATAACTACAACTATATGGCTATCCATTCCATTGGAATTGAAAAGTATGCATCTATGAAATCAATTTTTATATAGCATGTACCTGTATTTATGTGACCCAGGAAAGCTAGCACACCTGAGACAGCAAGTATACTGGAAAATAAATACTGTATAGTTGTGAGTGTGGAGGGGAGTTTCTTGTCATCTTCTGGGATTTATCTGGTTTCTTTAGGGATCAGTCTGGTAAATCAAAGGAGAATATGATGTATATAACCATGTCCACACCTTGCAGACCTCATGAAGAGCCTTAATTTTTGCCATCCCCTGATATGCAATATGTTTATCTTTTATCATCTTGGAGAAGAGGTGAGATGAAGGAGCAGTTTCAGATATTTGTTTGCTTTTCCGTCAACTGGTTCTTTCCCCTACAAGATAAAGAAACTACTGTGGGAACTGTATTGACCATATCCATGTTGCTTCTGATTTTACATTTACAAAATGAAAAAAAGGACTAAATTCAAGGGTTGACGACATAACGAGTCCACTATGAGTTGAACATCAGCCAAGATTCAACTTACTCATCAGCCTTTCTAATGAAGGGGCCATGCTGCTCCTTAGGTCTTTTTGTACCCATGTGGCTACCCATGGGCTGAATATTTAAGCCTTGCTGAAATCCTGATGATGACACCTAATCCCAAAATGATGGCATTAAGAGACAAAGCCTTTGGAATGTGACTATTTCCCTTACAAAAGGGGCAGGGGTGGGGGGCAGCTGGAAGGATAGCTAAGTTGGTGAAGTGCTTTTCTTGCAAGCATGAGGATGTGAGTTTGATCTCCAGAGCAATAAAAAAAATCAAGTATGACACTGCACACTTGTAAGCCCAGAGCTAGGGAGGTGGAGAAGGATCCTTGGAGCAGCTGGCTAGCCAGAAGAGCCTCCTAGATGATTCTCAGGCCACTGACAGACCTGGTCTCAAAAGAAGTGGACTGCACCTGGGGAACAACACCATGGTTGTCTCTGGCCTCTTCATGCATGTGCACACAAATGTACACCTGTGTGTAAACATGTAATTACATACACGTGATCATGCACACATGAATACACACACACACAAAAAAAATGCCAACTTTGCCTGAAAGAAGTTTCCTGTCTCTTTCTGCCAGAAAAGAAATGAGGGCCCTCTATGAACAGCAGGCCTCCCCAGACACAGAACCTGCTGGCAACTTGATATGGAATTTCCTAACCTGCAGTGCTCAAGGCAATAAATTTCTATTACTTATAAATCACTCAATGATGGTATTTAATTATGGCAGACTGAACAGAGACAGTGTCCCTACATCCGATACATTCGAAGGCAGGTATCTCCTTGGCCTGAGTGTGCAGTTATGAGCTAAATAGCTGAGGTTCCTTTGGGGAAAGGATGAAAGAAGAGTTAGTGCTCACACTTGTCATCTTGTATTATCGTCTTTCTTCCTGCGGAAGTAGTCATGTCTGCAGTCAGTGGACCTTGGAGTCAAAACATTTTAATGGGTGAGCAACGCAGATCCCAACCCAAGCTGCCAGCTTCACCACTGGACAGACTTGGTACCAAAAGGCATAGGTCAGGCATTGACTCACAGCAACTTGGAGACAAGGCTTAACATGCAAAGTATTTATTTATTTATTTATTTATTTATTTATTTATTTATTTATTTATTTTTATGTATATGAATGTACTGTCTGCATGTAGGTTTGTGCACCCGTGTCGTGTCATGCAATGCCGCAGAGGTCAGAAGAGGGCATCGGGTTCCCCTGGAACTGGAGTTCTCAGCCGCCATGTGGTTGCTGGGGATCGAACCTGGGTCCTCTGCAAGAGCAGTTGGAGCTCTTAACCACTAGGCCATCTCTCCAGCCCTGCATGGGTGTACTTGGGTTAACACCTCTGGCGGAGGAAGAAATTAAAAAGTAATAGCTTAACCCATAATGCATTTTGAAGGCAAACTCTCTCTAGAATTTGGCTGAAATGGCTGATCCCTTGCAACAGTATCATTCAGTTTCTGAATGTAGGTTCCTGCCCTGGGCATGAATTTGAGTGAGGAATCTTTAGCTAGAGCCATCCAGTGGAGCTGCTGGCTAGAGAGGTTCTGTGATAATACTATGCAGCCTTGGGAACATTTACTGCAGCAACTGGGCTCAGGCAACTGTACCCAACATCCAGGGTTTGCCACAGGAAATATTGTCAGTCCATTCCTACCACATCCCTCACCTCACCATCCAGATTCAATGCCAGCTTATTCTCCCCACCCACATCAAATATTCACCATCTTGCTTGCTTTCTTCCCTTGTCTATTTCCCAAGATTGTTAAAGGGCTCAAAAGGATAAAAAATATGAAAGAAAAAAGCCTTGAAAATGATAAAGCACCTTATTAGGCATTTGCTAAGATAGATTACTGTTTCTAATGTTGAAGCTTATTGAACATGGAGAAAATACATTTAAATATAGTATTTATTATTTTTATTTTATGTATATGAATATATTGCCTACATGTATGTAAGTGCCAAAAGAGGGCATTGGATTCCCTTGAAACTGGAGTTACAAACAGTTGTTAGCTGCCATATGGGTAATGAGAATTGAACCTGAGTCTTCTGTAAGAGCAGCCAATGTTCTTAACTGCTGAACCATTCTCCAGCCCAAGAAACATGTGTTTAAAGAAACATTGAAAGGAACAGAAGCATATACGGATTTTATCTGTAAGTGTTCAGTTACCTTATTGAGTTGATGCTCTACATTTTGACCTGCAGAATCATCCTTTCACAATTGTACTGCTCATGGGTCTATTCCTCAAAGCTCTTTGAATATCAGAAAAACACCTTTCTGTTTTATTGTGATTGGCCAAACTGTTGGGAATAAAGAGCTGATATTTCATGACAAAATGGTGGATAAAGGTAGAATTAAGATGGTACTATTGGCAAAATCATTCAGCTTTCTCCATTCTGTATGATGGTCTGTCCAGGTTTTCAGTTTTTATAACTGAAACATGAAGTATGAAAGTGTGTTCATCCCAACCCCAGGTTCGACAGCAGGCTCTGTATTTTCATTTTGGGCAGTATTTGTGTCCCCTAAAAGAGGCCAGAAGGCCCTACACCACCCTCACAGCATTTCTGATATAGACTATGCAGTCACTTCTTGCTTCATTGCTTAGAAAAATACAGTTGCTTCCACAGAGAATAAATCTGTAAAAACACAAAATTAATACATCATATCCATCTTCAAAGTATCCACACAGGGGAATTAGGAGAATACAGTGGGTCTTTTTCCTGCAACAAATCAGACTGGGCCAGACACTGAAGCCCCATCATGCACCTGTGTTCAGCAGCTCTATCTGGGGAGTAACCCTGCATGATCTACTGTGCTGGCTCTCTCAAAGAGAGGCCTCAGAAGGGAAGAGAAGAATGTCTGAGGGTTTGTCTAGGGAAAAATAAAAGAAATAATTGTTCAAAAAAAGGAGAAATTGGTATTTCACTGGCAGCTCCAGTTGCACAGGAGCACTTTCCACTTCTGTGGCTGGTATCCTTCATCTGAAAATCACCAACTTGTTTAAAAATCCCTCATCTATGGATTTGACTGCTTGCAATCACACAGCCCATAACCGAATGTGTCTAGATACTTCTTTGTCCCAAGTGGGGGTCCTAGGGCACTGCAGTGGGCTGGGGTCCAAGTTCTCCTCATCTCAACAGCAAATGTATGGGAAACAGCTGAACAAGAAAGCCATTTTTCAACATACATTGTCAGCAAGAAGAAAGGAGCCTGGAATGAGGTTTTGCATCATTATTTCCATGGGCCCCAGGGAATGTGGTAAAGGGGACATTTCAGGCCCAGATGTGGCACTCAACAACACTGTCCCTTATTCTTAAGAAAGATGTGAAATGATCCTGTCAGCAAGCAATGCATGTGGCCATAGTGCACTGAGCAGTGTGTGTGTGTGTGTGTGTGTGTGTGTGTGTGTGTGTGTGTGCGCACACACACATATCCATATGCCTCTGTAGGTGATGAGTCTAAAACCTTTCTTCAAATTGAATCTGGTTTAATGTTTTCCCTCCTGCACTTGAACAGTATTTAATTTCTTTCCTCTCTTATTTGACTGTGGACTTGCCCCCTTTCACTGGTGAGGCATTTTGCCTGCTGCAGGGATGAACAATATTACAGAAAATGAAGCTGAGTTATGTTGCAGTAGTAATATTAAAGAAGCTCAGAGAGGAATTTTGCAGTACCTGGTATTCTAGTTTGCTTTCAATCACTGTGACAAAACATTCTGACCAATACCAACTGTGTTAGATCCTGAAGACAAAGGAACAAAATCAACTATATTTTTGCTTGTAAAAGTCAGCCTAATTCAAAGGGCTCAACAATGCAAAAAGGGGTGTAAACATATATGAAAATGACTGCAACTTACTGAATTGCTGCCAGAAATATGGATCTTTGAAGAACATTGGTTAATTCTGAGAGTTGGGAAGATCAGCCACGTTTTGCAAAATGAATTCATGTTTGCGTGAATGATGGGCAGGGTGTACACTAGTTAAGAAGGGAGGGTGGTGAAGATTATACCAGGCTACAGGAACCTTAGGATATGAGGAAGGCAAGGTGTGGCATGATTATCAGAAGCAAATCAATCCAAGTGGGAATGGAGAAATGTGATAATGGCAAGGATGCACTGCTGTTGCATCGTGCAGTGGCATCTGGAAGGAGGCAAATCATTTTATCACGTTGGTAGTGCACCTTAAACAGATTTAGAGGGGACGATGAGGTGACTGAGGGAAAGGAAGACAATGATTTCTGATTTGTGGCCTGGTAACCAAGTGAGTAGCAAGGAAAGAACAAAGTATATATGTATATATTCATGTATGTGTGTGTATATATACAAGATGGAGAAAAAAATGGAACTTCCATGTTAAAGTATCACTATATTTTGATGCTTTTTTGGTATCACAAGTTTCATTATGTTATTTTGATGTTGCATGTATTATAAAGTTCAACAAAAAAAGACTGAGAAAAAGGTGCAAAACGTGTAAAAAAAAAAAGAAAGAAATCATAAGTTGAGGTTGCTAAAACCCAAGATGTCATAATCTTGATACATGTGTGGCATATTTTGGAGTGATAACAAATTGGAGGAAACAACAACAAAAAAGACAGGGTCAAAGAACTCACTGAAACAGTAAACTTCTGCCCAAGACAGTAAACTTCTGCATCGAAAATTAAAAAAAAAAAAGACTGAGAAAAAGATGAAAGACATGTAGACATGTATGGCAGACTGCATGATGCAAGAGCTCTGGTGGGATGGGGGGCGAGGAAGGGGGAATGAGTCTAAATTTGATTGAGATGCACAAAACTTCAATAAAAAATTGGCTTAAAAAAAAGAAAAAGAAAAAAGAAAAATCCTTAGACAAATAAAACTTAGTAGAATTTGTTTGATCAAAGCAAAAGTATAGTTTGTGAATACGATAGTCTAGAGACAATGCAGGCTCCAGACCTCCAACTAGTAATGTGACTGGGCAAAATTTATATTACAGGAAACGGAAGTGGGGCACAGAACACAGTTTAGGTGGCCGTCACCTGGCCAATCCATTAACTGGATACAGATTAACTAGTAATTGTTACTAGTTAGCTGAATCAGCTAACCTGCTATAGGGATTTCAACAATGAGCCAAAGCTCAGTAAGATTAAACTTCACATAATTTTGATCTTTTAGGCCAGAGGAAGGTGCTCAGTCCTAATCCATCCTCACTCCAAAACTTTATGCTACTTTATATCAAACATCTATTCTTCCCTTATAGAATAACTGCTCCAATATTAATATGGTTATTTATTAAGATGATTAGCTTTATATTCTTCTCATCTATATTCAATAGAGAACACTATATATATTTCTTTAAAAAATATATATATATGTATGTATGTATTTAAGACATTTATCCAGTAAGCAGTGAATAACTGGGTTTCGGTTTATCTAGCAGATAACATGGAGTATTTAATCAATTTAAATGTAATATAATTACACATGTAGTTAAGATTTTATCTATTAGACTGGAGGGATGGCTCAGCAGTTAAGAGCACTGGCTGCTCTTGCAGAGCACCCAGGTTCAGCTCCTAGTACCCACCTGGCAGCTAATAGCCACCTGTAACTCCAGTTCTACAGGATCCGATGGTCTCTTCTGACCTCCAAGGGCATTGCATGATCTGAGTGCACTACATGCAGACAATACACTTGTATACATAGAATAAAAAATAAAAACCAGGGGCTGGAGAGATGGCTCAGCAGTTAAGAGCACCAACTGCTCTTGCAGAGGACCCAGGTTCGATTCCCAGCACCTACATAGCGGCTAAGAGCCCTCTTTAACTCCAGTTCTGGGGGAATCCAATGCACTCTTCTGACCTCTGCAGCATTGCACGACATGGGTGCACCAACCTACATGCAGACAGTACACTCATACACATTAAAAAAAGCAGATCAAAAATAAAAACTAAAATATTTATTTTTTTCTATTATTAACTGTTTGATTCAGGTATTTTATGTTGTGTTCCACTTTCTTGTTTTTTTTTTTCTTTTTCTAGAATAACCAAATATTTTAATGTTCAAATTGTCCCTTTCTAACTAGTTAAAATTCTTTTACATTTGTTTTATTTGTTACACTAAAGATTATAACCTTTATCACTGGCCTGTTATTATCTGAAACAACTGTTTACCGTGTGCTTCCTTTTTGTTAACACTTAATATTTGCCCCTGTGTTATTGCTTTCATGTATTTTAAGTTATACATATATTTTATATTCTATGAGATATAACTCTTAGCTGGGTATGGTGGCACACAACTTTAATCCCAGCACTTGAGAGGTGGAGAAAGGTGGATCGCTGTGAGTTTGAAACCAGCCTGGTCTATGTAGTGATTTAGGTTAGCTGGGGCTATAGGGAAACCCTGTCTCAAAAAGACAAAAAAAGTTACTACTTTTGGGGGGGGGTCTTTTTTGAGACAGGGTCTCCCGGTAGCCCCAGCTGTTCTGGAACTCACTCTGTAGACCAGGGTGTCCTTGAACTCACAAAGATCCACCTGCCTCTGCCTCCCAAGTGCTAGGATTAAAGGCGTGTGCCACCACGCCCGGCAGAGTTATTACTTTTATTATTCAGCCTGGATATATTTATATTTACTCATATTCTATTCTTTCTTTTGTACTTCATTTCTTTTAATTTTTGTTCCTTTCAAAGATATTTTCTTCCTCTTCTGCCATTCATATTACCATTTCCTTCTGGAGCAGGTTTTATTGGAATGAATTATCTTAGTTTATGTTTGTCTTCAAAAAAATCTTTATTCCTGGGCTAGAGAGATGGCTCTGTGGTTGAGCACTGATGTTCTTTCAGAGGACTGGGGTTTGGTTCTCATCACCCAGATGGCAGCTAACAACCATCTGTAACTCCAGTCCCAAGGGCTGCTACATCTTCCAGTGGTCTCTGTGGACACTGCACACACAGTGCACATACATGTTGCAGGCTCAAAGTTCAAAATTCAAAGAAAAGTCACTATTGGATAATATCACTTTTTATCACATTTTAATCATCATAAAATGATAATTGTTAAGTAAAAGCACCACAGGCTCGAGCCATCTGTTTTCCTTTGAACACTGAAAATGTCATTTTCTTCCTTGGTCTTCACTGAGAAGTCATGTTTAAGTGTTATTGTTGCTTTACTGAAGTAACTAATGTTTCTCTGAAGATCTAAGCTTTCCCATTATTATTCCTTCTGATATTTTTCTGTGGTATGCTTAGATATTATTTACATTTATATTTATTTATTAATAAGCTCTGTTGCTGTGTCTTACAGTCCATTAATCCTACTTTCCTTATGACTTTCTATGCCCATTTGGTACTTAACTCATTTAGTTATTTGGGGTATTTTTTAGATCTTGGATTTCTTTGGTTCTGAAAATTTCATTATTTCTTTTTATAGATTCAAGTTTTCTAGTGCAATTACAAAACATCATCAGTGTTCTGTATAATATACCCACACTGGTGAATGTATTAATCATGATTATATGAAAGTCCTTTTCCCCTAGCTATAAAATTGATGTCATCTCTAACTCTGTCTGTCTTGTGTGCCTCTGCATATGTGTTCCCTAGATTTCCAGCTATGTAGTCCGATCTTTTGTCAGACAAGATGTGCTGGTCACTCTTCATGGCTGTGACTAAATACCTGAAACAGTAACTTAGATGGAGGAGTAAGGATTTATTCTGGCTCACGGTTTCAGGGGTTTGGGCTTATTGTCACTTGGCTCTATTTGTGGGCCTATGCATGGTGGGGAAGAAGTCATGGTGGGGAGCATGTGGTTAAGCAGTGATCCTCCCTATAGTGGGCAAGAGGTACAGAGAAAGAAAGGCTAGAGGAAGGAGGGACAAGACAAAGGCATGACTGAGTGACCCAATGCCTGCAATGAGGTCACATCCCCTAGTTTCTACCACCTCCTAATGATGGAAGTAAATTATGAGTTGATTGATGGATGAATCCATTAATCAGGAGAAGCCTTGCAATCCAATCAATTCCAAAATCACCATCTCTGGCTGGGCCTTGTAGCACATGCCTGTAATACTCAAACTTTAAAAACTGAGGCAGGAAGCTCTCAACTTTGAGGCCAGCCTGGGTTTTATATATAATATATATATTACATATATAATATAATATATATATATATTATATTGAAAATCAAAACAAAACAAATCCCTATGAATACTGTATTAGGACCAAGTCAAGTCTTCAACTTTTGCAAGAGAGGGGGATTCCATATCCAAACCATAATATTAGGTCATCCTGGATTGAATTTTTAAACCTGTTTATTAAAGTGTATGTGAGTTATTGATGGTTTTGTATCCCCTAGAAAGGTCTGGGAATAGGCTGCTTGCCTTAACCCTATTATGGACCAAGCTAAATCAGGACTGGAATTCCTAGTGAGACCTAGTAGATATCTGGTTTCCTAAGTGTTCTAGTTCCCTCTGTTGTAATAAACCACTGTATTCACACATGACTAGTGGGGGAAAGGATTTTTTTAAATCTTACACCTCCAAGGCACAGTCCATCATTGAGGGCAGTCAGGGCAGGAACTGAAGCAGAGAGCGCAGTAGAGCACTGCCTACCGGCTCTTTTCTCCTGGCTTTTTCGACCACTCTTCTTATACAACCCAGCCTTATCTGCCCAGGGATGGCACTGCCCTTCTGAATCAATCAAAAATCAAAAAGTGCTCTATGAACATGCCCACAGGCCAGTCTGAAAGAGGAAATCATTGATGTTCTCTCTTCCCAGGAGACTCTAGTTTGTGTCAAGTTGATACACACTAACCAGCACACTAGTCTATCTAGTCCATCCAGCATACTAGTTCATCCATCATACTAGTCTATCCAGCATGCTAGTCCATTCAGCATACTAGTCTGTCTCCAAGGTTTTCAAGTCAAATCCTCCTTTATTCCTAGTACACTTTCCTTTTTTTATCTTATTTTTTTTTAGCAAACTCACTTTGTAGACCAGGCAAATGCCTGTCTCTGCCATTAGAGGGCTGGGATTAAAGACATGAGCCACCATGCCCTACTCAATGCACTTTCTTTTGGTGGACATGGAACTCCAATATTTGTTTTATGAAATTATTCAACACTCTGCTTTTCAGCATTCTGCTTAGCTCAGCCCCTGCTCTAGCCAATTCTGGAGCTCTGAAAAAG
The DNA here is from genome assembly GCA_009823505.1 of Rhizomys pruinosus. Taxonomy (NCBI): domain Eukaryota; kingdom Metazoa; phylum Chordata; class Mammalia; order Rodentia; family Spalacidae; genus Rhizomys; species Rhizomys pruinosus. The sequence continues at coordinate 942,857 of VZQC01003743.1, read as the reverse complement.
TCTTTAATGAAAAACACGCTAAAGTCTCCCACGCCCATATCTCAGCCCCAAACCCTGCCAGTTTCTCTATTTCCTAGAAGAAGTTGGTATAAATCCCAGAATCCAAACCTCTTGCTCTAGCCCAGAATGTCTAAATGCCACCACAGTAAAGCTGGTTGCATCTCTGGGAGGGCAGAGTCTGTGGTTCTCACAAGCTCGACCATGGTGCCTTTAAGCAGATGAGTGCTAATGATCCCCTGACAATTTTTTTTTTCTTTTTAGTTTTACCCTTTTTTTTTTTTTTGGTATTTTTGAGACAGTTTCTCCCTTTTAGTACCAGGTGTCCTGGAGTTCGCTCTGTAGACCAGGCTGGCCTTGAACCCACAGAGATCCACCTACCTCTGCCTCCTGAGTGCTAGGATTAAAGGCATGCGCCACCATGCCCGGCGATCTCTTGACATTTTAAACTGGCATCGGTGGGAATACAGATAGAACACCAGTTATTCCAAGCACCAGCGAATGGAAATCTTTCTGAAACCTTCATGTACTTCTACTTTGTCAGGTCCAGTGAGGACTTTTCATCCAGGTAATCTGAGTCTCCTGGCTGCAAATTCAGATATCTCTTTTATGAGTATCCCAGCAGGAAAGGGAGAGATAAATGACTCCTTTTACTTTCAGAAGCCTCTAAGCCTACTTTTCTGTGTATCTTCAATACAAGAACTATATGGCATGTTCTTTCTAAGCTGTGTGCTAATCTAAAAGACTGAATGCCTTCCAAGGGATATAAAATAGGTATTATTGGTTTATACTAATTATGGTTTATGCTCTAGGACTAAATGTTTTGCTATCCCATTTCAAGTCAAGTTCCTATTGTCAGTGAAGAAGGGTACTGTGGGATGCTCTTTAGACTAGCAGTCACATTCTATCCCACTGTGGTTTTAAAATGGTCTAATATAGATGAAGGTCTAATACACAGATAGTGCATTCACTGCTCCTTGAAAGAGCAAATAATGTAAAAGTGTCAAAGTATTTATCTCAGATGTGATGAATGTAGGGCCAATGTTAACCATACAGTGTTGAACTTTCCATTTCTCTTACTAAGTGCCATATCTATTTTTGTGCACTGGAAGATTGCATAAAGGTAGAGAATTGTTATATCGTTTGCAGTTAATGAGCTATCATCATCGCTTGCCACTTGTTGACTTGTTAGAACTTTAAAAATTGGAGAAGATCCGGATAATTCTAAAGGATAGAAAATGGTTATAGTGGTGGCATGGTTATACGCATGTATTGGGAATGAGCAGTTGTGAGGACTATGAGAACGTGAATTATATGAGGGCTGGACCTTGTCCATCAAGCTTGCTAAATTGGACAATGTTAGCAATGAGTAAGACACTATTTATCTGGGCTTAACTTTCCAGAGCTTTTATCCAAATAGGATAGGAATTGCAGGTATTTCGCTGGGCAGAAAAGGAACCTAACTGTCCAACCCACCATTACAGTTAAGTCCTTCTAACAAATTTTATGGAGTTTTGAAAGACATTCTTTGACCTAGACACCAGATAAGTTATATACAGTTGAGCTCCACTTAATTGCATAATGAATGAATAAACTACTTTAAATCACTTTACAAAACCCCATACACCATCACATTTCTTTCTTTGTTACCGATACTTGTTAAATACAATCCTGGTAGAGAAATAATTCATTTCATTGTATTAAAAAGTGCCCAACTGGAGTCCTCTAAGTGTTGCAGTTCTCAATTATCTCACCCCAAATCCACTGCGAAGTGATAATTAGGGGCTAAAAGTTAAACTGATTACTGCAGAATTTTCTCCTGACAGCCATTTAATAGCTAATCAGGTGTTAAATCCCCAAATTATGCATTCCTCAGCAGCACACTGATCACAATAAATTTTAGAAGTTTGAGTTATCAACATGGCCTCAACACACCAAACATAAAGGAATTAGTGACTTAAACGGTTGAAAATTCTTGACAACTCATCCCATTTCCTACGTATTCTATGTATAATTTGGGGGAGGGGGAGGGTTTAGTGGTCACCCTTAAAGTTCAGTTCTAACTGAAGTACTATATCATAAAACCTACCCTTGCCCATGAGATGTCACATTCTCTGAGTGTGAATGTACTATGGCTACCTAATTTGCTTCTACATGAAATTGCAACCAGTTTGGTGGAAGTCATGGAGCTAATATGTGTGCTAAAGATATGGGGCCAACGTACATGGTTTTCTTAACTTTAAATGCTATGAGCTGTCACAACTATATAACTTAGGTTCCTGCAACAGAGGTATGAATTGTCACAACACTATCCTAACACTACAAAGTTGAATCTCTGGAAGTCACAAGGACCACATAGACACCCATGTATGTGTTAAGGGGCTAATCCACATCCACATGACAATGAACCCTAAACCATTACACACAACCTCCCAATCTGAACATTCCATGGCTTTCTACATCTATGCCAATAAAGGGAGGGTGGTGAATTAATAGAAAAGTTGTATTTATATAGGTCAGATGGCTTTCTATGAATGGATGGGTGAACAGACAGATAAGAAGTAGATAATTGTAATATATATTTTATGTTTGTGCAAAAGGATGTTTTGAACCATAAATTTTAAATCATTATAACTATGTGCAAATGTATCTTTATTAATCAGAGTAGGAAATGTTGTTTGTTTATTACTGTAGCTTAAAAATTGGTCAAGTGTGGTGGTGCAGATTTTTAATTCCAGCATTCAAAAAGCAAAGGTGTGGGAAAATTCAGTTAAGTTGACTAACCAATGGGACCTCCCTGGCCATGCCCATGGGGTGGGATGTAGTGATACAAAGGGCTAGGATTTGGCCCTGTGATCTGAGTCACACTGGTTATATAAGATAGCCATTTTTGGAATAAATCTCTCTGTGTATTTGAACACCATAACTATGTGTTCGTGTGCTGTGCTTTCTTGTGCATGTTTTCCATGTGGCTCACCAGGGGAATAAATGGGACAATCCAAAAGGACATAGAGCCCACACTTGCAAGTGGATAGTAGGTCTCTGAAATGCCAGAGAGCATTACCAAAGGCCACTGAAAAGAAAAAAATGTTGGTCTCATTGAGTCAAGCAAGACTCATTACTACTCCATACCTGCCTGGAAGACATTGTATAGCTAGTGGCTGCCAAATTTACCCCAAACCTAATTGGCTATTAGCCCACACTTTTGGGGGAATAACAGATGGCTGGTATTAAACCTTTAGTAATTAAAAACAGTATAAAAAAAGGCCTTAGCTGAGAAAAATCTTAAAACATGTTCAACAGCATTAATAATTAAGGAAATGCAAATTAAAACCACACTAAGGTATCATCTCACTACAATAAGACTAGTCAAGATCAAGAAAACAAAAGACACCAAATGCTGGAGAGGTTGTGGGGAAAGGGGAACACTCATCCACTGCTGGTGGGAATGTAAACTGGTACAACCACTGTGGAAAGCAGTGTAGAGAACCCTTAAAAAACTCAAAATGAGCCTACCACCTGACCCAGCCATACTACTCCTGGGTATATATCCACAGGACGCATCCTACCGCAAAGATACATGCACAGCTATGTTTATTGCAACTCTCTTCACGATATCAAAGACCTGGAACCAACCCAAATGCCCCTCAACAGATGTCTGGATAACAAAAATGTGGTACATCTACACAATGGAGTTCTATGCAGCAGTAAAGAAAGATGACATCATGAACTTTACAGGTAAAAAAAAAGAAATTAAAAAAAATAAAATAAAAAAAAAAAAAAAGAAAAGAAAAAAAAGGTGAAAGGTTTCCATCATATGTGGATGCTAACACCAAATCCCCAATTGGTAGGCAAACTGAGCAACTTTATTATTATATTTCATTGTATCTGAAAGCAACTGTGCTATTACAATGTGAATTTATAAATGGGCTCTAGAATTGTCCTACCACTTATACTCACACATTGTAATTACCATATATAGATGGAAGAGATGTAGTCATATTCTAAAAAAAGAATGTAAAATTACACGACTTTATACCTGCATGCAAATTTACTGTTAAAATGTGAATCTCTAAACGTGTTTAGGAATCAACCTACAGTTTATTTTCAGAATTTTTAATTTTGGCTTATGTGTGGAGTGTATATATGCATATTTCTGAATAATATAAAATAAAAAAAGTATTGATAAAAAAGGCCTTAGTACCTAGACTAATATGCCATCTAAATATTTGTATCTGTTCCCATGGAGTAACTTGTCAGGATAATCAATGCCATTTAAATGACTTTACTATCTCACTGTTTGTGCTTGTTAGTAGGATTAAAAAAGGAATTCCTAAATAAACTGCCAACCATGGAAGGAAACAGCCTGGACAGACCAGAGTTCAGAGTAACACCTCAAAGAAAAATGGACTGTTTTGCTTCTTACCCACTTCTGCCCCTCGCCCCCCCGAGGCCCAGGGATCAGATGCGGAAGAGGGGGTGCAGTAGAATGTAAAGACTGAGGAGATAGGAGGAATTACTGAGATCTCAGAAAATATGGACTGGACTCTTATTTGATAACACACTTGTGCATACAAGCTTCTCCACTTGGACTATGAGAACCTTAGTGTTATATTTAATTAAATCTTATCATATTCTTGTTTATGTATTGTTTTTTTCAAAGCCAATTTTTGGTTAAAGCTTTGTGCATTTCATACAAAATTTCAAATCAAATCTAGACTGGTGCCCCCTTCCCTGCCCCCCATCCCACCAGAGCTCATGCATTCTGCCAAACATGTTTTTCATCTTTTTCTCAGTCTCTCTCAAAATTCTCAATGCAAAAGTTTACTGTTTTGAGCAGAAGTTCACCATTTCAGCCAGCTTTGACTCAGACTTTTTGTTGTTGGTGGTGATATTCCTTCCAATATTCATCACTCCAAAATATGCACATATGCATGTCACATATATCATAGGTTTCAGCATCTTCAGCTTATGATTTTTTTTCTTTATTAGGCTGAAAGATGTCATGTTTGAAGGCTCCTCCTTGGCAAGCCCAAATCACCATCAGTTCTGCCCTTGTGCTCCACACTGGGGTCTTCCCTTCCCATGGTCACCAAATGAGGTCCAGTAAGCACCTTGTCCTGTCTTGATCTTCCTGTACTGGTCTCGGTGTTACAGCCTGGGTAGTCCAACAATGGCAGTCTATACTCTGAAGAGGCTGAAACCCCAGTAGTATCTCAGTCCACGAGTTGGATGTCTCAGTAGTCCCCATCTGGCACTGAAAGTTTGGAGGATTCTTGGAGAGACATGAGTCTTCAGTCCATACTGGAAGGTTGAAAAGCTGTGTCTCATGTCTTTGAAGGATGGCAAAAGCAGTGGCAGCCACAGGGTAGCTGTGTTTTCCAGTAAGACAGGCAAAACAACTGTGCTCTTTTGTCTTTTTAGTAAGATCTCAAATTTTATACCTGAAGTACAATTTCTCAGACCTTACTATTTATTTATTTCTGGTTATACTTTCCTTTTGGATGTTTAAGGCTATACAGTTAGCCCAGATTAACCAAGGTTTTTGTTTTCTCAAGGTTAGTTGAGGATCTGGTCCTCAAGGGTCACTCAGGGTTTTTTTTTGGGGGGGGAAGCCCCTGGCTCCTTTTGGCTTTTCAATTACCAGTTCCATCCACTTGAGGACAAAGTCATGTCTTACTAGACCAGGCTTCCCTTTTTGAAGCATGAGCAGACTTTCCTCTTTATAGACTGGACACAGGCTAAAGTCCCATTAGTGGATCTCCAAGACCTCCCTGCATAGGAAGACTTGTGACTCAGATTTGCAGGACATTTCAAGAGATACCCCTATGCATAGTCCCCTGGGATTTAGTTGACTTCTGAGGGCAAGGAACAAAGTTATCCCTTAAGACCCTTAGCAAAATTAGCATATCTGCTTCTTAAAGGATGCCTTCACGGTTCTAATTTTTGGTTATTGTGTAAAAACATGATATATGTTTGAGTATAGATGATTCTTTCACACATTATTTCTTCAAATATTTTTCTGCCTTTTTTTGCTTTGTTTTCCCCATTTTATTAAATTGTGTGAAAGTCATATAATATGTGTGTGTGTGTGTGTGTGTGTGTGTGTGTGTGCATATAGGCCTGTAGAGTCAAATTTGTGTCCTCAAATATCCTTTGGTGTGGATTCATCCACTGCAGCCTGGTTAACCTACCAAGAGTCCCATCCTTGAAAGAGACTGCCTCTCCCCTTCCCACTAGCCATCAGTTTCCAATAGTTCTTCAGGTAGAGTTGGGGTTTCCCATCCACTTCCCCACCTTTATGCTGGGATTTTGTCCAGCTTGAACTTACAAGGTACTTGTGCATGTAGTCCCTATTACTGTGAGTTCACTAAGTAAGTTCCTGGGTATCATAAAACTCCATTTTATTGTGGGCATCCACCACCTCTGGATTTTACAATGCTTCCTCCACCTCTTCCAAATTAATCTGAGTGTTTGGAGGAAAAAGCTTGATAGAAGTGTTCAATTGAGGCATAATCACTCTGAAGCCTATATTCTTTGCATGTTGGCCATTTGTGGGCCTCTGTGTTAATCACCATCTTCTGCATAAGGAAGCTTCTGTAGTGAGAGATGCATTAATCTTCAGGTATAACAATGTCATTAGGAATAATTTTAATAATATACATCTTTAGCAGAATATTAGTGGGCTCTCCCCTGTGGTCTATGGCCTAACTAGTCACATGTTCCCTAGACCTGACATCAAAGTCAGGATGTGCTCTGTCTTATGAAGCCAATGATAAATCCAATAAGAAATGGTTGATTACTCCCATAATATTCATGACAGTATTTCACCAGAGATCATATCCTGCCAGGCCAGTTGATGTCCAAGCACCCAGGATTCACAGCTAGGTAAGGGTAATTTTTTTCTTCCGGTAGCATGCATAGTACCTTTCAGCACTATGAAAGCTAGGCAGTAGAGACAAAAGTATGAAGTCAGTACCAGGTTGATTTCTCCTTGTTCTTTCTGCTGTTCATGTGTGTGTTCAGCAATAAGGTCTTACTGTGAAGTTCTGGTGGGTAACCAAGAGCAAGGGCAATGACCAGTGTTGTTTGAGGGTCTATTGGACCCCTGTTCCACAGCTTCCAAAGAGGGAGTCCTTGCATTGGCTTGTAACATGCTAGCCTATGGTGTCTGGCAAAGCCAATAGCCTCTTGTTATAAGGAAACTCCTATTAGTCTCCTTTTATAATGTATATACTTTAAGAAGCCTCTGTGGTGGTAGGCTTCCATATGGCCTTTCCTAAAGACCAGTAGGGCTCTTGGGCCCTCCCCACACACTCCTCTGCCCTCGCATGCCATTCCCCACTCCAATGAACCCCCTTCCTTCTCTACTCTTCCCCTTAAGTGGCTGCATTCTATTTCCCTCTTTTCTGCCTCCTTAATCCACTCTGCATAGGCTTCTAATTTTGTGTGTCATGGATAAAGTTTTGCTTTCCCACAGGTCTCTAAGGCTTTATACTTTTTTTTTTTTTTTTTGGTCTTTTCGAGACAGGGTCTCTCTGTAGTCCCAGCTATCCTGGAACTCACTCTGTAGACCAGGCTGGCCTTGAACTCACAAAGATCCGCCTGCCTCTGCCTCCCAAGTGCTAGGATTAAAGGCATGCACCACCATGCCCAGCAGGCTTTATACTTTTTATAAATGCAAGTTTTTAGAAAGTTTTTTAGTCTCTGTGTTCTTCATATTGGATAATTTTATTGATCTTCAAGCTTAGGGATTCTTTTGTTAAAACAAGTCTTCAGTTGAATTTTTTATATTTTAATTTACTTTTCAGTGCTAGTATTTGTTAAAATCTTCTATCTTTTCATTAATGTCATATTTTCTTTGATTTCTTTGAACATATTTTCCTCCAATCACTTTAATATATTTATATCTGATTCAAAACTGGATCAATACAACATCTAGAGGACAAATTCCATATGTTTCTATCAATAAATAGCCTTTTCCATGGTGGAGCTGACCCTTGGCCCTGCTTTGTATCTCTAGTGATTTTTAGTTTAAAGTTGGATCTCATAAATACTATGCTATAGTGACTTTGAGTTCTACATTGCTCTTCTGAAGATAGTTTGGGGATTTGTTCTAAAATACATTTGCCCCATCTGGACTCAAATGACAACTTCTGAATCACTATGCGCATCAGTTTTCATGTAATTCTTTTACTTTATTATCATTTTATTTTGTTTTGAGACCAGGTTTTGTGCATTTCAGGCTAGCCTATAATTTGATATGTAGTTGAGGATGACTTTCATCTTCAGACCCTCTTGTCCCCATGTCTAGCGGTTGGTTATGGATTTGAGCATATTTATACTAAAGAGTTGTAGTCCCCCCTCTCTGTGATATCTTTGCTTCTATGTTTCCCTCTAAAATCTCAGTGACTCAGTTATATGGCACATATGCATGATACAGCTTGCCTGTGGAGGTCAGAGCACAGCCTGGGGAGGCAGGTTGTCAGGGCTGGCAGTAAGTGCCTTTACCTGCTGAGCCATATCTCCAGCCTCTGGGCTTTGACTTTTTCACATTCAACTCTATATGGGACTTGGAAAGGATGCATTGAAGGCATAGGGAACTCATAGATCTCATTAAGAATAGAGATGTCTATCAAGTGCAGACAATCCTCTCATTTCTGCCTACATTCTTGTTGAGTTTACTGCAGGTTCCTGGGTACTTATGCAGTTTAGCAGTCAAACGGAGACTTAGACCAAGTTCATAAATACACATATTAGATATTAGAATGCATCTTTTCCATTCTCTCTGATACAAAACTCTTCCTAAAACATTTTACTGCTATGACAATCTGAACTGTGATTGCTGACACAGTGAAATTTTCTGTCGCCAGAGCTAGGATGAGGATTTGAGAAGATATTCATTTAATCAACAAACCAGAATGTCACATTTTTCACCAAAACCAATAGCAGTCTCTTAAACATATATTGTTTTCAATGTCTGCCTGCCATGTTCATTTTCCAGTACCTATTAAAGCTCTACTTCCTCATGCTAAGATCATTGGATATCATGTCTAGATTATATTGTTTTATCGTTACTATAATTTATAGGGAAAAACCATAAAAATATAAATCATTATTCTTGGGAACATGTGGCACAAATACATACATTTAACAAGGGGAGGGAGTAGACCTGTAAAGGAATACCATTTTCATGTGGTTGGCATTGTTAGAGCTTAAAATTGGTTATTATAACTGAAGGATATTGTATGTAATCCCCATGGTCACCACAGAACCATCTACAGGATATACACAAAAATAAGTACAAAGGGAATCCTAGCATGTTGTAGCGCTCACTTTCCTGCTGCATGCCCAAGGTAACCTATAGAAAGAGGAGTTTATTAGGCTTACAGTTTCAGAGGGGTAAGAATCCACTGGGGGATGGCAGGAAGCAGTCAGAGCAGAAAGCTGAGAACTTACATCTTCAAGGATGAACAGGAAAGAGAGAGAGAAAGAGAGAGAGAGAAAGAGAGAGAGAGATTTTGAAAGTGGGAAAACATTACCCATTCTTTTTTTTTTAATTTAATTTTTATTGATGGTTTGTGCATTTGTACCATCATTTTCCAATTCAGATCAGGCCATCTTTCCCTTTCCCTTCCCCCCACCCCGCCCATCCCAGATCATGTCTTCTGCCTAACTTTCCTGCATCTTAGGTTTTTTTTTTTTTCCCTTTTTTAGCTATCGGATAATCCATGAGTATAAGATCCTTGTTCCAACACCAAATCTACAGCCTGTTGTGCCAAAACCCCCACAGTCCCACCCTTCAGTG
>VZQC01003743.1:918734-930981 GCA_009823505.1 Rhizomys pruinosus | reverse complement strand
GAATGTACTGTCTGCATGTAGGTTTGTGCACCCGTGTCATGCAATGCCGAGGAGGTCAGAAGAGGGTCTCGGATTCCCCTGGAACTGGAGTTCTCCTGGAATTGGAGTTACAGATGGTTCTTAGCCACCATGTGGGTGTTGGGGATGGAACCTGGGTCCTCTGCAAGAGCAGTTGGTGCTCTTAACTGCTAGGCTATCTCTCCAGCCCCCATGACTTGTTTTTATACACATAGATTAAAGTATCTTGACAGAGAAGATTCTTTATGCAGTAGATGGTGATTAATACAGAAACCCACAACAGCCAATGTGCGGAAAACAAGAGGCTGCAGAGTGCTTAACCCACTTTAACCTTGGTTATTTGTTCTTTTATTGCTATTGTTGAACTGCAGAAGTTTTATTTACATTCTGAATATGAATTCTAGCACAAAGCAGATTGTCTTTTCACTCTGTTGATTGTGTCCTTTCAGTCACATAAGCACTTCTTTTGAAGTAGTCTAACGTCTGTAACTTTGCTATTGTTGCATATGTTATAGGGGGTCATATCCAAGGCATCATGAAGCTTTGTCATAGGATTTTAAAGCTTCACTGCTTCTCTCTAGGTCTTTGATTCACTTTAAGATATATAATATATATATATATATATATACATATTTGCACACTTTGATTAAAATGTTTACTCTGCTTAAATTTAAAGTAGTTACTTATATGGAAGACATCACTACCGCCATCCTGCTAATTGACTCTGTATATTTTATATTCATTTTGGTCCCTCATTTTCTCCTTTACTATCTTCCTTTGTGTTCAGTGGTCCTTTGTAATGACATATGCATTGGTTAGAAAGAAATGTCCCCCATAGGCCCTCATTATTTGAATACATGGCCCCAGTTGGTGGTGCTGTTTGGGGAGCTTTGGGAGGTGTAATCTTGCTAGAAGAAGTATATCATTGTGGGCTTTGAGAGTTCAAGACCAGTGAAGCCCAAGAAACTGGGGAAGGGGTCAAATTTATATAAATGTCCTTTCTATGACTGAACATTCTCAGTAACTTAGCAAATATATCTTTTGTATGGTTGGGTTTGTGTGTGTGTAATAGTGTGTTGTATGTGAACATATATATGCACATGTGTACCTGTGCCCATCCATGCTTTTGTTCACATGGAGGCTACAGGATAATGTTGGATGCCCAGCTCTATTACTCTATGCCAGATTCTCTTGAGACAGGTTCTCTGGCTGAATCTGGAACTAGGTTGGCAGCCAGCAAGCCCAGTGATCCTCATGTCTTTGCCCCCATGTCTCTCTGTCCCCTCCCCCAGTGCTAAGGTTACAGGTGCCATGTGTGCAGCTCTCTTGAAGATTTGAACTTGGGTCCTCATGTCTACGCTTCAAGCATCCTTACCCACTGAGCCATCATTGTAGCTCCTGTGTGTTTGCCTTTAAGCCATCCTGCCCACAGCTCTGTCTTTCTGCTACTGTGCAGACAGCTTGGAGTACAGGCTTTCTCTGCCACGGTTGTCAAGCTCTCCTGTAGCCATTGACCTGAGGCATTACCTCAGTGGGCTCTTGTGTTTGGTCTGCCACTCTCAGCATGTGCTTTTTTTCTTTGTTTGCCACATCATTTGGTACAGAGACTTCTTCAGTAGCTCCCGGAGAAGGGGAGTATGAGAATTCTTTTCGCAGAATGAGAATATCAAAAAATATCTCCTTCCCCATCTACATCCTTGATTGGTTATTTGTCCAATTATGGGATTCTGTGATGGAAACTGGCAATGTTATTTTATTCTTTTCTTCGTTCAGCGTCTGGTTGAAAAGTCCACTGAATTCAGATTGCTCATTTCTCATCTGAGATTTCAAGTGTTATTTCTAGAAACTTAGAAGACCTTTCCCTTGTTCTCAGTTAAGCTGTCCAAGTGTTGAAATCTGAGTCATCGCCTTCCTACATGGCCACAGTAGTGCTCCCTCAATATGTCTTGAAATCTTGAGTTTCATGTTCTTTGAATCTAGGAAAATTCTTCAATAGATTTCTTACTTTTGCTTCTTATTTTTCCTTTTTAGGAAACATCACCATTCATAGGACATTAACCCTCTTGCTTCCTTATATTGCCTCTTCTGTTTTCCTTCTCTGTGTTCTTTCCTGTGATTTCTGGAGGATTTCCTTGAGTTTGTTTTCTAAAAGTTGTGCTATTTTTTATTTCTGTTATCATATTTTAATTCTACTTTTGAAAACATAATATTTTGGATCATGATGTGTTTCCCAATTTGTGTTGTCCTTATTCTTTTTTTTTCAACAATCTGAGACAATTATGTTTGGTATTTTCTATGATTGGTTGCTTTTTTATTTATGTGTATGAGTATTTTGCCTGCATGCAGGCAAGTGCAGCTATGTGTGCAATGCCTACAGAGAGCAGAAAAGGGCATTGGATTTTCTGGAACCAGAGTTCTGGATGGTCATTAGCCATCATGTGGGTGATGGAAACTGAACCTGGGTCCTCTGCAAGAGCAGCCAGTGCTCTTAACTGTTGAGACATCTCTCCAGTCCCTGGTGGGTTTTTTTTTTTAATTTCATCCTACACACTACTTTTGTTTCCTTCAAGCTACATTTGTTCCTTTTAACTGCATTTTATTTGTCTTGTCCTTTAGGCCTGATGCCTTCTATGGATGCCTTGTGATCCTCTATTGTTAATTTCTATTTAAGACTGAGGCAAAGTTACCTGGATGGGAGCTGTCTATCTCCATACATGGGCATATACAAGGGTGATCTTCACAAACCCATTTGTTGGGTGGCTACCGAATGTGAGAATATCGTTGTTCAACACCTATCACTGCACCCTGCCCTCTAGTCTCCTTGTGTTATTTACAGGAGCCAAGCAGAGGCAGACCAGAATGGATAGAAGACCTGCATGCACACGTTTCCCTGGTGATCAAAAGGGGCAGAGAGCACCTTACTCTTGCCTGTTGCTCTACCAACCTTTCAAAAGGTAAGAGTCCCTTTGTTTCAATCCAAGTCTTCAGTTCCTGAAACAGGTGGGGACAGGTCTGTGAGGGTCAGAAGAAGCTCTGTTATAGATTTATAAGTTCCTCTCCTAGCTTCCTTGTGTTTGTAGTTCTTGAGATTTTTCTAGATTCTATAGTGGCAACTGCTAGCTTGCAGGCCTTTGCAATCATAACTGTGGCTTTCAGTCCTCTTGCTTCCAACAACTCAACCTGTCGAAATCATCTGAGTTTCTACCTTCTTGAATTTTATGGTGATGTTTCATAACAAACATGGGCTCTTTTATTTATAATAATCTTATTGTGATATTTGATACACATGAACCAGTTGTGCTTATACCAACTTCTCATTCTTGAATCTCTATCTTTGCCCATCCTGGGTTAGAGGTCTCTATGCCAGGTGGTGTGTTTGCTTTCTCTTTATCATTTTCACTCTAGTTCTCAGAACCTACCACTAGGTGACAGATATTATTCCACACCAAATCACACAATAGGTACCTGTAAGAAAAAGTCTACTTTTGAGAAATTTGGTTCTGCCACTGCTATAAGAATGTGGTTGGGAAATACTTACTATTAGCCTATATAAATTGTTTTGCTTCTAAATACTGAGAAAATCTTAGCTCTCCTTAAAGAATGGATATTATTCTGCCCATTACCCTGATCAATATAAACAATTTTGATTTTTCAATTTGCATCTAGGCTGCTAGGAAGCTCACAATTAAATGTGAGTTGATTTTAATTGTATATTCATCAAGAACTTGTTCTCCCTTTCTTTTCCTGCAGCTTGATTCCTTTTCTTGGATTTTCATCTTTCTTGATTTTAAGTTAAAAATATGGTATAGACTTTTGTTGCAGAATTGACCTCTTTTATTCAATGAGGTGGCATACACATTTCTATATGCACACAAGGAAAAACAAACAGTTGAGTTCATAAGCATTCACTGGTAAAGCAGCTAAAAAGAGTGGCATAAAGGTGCTACTCCAGAAAAAAAAAGACAAGATTGTCCTCTTTGCTATTATGAGTAGGTCAAGGATCAAAGAATTAAACAGTACCTTGTATCTAAAACAGTCACATAATATGTCTTTTAAAATATCTCTCAAGCAGTTGGATACATAAAAGATTTTCTTTTTTTTCTTTGTTTTCTTTTTTTTCAATTTTTGTATGTGTATGAATGTACTGTCTGCATGTAGGTTTGTGCACCCGTGTCATGCAATGCCTCAGAGGTCAGAAGAGGGTCTCGGATTCCCCTGGAACTGGAGTTCTCCTGGAATTGGAGTTACAGATGGTTCTCAGCTGCCATGTGGGTGCTGGGGGTCGAACCCGGGTCCTCTGCAAGAGCAGTCTGTGCTCTTAAACGCAGGGCTATCTCTCCAGCCCAACATAAAAGATTTTCTTACCAATGAGGCTAATTACTGGAAGGTGTCATAACAAAATTTAAAGGATCCGATTCATTGGCATAAATGAGGAAACACTGATTAAAAGCCCATTTAGTTCAATGTCATCCTCAGTTTAAGACACTGTTTGCTTGTTTGTTTTTGTTTGTTTGAAAGGGGAATAGACTCAATGATCTCTCAATAACTCTGCCCACTGTAAGGCCTAATAATTTGGGGGGTTTTGGAGCTATGCTAAATGTTTGGTTTTATATTTTAGAGCAGGTCCCTAAGCACATAATGAGTCAGTAAAGTAATTTAAACCATCATCCAGATCAATGCTAGGAGCTCCTGAAGACTGGATTTTTGTTGTCTTCCTGTGGTTTAGAATCATATAAAACTAAAACAAAATGCATCTTGATTGAATGATGTGGGTCTTAAAAGGGCTGCAGTGTTTCCAGGTATTGGGATATACAGCTGCTGTCTGGGAGTCAGACCCATCAGCTCTCGTCATGTTCTCCAGTACTGATCCCCTTGCTTCGTAAAAGTGGCACAATACTGATGGCTGAGCTGATGTAAGATTGAGGAACTCTCTATACTTAGCAAGACCAATAGAAGACCTGGTCTTGAGGAATATTTTGAAGTGGTCCCCTGATGGATTCCATTACTGTTTTTTTAACATGCATTTGCTCTTCTTCTTAGCCCTTCCAGCATTCACTAGCTCTCACCATGCCCAATCTACTTACATAAGGCATTGATTTGTAATCTAGTTGAGTGGCTTGCTTTCCTCCATGAGAGAATGGTGGAAGAAACAAGATTGGCCAAGTAAATGTTCTATTCCAAATGTGATTTGGAGTACAGAGCTCAGATTGGCTTTCCCATCACACTGAAGGATTACAGAGATACGCAGAAACACTGTTGGTTTGTCATTACGAATGCCAGGATATACAGGCTGGCAGAATTGAAAAGCAACTGCCCTTGCTCTCAATTCCAGCGAGTTTACAGGCTTAAATCACAGACACTTGACATCAGGCAAATGGAGTTTCTGAGGCTGAACAATAATTTGGAACCAAAGGTATTTGAGAATGCCAGTGATTAAGAAAAATTATTTTCTCAAGTTCACCACAGCCAAGCAACCCCTACAAATGTAGCTAGCCCAGGCCTGCGCCCTTTATATTAGAAGTGTGTGTGTGTGTGGGGGGTGTGTAAGGGGGGTCGGGGGAGAGCAGATTTGGCCATGCTTTGCAGGCTTGTGAGAGAGCAGGGAAAATCTGTGATGGTCATTCCTGAAGAAACAAGTATCACAAGTCTGTTCAAAGATGGGTCAGATACAGCTTTGAGTGGAATGATACCTGCTTATCGAAGATAACTGCAAGAAAACAGACATTTGAGTCTCTCCTCAATTATCTTTACTCAGTGAGTGTGGTGGTTTGAATCAGTGTCCCCCACAGGCTTTAAGTATTCAGACATTTTGTCTCCAGATGGTGACACTGTTCTTGGAGGTCTTAGAAGGTGTGGCCATGCTGGAGAAAGTACGTCATTGGGGGCAGGCTTAGTGAGTTTAACAAGCCTTTCGGTCTCCAGCCTCTCTCTCTTTCTCTCTGCTTCCTGTGCTCATTGCGAGATGTGACCCTTGGCTTGCTGCTCCAGCCCTGGACTCTGATTCCCTGGAACCATCAATCATAAGCTCAAATAAACTCTTCCTTTTATAAGTTCCCTTGCTCATGGTGGTTTTATCACAGCAAGAGAAAAGTGACTAATACAATAATTTGGTACCAGAGAGTGGGCTGTTGGCTGTGAAGAACCTGACCATGTGGATGTTTGGAGAAATGTGGAAGACTTTGGAACTTTGGGCTAAAAAAGCTGTTGACTACTGTAAGCAGAGCTTAAGGGGCCATTCTAGTAGAAGCCTGGAAGAAAGCATTGCTGCAAAAAATGTAGTTCCAGAGGAAAATAAAGACTTAGGCAGCAACTGGGATATTTTGGCAAAGAGTCTGGTAGCAGTTTGCCCGCAGCCCAAATGCTTGTCTGATGCTAAGTTGAAAAGCAATGGACTAATGTCTTTGGCAGAGGATATTTCAAGACAGCCTAATGTAGAAATGGTGGCATGGCTTTTAATGGTGAATATTGTGCAGATCTACAGTGAAGAAGAGCAGATGGGGCAGAAAGAAATGCAGAATATACAGTTTGGATCTGAAAACTGCACTAGGAAGATTAAAGGTGGGGCCAAGGCATGTGAAGGAGAGGTTCCTTTTGATAAGGAGACTAAAGTGATTAAGGAGAGGCCTCGAGATTTACAAGTAAACAACAGAAACAGTACCTTCAGGGTAAGACCACAACCAGCTAAGCCTCCAATTTTTGAAAGGAAAATACTGAAAGCGTTTTCTACTCCAACAAGTCCAGGGCAGAGAAAATTTGCAAATGTGGTTAAAGTAGGAGAGAGTCCATCCTGAACTTGCAGCCAAATTCGGCAATTTCATTCACGTGGTGCTGGCTTTAGAGGCATGAAGGATGCAAGAGTGAAGGTGTCATCAATTCTTCCTCCACAGTTTCAGAGAGCCATAGAGGCCAGGCAGAGTGCAGCAGGGGCATCCCTGAATAAAGGCCATTACGTGAAGCTGTGAATGTGAAGTCTGGTTGGCAGCAGAGACCCCAAGAAGACATTGGAGATGCCAGACCTGTGAGATATTTGCCAGGGAGAGCTGCATAAAGGGAGTGGTACCAGCCCAAGGAAGAGATATATGTTGCAAGCAAAGCTGGAAGAGCTGAGCCATCTCAGCCCTTTGGAAGTCAAGTCCCAGAAGTTGCACATGGAGTTACTGGACTTGGTGTTTGCCCTGCTGGTTTTCGGTCTTGTTTTGGTCCAGTATTTCCTCACTATGCCTCTATTCCTCCCTTTTGGAATGGGAATGTGTATTCAGTTCCACTGTATGTTGGGAGTATGTAATTTGCCTTTTGATTTTACAGGAGCTTACAGTTAAGAGATTGGCCTGTGTCTCAGAAGAGATTTTGGACTGTAGACTTTTGAATAGAATTGAGACTGGTAAAGACTATGGGGACTTTTAAGGTTGGACTAAATGCATTTTACATTTTATATGGCCTATGAGGGCCAGGGAGTGGAATGTAGTGGTTTGAATGAGTGTCCCCCATAGGCTCTAAGTATTCAGACATTTTGTCTCCAGTTAGTGGCATTGTCTTTTGAGGTCTTAGAAGGTGTGGCTGCACTAGAAGGAAGTACGTTATTGGGGACAGGCTTAGTGAGTTTAACAAACCTTGCGGTCTCCAGCCTCTCCCTTTCTCTGCTTCCTGTGCTCATTGCGAGATGTGACCCTCGGCTTGCTGCTCCAGCCCCGGCCACCATGCTTCCTGCCACAATGGACTCTGATTCCCTGGAACGGTCAATTGTAAGCTCAAATAAACTCTTCCTTTGATAAGTTCCCTTGCTCATGGTGTTTTATCACAGCAACAGAAAAGTGACTAATACAGTGAGGAAACAAGAAATAAAACGCTGCCAATGAAGGGGAGGCCTGTTCTTCATAGTGATGTGGAGGAACCGTGTTGCAAACACACTAGTTAGATCATCTTTGTCAAAAATAGTGTACAGGTAGAGGAGCTGATACCATTCTTACTGACACTCCCAGAGATGTTGCTTGAGATCTTCATATGTGGTCATTTCAACTGGCATCTAAGCCTTCAAACTCAGCAACTGACTCTTTTTGCTTCTTTGTTTGTCCCAAGGATGGTAGCACATGAATTTATGCTCAGGGAGGAACAACCCAATGGAGGGGGGAGAACATTTGCTGAGAGGAAAGGAAGCAGGAGCAGGTCACTGACTCCATTTGTAGAACCAGAGGCTTGAGCAAAGTAAGGAATGCAGACAGGAGAAACAGGCATGCGTGAAGGCGCAGAAAAGCACTGAGTATTATTGTATCAAGTCTGGATTGAGAACTGCTCTGGGCTACCCAACCATATTGCAAGATCTGCTACCTGTCGACTCCACACCGATTCTTCTGCTGTTATTCCTTGCATCTTTTTCTTGGGTTACAGAATTCCCTTCCTTATTCACTGAAATTCTTCCTCGCCACCCTGATGCATTTTTATTTCAAGAGTATATTCACATAGTCATTTAAGAAATAATGTTCAGAGCCCCCTTAGCCCACATTTGGTTGTGACTTTATATACCGACATTAAGCATTCATGGCAAACAGCAAGAAAATGAGATTAAAAATTAAAAAGTAAGAAAAAGATGCACATATGGGATTATATCCATTTGAGCACTCTAAAGGAAGCATTTTAGTTGTACTAACACTTTGTTGAAAAAGCAGAGGGAGGATCACTCATGCCAAAGGGTGACAACTGGCAAATGAGTTACTCAGAAGGAGCATTTTTAGAATAGGGACTATTTGATCTACAGAAGGGAAAGTAATATAGAGCATAGAGCATCATAAAATAGGGACCGGAGAGATGGCTGAGCAGTTAAGAGTGCTTGCTGCTCTTCCAGCAAACCCAAGCTCCGTTCACTGCAACCAGATCAGGCAGTTCACAGTAGCCTGTAACTCCAGCTCCAGGTGATCTGACACCCTCCTCTGGCCAACAGGGGCACTTATATACACATAGCATTCGCTCAAAGACATACACAGGCATACACAAAAATAAAAATAAATCTAAAAAAACTCATAAAGTAAGGAAAATATAATTATTTCCTTTTATGTATTCTCCCTGTTAATCAAAGTAAAGGATGTGTTTAATTTAGAAAGTGTTCTAGGTAGCTTTAATTGTCAAACTGGAACAGCCTGGAGTCATCTGTGAGGAAATCCCCAACTGAAATTGTGTTGATTATTAGTTGATGCAGAAGGGCCCAAGCCAAGTGAGTGGTGCCATCCCTGCACAGGGGCTCCTGGGTTACCTGAGAAGCTAGCTTCCAGGTCTAGAGAGAGGGCTCGGTGCTTAAACACACTTGTTGCTCTAGCAGAGGACCCCAATGATGGCTCACAACCACTTGTAACTCCAGTTCCAGACGACCTGACACCCTCTTATGGCCTCTTTGTGCACTAACTACACAGAAAGGAGTCCTATATACATGCATGCACTAACACATGAGAATAAAATAAAATTTTAAAAATCATTAAAAGTGAAAGAAAGAAAAGTAAAGAAAGGTAGCTAAGCAAAAGCCAGTGAGCAAGCCAGCACGTGGCACTGGTCCAACTTCAGGTCCCTGCGGTGAGTGCTTGGCCTGACTTCTCTCAATGGTGGACTGTCACCTGGAGGTGTAAGCCAAATACATACTTGCCTCACCTCAAGCTGCTTTTTGATATTTAAATTTATTATTATTATTTATTTTTGTATGTGTATGAATGTACTGTCTGCATGTAGGTTTGTGCACCCATGTCGTGCAATGCTGCAGAGGTCAGAAGAGGGTCTCGGATTCCCCTGGAACTGGAGTTATCCTGGAATTGGAGTTACAGACGGTTCTCAGCCACCATGTGGGTGCTGGGGATCAAACCCGGGTCTTCTGCAAGTGCTTCCGTCAGCGCTCTTAACCACTAGGCCATCCCTCCAGCCCCTGAAGCTACTTTTTGTCATACTGTTTCATCACAGCAACAGAATGAACCTTGAACAGAAAGGCAAGTAGTAATTAGGAAAAACTGTAATTTACTCTATACCCTATGACAGAGACACTTACACATCTACATTCATTGTCGCTTTGTTCATAATAGCTAGGAAATGGAATCAAGCTAGATGTCCATCAGGTGATGGGTGGATAATGAAAATGTGGTAGTTTTACACCATAGTTCTATTCAGACTAAAGAAAAATGAAAATGTGTAATTCGCTGGAAAATCGATGGAACTAGAAAATATTATACTGCATGCAGTTACTCAGGCCCAGAAAGATAAATGCCAGATCATCTCCCTCATGTGTGGATTTAGTCTTGACATTTTAGATAGGTGTGTTTAAGTTGCAATGTCAGTAGAAGCCAGGTATCAAGAAAGAAGCCACAAGAAGTGGGGGAAGAGGCCTGAAGGATAGTTAAATTCATTTATATGAAAGTAAAAAGGAAATATTAAAAGGTAAACATTTTAAGCCGAGTATGGTGGCACATGCTTTAATCCCAGCACTTGGGAGGCAGAGGCAGGCAGATCTCTGTGAGTTCAAGGCCAGCCTGGTCTACATAGTTAGTTCCAGGACAGCTGGAGCTACAGAGAGACCCTGTCTCAAAAAGACCAAAAAAAAAAAAAAGTTTTAAAGGGGAATGGGGTAGAAGAACAAGGGAAAGGTGGCAATTGGGGGAGATTGAAACAAAACTGAGAATGTATGTAAAATCCATATAGAAACCTAGTATTTTATATATTAACTAAAAATTAAGATCATAAAAAGGAGCTCAAGCTTGGTGTGATGGTGCAACCTGGAGGCAGGAACTGAAGAACGGACAATGAAGAAACACTTCTTACTGGCTTGTCCCCCTGGCCCAGGCTCATCCTGCTTTCTTATACAATATAGAACAACCTGTCCCTGGGTGGCACCACCCACAGTGGGCTGGGTCCCCCCACATCACTCAACAATCAAGAATATGCTCCACAGACTTGGCCACAGGCCAGTGCAATGGAAGCAATTCCCCAACTGAGCCTCTTTCAAGCCAGAAGCGTCAAGCTGACATAAAACTATCCAGCACAAGCCCCTAATTGTTTTCTAAATAGTTATTTTTATACCCATCCGTAGACTAAAACTGAGCTCAGCTTTTGTCAGAGAAACCTCTTTCAACAGTGGGTGGAGGTGAAAGTGGGTAATAATGAGAATAAATAACAGCTGAGTGTCTGGCCCCACACAGGACATCTATGTCACTCCCTTCAAAGGCCAAGACATATAGTACAAGAGGGGGTACAAGGATTATGGGAGAGAAAGATGGGGAGGAATGCAGAGGGTTGCTCTCTTCTGTACATGACATGGTAAATGCCCTCCTGGGTATACAGCAGCCTTGACTTGCAAGTGCCTACATGGGGCCTGTTGAAAGAAGGAAGGAAGGAAGGGAGGGAAGAAGGGAGGGAGGAAGGAAGGAAGGAAGGAAGGAAGGAAGGAAGGAAGGAAGGAAGATAGGAAGGAAGGAAGATAGGAAGGAAGGAAGATAGGAAGGAAGGAAGATAGGAAGGAAGGAAGATAGGAAGGAAGGAAGGAAGGAAGGAAGGAAGGAAGGAGCTGGCCTATAATTACTGGATAAACTCTTGATGTAGACCAGTGGTTGGTACCAGTTACCTATCCTGACTAGCTATCTGCATGGTTATCTGCATGTAGAGCGCGAGTGGCAGGATGCTGTGATTAAAACTATCTGTCCATGTAGGACAGCGGCTACAAGTAAGTATGGATAGCTATTCCGCTGCAGACCGGCCTACTAAGTATATGGATAGTCTACCTGCATGCAGACAGTTGCTACAGTATTGCTTGCATAGAGTGGACTACTATACTCTGCATGTAGACAGTGGTTACAGTACTGAATAGCTATCTGCATGCAGAGAGTGGCTAGGATGCTGGATAACTATCTGCATGCAGACAGTGGTCACAATACTGTAGAACTATCTGCAGACAGTGGCTATAATACTGGATAACTATCTGCATGCTGCTTAGACAGTAAGACATCCCACCTTTACTCAGTGCCAAATCTCACTGGATCATCATTACATGAAGCCTGAAAGGAAAGCCTAAGTTAAGAATTCTCTTTTAGAGATGGAGACTGAAACTCTAAAATACAAAGGCTATTTTTCAGCGCTTTACAATCTCCAAGCAATCCCTTCTTTCAGTTCCATCTTTCCTGTACTTCCTACTCCAGTCCCCTTTCTAAGATGAAATTCCAATCACGATGTAGCTAAGGAGACTACTGCTGCTCACTGCCTGCAGGGC
>VZQC01003743.1:763399-916717 GCA_009823505.1 Rhizomys pruinosus | reverse complement strand
CACTGTCTACATGCAGATAGCTATCCAGTATTGTAGTCACTGTCTGCATGCAGATAGCTATCCAGTATTGTAGTCACTGTCTGCATGCAGATAGCTATCCAATACTGTAGCCACTGTCTACATGCAGATAGCTATCCAATACTGTAGCCACTGTCTGCATGCAGATAGCTATCCAGTATTGTAGTCACTGTCTGCATGCAGATAGCTATCCAGTATTGTAGTCACTGTCTGCATGCAGATAGCTATCCAGTATTGTAGTCACTGTCTGAATGCAGATAGCTATCCAATACTGTAGCAACTGTCTGCATGCAGGTAGCTATCCAGTATTGTAGCCACCAGCTGGATGCAGAATGCAAACACTTCAAATGTGCTTGATTTAACCGAGGACCTGAACTTGTTTGTTTGTTTTTGTTTTTATTTTTTTTTGAGACAGGGTGTCCCTTTAGTCCCAGCTGGCCTGGAGCTCACTCTGTATACCAGGCTGGCCTTGAACTCACAGAGACCCACCTGCCTCTGCCTCCCAAATGCTGGGATTAAGGCATGTGATGCCACACCTGGCACCTGAACTTTTAAGTACATTTAATTTCTACTCTTTTCAGCTTCTATTTCAGCATCCAAGTAGGAGAGAGAAAATGCACACTGATCTTCTACTAACAGTAGCTAACTTGGCTCTGAAAGGTGGTACTCTTCTGTCAGGGCCTCATGTCTGATCTTCAGAAGCAAAAAGTCACAAAACTCTTCCCCATAATGTTCTTTTTTTATGCTTGGCATGATGTTCTTATTGTAGTAAGTTTATAGCTATTATTAAATGGTTTCATCATCAATTAGAATGGAGGAATCCAGAAGTCAGCAAACTCCTTTGCACTGAGATTGAATGAGGCCTGGCTACTAGATATACTGTAAATTGGGACAGATAAAAAAATTATGTAGACATTAATCGAATTACAAGTTCAGTGAAAAATTTTTAAGCCTTGAGATTTTAACACTAAGTTAAAGATATAAGGGCTCCCAGAGCCACTCAATTACATTTTTTTTGACTCTGAGAAAATTAAGACTAATTGACAACTACATTCTTTGCATTGAACAGTTCAATGCCACTTCATAGAGGTAATTCTTTTTCAGCGTGGCATTTGCTGTGCCATTTTATTAGAAAACCAAATATTCCAATAGTAGAACATTTAGATAAAGTAGAGATGGGCATATTTGATAATTTTTCCTGTATCAAAAACAGATGAACATTGTCTTTTGGATCAGGGATAATTTTAAAATTCTGGCTCAGCCTTAACTAATCATACAACATTGAACAGAACAAAGATGTGGACTTTGGTGCTTGGTGCCCACAGCTTCCCAGTAATATACAACTGTAAAAGCACCACATCTGCAGCATCCAATGAAGGCTTTAACGGGAGGCACAGTTAGATTGCTGGAGAATGACTTCCAAGGGCAGTGAGCAGCATGCAGAATAGAAGGGCTCTCCCCTAATGCCATCCTGTCAAGGCAGCATAGACACTAAATCTTATATGAGGCTTCTGAGGAGTCTAATTGCAGCCATAACCAGGGAGTTGTCACCTGAGTGGTGATTCATTCTTACAGTAGTCATTTCTCGGTGTGTTTTTTTGATGCCCACAGGTCACCAAGCATTCTTGTTTACCTAAAGAAAGATTTCTGATCAAGGGATTGCTTGTCTAGTATGGTTCTTCGGTGTTTTTCTTTATTCTCTTCAGACGCAGCCGGCTTTCTTAGTTAACCTTTTGCATAACTGTGACCAAATACCTGGCGTAAACAACTTTGGGGCTGGGGAGTGGATAACTATATTGGCTCACAGTCTCATAAGGATCCGTCATGGTAGAACACTTGAAGGTGCAGCAGAAGCTGTTCTTTACCCCAGGGCAGACAGACAAGGAATAGGATGCCAGTGCTTGCTGTATTTTCCCTTTTTCATTCTTTTTGGGTCCCCAGACATTGAGTGGTTGTGTGAGTGCACTATGTTAGAAATGTAATCTTTGTGTGGGTTACAGAGTACTACAAGGAGTTCCAAAGATTTCTGAGTGGCCAAAGCTGACACACTGGTAAAAGTCCAGTCTGTGGATGTGAGATAAAACAGCAGCCATCGATTCAACCAGGCTCAGTGGGACCTGGGACCATGAGGACTTTTCTACCCATGGTTAAAGGACAGATCAGTGGGCCACTGCCTTCTCAGTCCTAGGTGTCCATCTCTTCGTGGGGTCTAGGTGAAAGAGTTTCTTCTTTTCCTCAATGTGTTGTGCCCAGTCAATTCTTGGGCCTGGTTTTTCAGATATGATTTTTTTTCCAGATATGATTTTAATGTGCCCATGTGTTCCTGCTGTTACAGTTCACCTGGGTTCTACCTTTTTTCCCCCCAGGAATAACTCATTTATCAGTCTGTACCTTTGGATAATGCCTGACAGATGGTATCACCCACATGTCCACTCAGGTGCAGCATCACACTGCATTCTCAAAATGAGTTAAAAGCTGCTTTAAATTGGAGTCTGTCAGAGCAAGACACAGTAAAAACAAAAACAAAAACAAACAAACAAAAAAAAAACGCTGTTTAGACAATGTGTAGTAACTTTGGCAGGGCACAGTCTATTATCAAAAATAGTGCTTTCTGCTGGGCAGGACA
Source organism: Rhizomys pruinosus (assembly GCA_009823505.1). Lineage (NCBI taxonomy): Eukaryota > Metazoa > Chordata > Mammalia > Rodentia > Spalacidae > Rhizomys > Rhizomys pruinosus. Next base: position 914,073 of record VZQC01003743.1, on the reverse strand, counting down.
GCATGGCCTTTAATCCCTGAACTTGAGAGGTAAAGGCAAGCAGACCTTTGTGCATTTTTTAAAAATTTTATCTATTTCTGTATGTGTATGAATGTACTGTCTGCATGCGAATTTGTGCACCCATGTCATGCAATGCTGTGGAGGTCAGAAGAGGGTGTTGGACTCCACAGGAACTGGTGTTCTCCTGGAATTGGAGCTTCAGACAGTTCTCAGCCGACATGTGGGTGCTGGGGATCAAACCCGGGTCCTCTGTAAGAGTGGTCAGCGCTCTTAACTGCTAGGCCATCTCTCCAGCCCCTATGCATTTTTTGAGGTCAGCCTATTCTATATTGCAAGTTCCAGTCAGGGCTACATAGTGAAACTTATGAAATGAAGTCTGTAAAAGAAAGCACACCCCCACACTCACGGTGTCTTCATAAACACACACAGAGGGCACAGAGGTGTGTATCACTAATCTGGGGGTTTCTAAATCTAGTCAAGCTGACAAGGAAGATTCACCATCACAGGTAGTGAGATATTAACAATGTGAAACAGACTTGATAGTGTTAGGAGAAAGTTAAACTAGTTATTGATAAACTGCAAGTCCCAATTCCATCCCTATGGGATTTTGAAGGATGTTTTAAATACTAATACAATATGACCTATGATTCTGACCTGGCTGTTGTGAAAGCCCCTCTAGGATTTCTGTTATCTCGATTCAGTCCCTTCTATCCATCTTCAATTCAAGATTCTTCCTAGAATTGGTTTAAACATACTAGAAGTGAGGCACAAGTGCCAAGAGGAATAGACATTATTCTGATCATCTCCAAGGAATAAACAGAATATACTCCTACACACTGCATATGAAATACAACACAATCACAGACACACTGAACAAGACTTCCCAGAAAAACTACATCTTGAAGCTGAGTCTTCTGAAAAAGAATGGTCAACTGATCAGAATTTTGCCGACTGTGGAGTGTTTGGAATGTTGCAGCTTACTTATGATTTATCTTGGGCTATTTTTAGCCCTTTAGTTAGTTACTCCTTACCCACCTCTTTCTGACTTAACATCTTCTGACAAACAGATAACAATCTTCTGGAATGTATTAACTTAACAAAGTCATAGGTTCCACCAACCAAAAGTCTGAGTGTTATCAGATAGCATCTGAGACCTATAACTGAGTTTTATTATTTTTCTGAAACTGCTTACTGTCAGGATGAGTTCCAGAGGCATTGAAATGCAGAGACACCTAAGACCGGTGGTGCCCAGGATCCTGCTTTACCAGGCCAGCCTTTGGCTATGTTAAAACGGGCCATCACCAATTATTCAGGAATCTTCCGCCTTTTTGGAAGCCAGACTCCAGACTCCTGCAGAGTGCACTACCCACTCCCACTCCCACTGAATCCCACTTCCACCTTCTCCCTTAAATTCCCAAGCGAGACGCCATTCTGGGCTTGGCTCTACCTCTCCCCTGAGCCTAGCCCCGACTACCCTGAATTAAACTTTGCTCCGAAGAGCTTAGACCTCATGGCCTTTCATTCCGGTGGGAGCACGCCATAACCTTACATTCTGGTGCCAGTGACTCAGATCACCTTTTTTTCCGCCCCCGCCCCCGCCCCTCGGAGCAGCTTCGGGGTAGCCAGTAAGCTGGATACCAAGCGCAGGCTATGACAGCATCCACCAGAATTTGGCCAAAGGTACCTTCTCTCTTCTCCTTATCCTACCCTACTCTATTCCTGTGTGACTGTGCATGAGAGTTAAGAGTGCGTGTTATGGTTCCACAGCTCTCTGGCTACGGAATCTGATTGGGCCCTAATCTGTGGTTCCGCTGAAGTCGTTTCACCTCATCGGGCACTCATCATAGTCATGATGATCGAGCATGGGGTTTATACGTGTGGCCCTCATGGTAAGACTTCCTAAGTCGCCTCGCGGGCGGGCGGCCGGACGGGCACCTGAGTGAGGGGAGATTCCATCTCCCACCCCTACCTTCTGTGTAAACCTGTGTATGTTCTGTCCCCTCTAGCTGCCCCCCTCTGCCTCAACACTTCCTGTTCTAACTACTGTTCCATCTGCCTTCTCTCCGATCCTCTTTTCCCATTATTTTTAGTCTCCCACTCCGTTTTGGATCCCTGAGTGCCGGCTAAATCAGGATCCCCTCCGATTTTCCCTGTCCAGTTTGCTGTCTATTACCAGGACGCTGGGGACAGACTCTGGACCCGAATTTTGGCCTCCTCTGTGATTTTCGGGATGCCGACTTCACAGACATGCAGGCCCCAATTTCAGAGAGACTCCCACACTGGTAACACAGAACTGGGGTCTCTGAGCGCCCACTTAGAACTAGGGCGGACACGCCTTAGCACTCGGGTGGGTGCTTTCTGAGTCTAAAAATCTATTTTCCTTTCTACGGACCTCTTCTCTCTCTCTCTCTCTCTCTCTCTCTCTCTCTCTCTCTCTCTCTCTCTCTCTTTCTCTCTCTCTCTCTCTCTCTCTCTCTCTCTCTCTCTCTCTCTCTCTCTCTCTCCCTCTCTTCTCCCCTCTTCCTCATCCTCTGACTCCTAATATGGGAGCCTCACACTCTAAAAGAGAGGCCCTGGGCCTCACACCCTTGGAGTGTCTCCTACACTCTTTAAGTACCTTAGATCTCCAAATTCTCAGCTTTGAGAGACTTCTGCCAGCGCTCTGGTAAATGGTCAGAATGCTTGTGTGTACAGGCATTCTTTGCCCTTCACTCTAGTCCCTCTCTCTATTCCTCTCAAGCCTCCCGTCCCCCTCCCTATACACTAGACCAGAACTCCACCTCTGCTTTTGACCTTGGGTGGCCGACCTAGGCTCTCCTCTGTGCCTCTCTCTCTCTCTCTGTCTCTCTCTGTCCCCGTCCCACCCCTTTCTCTCTGCCCCCTGCCATGCTGTCTGGTCCCACCACGTGTCTGCAGGCAGCTCACGCTGACAGTCCCAGGTGAAAGTAAAGCATGCTCCTAGAGTGACCTATGTCTCCTGTGCCTTTTTGTTTCCTGCTTTTTACACTTAATATTATTGGTGCCATGACATTTTGCAACCCCTGGACTTGCCAGCCGAGTATTTCTCCAGACATCCTCTCTCTCTCTCTCTCTCTCTCTCTCTCTCTCTCTCTCTCTCTCTCTCCACTTCATTCCCCTTGTACTCCTCCCTTCTCCCTCTGCTTCTCTCAGCATTAGCCCCTCATTGTTTTGAATCCACAGGCTTGAACTGGGTTCCCGTGCAAAGGCGGTACTCTCTCCTGCTTCCCTCCGTCTTCCTTCTCCCTCCTTCTCTCTGCCTGTCTACCCTCCAATTCTTCCTTCATTTTAGCCTCCCGTTCTGCTTCAGAGACACTCCAGACCTGGAGTCTCTGACCAGCCCCTTTAGAGGATGTATGCCTCCACGCCGCTTCCCATTAGAGGACTCGTCCTCCACGCCGTTCCCCTATCTTCTGAGGCTAAAAAACTTTACTTCCTTCATACAGCTCTCTCCTCTCCCCAGTCTGCCGCACAGCTGCCCCATTTCTGCTGAGCCACAACAAGACCACGTGGCAGGAAGCCTGAATTTACATCAGACCTTGTAATAACTAATGCTATATTTCTATATTCTAATTCTCTTGCAATTTATTTAATGGCATATTCTGATCCTTTCACAATTTTGGTTTTTTATATTTTGTTTACAAAACTTTTGCCTAAATTTTAAGGGATTATTTCAGATTTTGGCATTTTCCATTCCATTGTTTTTTCCTTATAAACCCCATTTTATTCAGAAATCCATTTTTGTCTACTTTGGGATACAAGCCCCTGTGTCTGAGATTAAGAAGGTGTGTTGACCACGCCCTGCCCAACCTGCACCCAGTTTTTGCCTCAGGCAGTAAACTTTGACTTTGCTGAGATCTTTTGAGAAGCCTCTATCTGAGATTAAGAAGGTCTGCTGACCACACCCTGCCTCACTATCATCCAGCATTTCCCTCAGGGAGTAATCTTTCACTTGGCTGGGATCTTTTGATTTTTCCACCAACTAAATTTATTCTCATTAAATTAACAGGTAATATATTCTCATTAAATTAACAGGTAATATACACAAGCCACCAGATTTTCCTGCTTACCCAGTCCACCATCCTTCACAGGTGTACAAGAACAGGCTGTGCTGCAAAGCACAGTAGGACATACAGTCTATTTTCCACCTAAGCAAATGTCTTAAACTCTAATTGATTCTTTGTAAATGTGATAATTGTCTACAGCCCTGGACAAGGAAGGGCAACTTTACATAAAAGGGGATTTTCCCACTGTCCAGAGCTAATGGATACAGTTAGGTCACGTGTCTGTCCAAACCTGTCTGTGTGTTATAACCGGTTGTCCTAACCATTCTTCAATGTGTCTTTGTAACTGTCATGTGTCCATGTTCTGTTTTTTTGTCAAAACAAAGTGGCCACTTCAAACTTGTTTTATTCTATGTTGTGCACAAACAAAAATTAAGTTTACTTTTGGCATGCCTCTTAAATTTTTTTTCAAAGGCCTGATTTGATCCCGGGTTCCTAGGTTTCTACACTATTTATCTGAAGGTTTTATTTCTTCTCTGTCCAAATTATTTTTCCACAGGTATTACAACTAAAAATTTTCTTTTCCAGTTTTTTCTTGTTTCCAGGCGTCTGAAGACCTGATTTTTTGACCCTTACAGGTTCACTAACAGATTTTTTTTTCTCCTGTGGTATGTAACTGTCCTTCCGACCAGAGACCACTTTTAAAAAATCCCTAGATTCATTCATACTCTGGTACTTGGACAGTGGCACATTGCTTCCCCTGCAATCCCCTCCCCTCCAATGAAACAGCCTAAGTACCTTTGCTATTGTCAGTTCTTTAATTATATATATAATTCTGTTTTCCATCACTTGTTAAAGTATTTCAATAAAATCATAGTTTTAAAACCAAAGGTGTCTTGGCAGCACAATTAATCAGAGCTACATGTTTTAAATGTTTCTAAAGGTGTTTCTTATAAAAATCTCTTAAAGGAATGTGTGCATAAATGTATGTATGACATTGTTAAACAGCATATCAAGATCTGTCTGTGATTACAATGCATGTGCCTTTGCTTAGCACAACCTTTACAAAGTGTCATCGCCAAATGTTTTAGAACCTTATTTATGAATGTATGCATAAAGTACTGTTCACTTTTAAAAATTCTATAATGTAATTATGACATATACAAAAAATTGTGTTCCACCTACCAGATACTATATATCTAGTTACAGCCTCAAGTAAAACAGACATATATAGAGTTACCCATACATACTAAAATTGTTTTGTATATCTGTTATACTTTGCACATGTTACTTTTAATATCTTTGGTAAAAATTAGGTTTTGCTTCTGGTGACCACATGGACAGTGCAAATGTAACCAATTTGGGTGAGCCCTGAGTATTATCTGCCTGCTGCTGGTATGTGACAATGCCCCCCCCCCTTCTTTTTTCCTTTTCAAAGCTATAATTCAAAATCTGGGGACAAGTGACATGGCCTTCATTTGAGAAGGTACTGTTTTTAACCCCTTTATTATCTTGGGTTTGTTTCATGGCCTATGTTGTTAGAAACTTTTGCCTTGCATGGTTTAAATCATTGTACTTTTAGTACCTAAATGACCTTCATAGACCTTAAAGAACAAATTGTAGGACTTACTGCATAGGTTTAATGTCAACTTGATACACCTGAGCTGAGAAACCTCAATAATTGCCTTCATTGGACTGGCCTGTGCCCATTGTGGGCAATGCCATTCTTGGCCAGATATTTCTATATTGTATACAATAGGCTGAACATGAGCCAGCAACACAAGCCAGTAAGTAGCATCCTTTCCTAGCCTGTGCTGCAGCCACTACCAGGCTCCTACCATGAGCTTTTATTATTAGTCAGAATATTTTTGCCACAGCAATTAAGAATTTATTAACAGTGCTTAAGTCAATGTTCAAGCTTTACTTAGGAGTTGTATGGTAATTAATGTACCAAATTAATTCAAACAATCCTCTTGGAGGTTTAGCAACCACACTTAAAGCTCTAATCTGATTTGGCAAGAGGGATTTGATGGGACAATATTTTGGCCCCCACCCTCTGAGGTCGACTTGGGTCCTAGGGTCCTGCATCCACAACTTTGTGCATGTCCTGTGGCAGCGAGTCACCAGTCATCCCGAGCCAGGGAAGTCTTGGAGATTCACTTAAAAGGACTTCATCCTGCCAGTGTCCAGTCAAAGGAGGAAAGTCCATATAGAGGAGAGACTCCTCATGCTTCAAAGGGAAGCTCTGGTCAAGCAAGGCCTGACCTTGTCCTCACATAGATGGAACTGGTGAAGAGAGCCAGGTGCAAGGCCTGAGTGACCCCTTAAGGACCAGAACCTCAACTGACCTTAACACCAAAACAAACTTCATTTATCTGAGCTAACTGTGTGGTTTTAAACACCCCAACAGGAAACTGTAATCTAAAGAAGAGAAAATGAAATAGGTTATTATCAGAGAAATAGGTGAGAGACCTACTGTGCCAAGTTAGGAATCTACTGTGTCATGTTAGAAAATATCTCAGAGATAGATGACAGATCTAATGTGCCATGCCAGAAAATACCACCTTTTATATTCTCATGGTTATGGCTCTCATTCTGGAGCCCCGTGTATTAAAGCTGGCCCTCATTCTAGAGCTCTGTGTACTAAAACTTTTTCCAATTTCTCAAACCAGGGTACACATCCTTTTTCCCTCTGCATTCCCTAGACCGGGACCCTCCAATTGCTAATGCACCCTGTAGCCCCCTGTTGGTCCCTGCACTGGTATACTCATGTAAGACTCAACCAGCTTGTCCTTTCAGTTGCAGAGAAAACATCCACTAAGTACTGGCCACTATCGATCTGGACCATACCCACTGGGCAGAGCACCCCAAGCAGCCAAAATGGGAAACTCCAGCCTGACAGCTGTTCCCCCAGGACTTCGCACCTGATCAGCTCTGAAGCAGTTACAGAAGACAGAGAACCGCCCTTTTTCCTATAGAAACAAAAGGCTGGAATGTCAGGATGAGTTCCAGAGGCATTGAAATGCAGAGAGACCGGTGGTGCCCAGGATCCTGCTCTACCAGGCCAGCCTTTGGCTATGCTAAAATGGGCCATCACCTATTATTCAGGAATCTTCTGCCTTTTTGGAAGCCAGAGTCCAGACTCCTGCAGAGTGCGCTACCCACCCCACTCCCACTGAATCCCACGTCCACTTTCTCCCTTAAATTCCCAAGCAAGACGCCATTCTGGGCTTGGCTCTACCTCTCCCCTGAGCCTAGCCCCGGCTACCCTGAATTAAACTTTGCTCCGAAGAGCTTAGACCTCGTGGCCTTTCATTCCGGGGGAGAATGCGCCATAACCTTACACTTACTTAATGTTTCCACCAAAATATTTGAAGTGTCTTAATTTATGACTTTTCTTTTTCTGTTACTATAAAAATTTCATGAATCTCCTTCCAAGTTGGAGCATGGGATTTGTGGTGATCTGAATCTGTGTTCTGAGGACATGGTCATACATATTTGGCTCCAAAATGAACTATTACCCTTTTGAGGTGAATCATTGTGCTTTTGAATTGACAATGCACAAAGGAATATGTCAAACACACAAAAATTCTGTGTCAGTGCTGGAAGATGTAATAAAAGATAACTCATGTTTACTGAATGCTTATCATCTGCCAGGCATTAGCGTTCTCTAAAATCCTTTGATCAGGTACAATTATTATTGTCCCCATCTTTCAAATAAGAAATGAGGCTACTTTACCAGGTGACATAGATAATAATTCTCTCCTTTGAATATAGGCAGTATGACTGCAGCAGAGTTTACATCTTTATTGGATATTTACTATATGTCCAGAACAAAGTAAGTCATTTGGCAAGAGAATACCTAGAACCCTGTAATGACTTTATCATGGATATTTCAGGAGACACAAATGTTTTACTGATGTGTTTTTGTCCTATTTTGTGAGTAGTCAGTTTGCATACCAGTGACTACCCACTAGGCCTGGTGTAGAGCAGGTGCTCAGAACCTGATAGATGAATGGAAGATTAACTGAATGAATAACAAAGAAGAAAGCATTTGCCTCTCCATTCTCAATCAGAAGCAGAAAAAAATGGGACACCATTCTGCATGTTCAGCATGAAAATAGCACTTCCTTTCTATTGAGTCTGTATGCAAATGCAAACAGGTGTTAGAAAGCTAGTGTTACATTTCAACAAAATCCATTTAAATCAACATGCCTGGGCTTGCCCTAGTACATTGAATGTCAACTGTAGCACCACAACAGTCAAAAACTTAGAGTGATTTTTATTGAGCCCTCAAAGAAATACAATTTACATAGAAGATCTATATTTCAGCAACTTGTCTAGTGAAAGGATACTTGGCTGAGCATAAACCAGATTTTAAACCAGACACAAGTAAGGTATAGAAATGGTGGTCTGTCCACTGCCCAGAAATATACTAAGTGGTCACTTTCATCTGCCCTAAGAAACACCCAGTCAACTTCTACCTTATTCAAAACTTTATGTCTAATAAAGTATATAAGGTGGGGCTGGAAAGATGGCTCAGCGTTTAAGAGTACTGGCTGTTCTTTCAGAAGACCCAGGTTCAAGCCTCAGCAACCACATTGTGGTTAACAACCATCAGTAACTCAGTGGATCTAACACCCTGTTCTGACTTCTGGAGGCATAGGTGCACTTACGCACATGCAGGTATAGCACTCATACACATCAAATAAAAATAATAAATGAATAAATAAATAAATATTTAAAAGAATATATATAAAAGAGGGAGGCATGATTTTTGTTTAGCTCAACAATTCACCTAGATTCACAAATGTAACAAGTCTACCACTCTGGTAGGGAATTTTGGATAGTAGGGGAAGTGTTACGATTGTACGCACTAAGAGCATATGGGAAATCTCTATGCTGCGATTTTGCTGACACCTAAAACTGATCTAAAAAATAATGTTATTTAAAAAATTATATTCACAGTAGTATGAAAGGACTACTATGAAAAATTGTTATAATTTTCAAAGTACAGAAGAACAGTCCTCTGTCCATTTGATCTTCTATTTCCCAATATTTTGCACGTTGTTTTTTACAAATAACAAGAATCCCAAAAAGGTTGAATTAGTGTAAATGAGCTCCAATCATAACATGTAAACTGTGAGATTCTGTAGAGCCATTAATGTATACCTGAACACTATGTAAAAGAAGAATATGAGGGTCTTAAGTATCTTCTCCAAAATGTAGGTATTAAAATTAATGCTGGCATTAAGCATTTAGGTTAGTAATAGAGCACTTACTTGAAGCCTCATACTGCCAAATAACAATCAATCAATCAATCAATCAATCAATCAATCATAACTCAGTGGCCACTAAGAAGGTATTAGGGAAGGGAGCCTTTACCTACGAAAAGGGAAGAAAAAAAAATCACTACCCACTATACCTCTGACAGAGGGTTAGTTTCTAGAATATACAAAAAGCTCAAAAATCTAAACAACTAAAAAATAAACAATCTGGGCTGGAGAGATGGCCTAGCATTAGGAGCACCGACTGCTTTTGCAGAGGACCCGGGTTCGATCCCCAGCACCCACATGGCGGCTGAGAACCATCTGTAACTCCAATTCCAGGAGAACTCCAGTTCCAGGGGAATCCGAGACCCTCTTCTGACCTCCGCGGCATTGCACGACATGGGTGCACAAACCTACATGCAGACAGTACATTCATACACATACGAAAATAAAAAAAATAATAAAACATTAAAAAAAATCTTTAAAAAAATCCCAAAACAAAAAATAATCCAATTTAAACAATGGGGCAAGGAGCTGAACAGGTAGTTCTCTAAAAATGAAGCACAAATATTTGAGAAATACTTTTTAAAAAAATTCAACATCTTTGGTCATCAGGGAATTGCAGATTAAAACCACTTTGAAATTTCATCTTACCCTATTCAGAGTAGCTAAGATCTTACACAAACAATAACAAATGTTGGCAAGGATGTGGAGGAAGGGGAACTCTTATCTATTTCTAGAGGCCGTGCACACTCATATAGCCACTATATAAATAAGCACGGAGGTTCCTCAGCAAGCTCAAAACTGATCCACCATATGATCCAGCCATACACCACTCTTGGGCATATACCCAAAGAACCTTATACTGTACTGGAGAGATACCTGCCCGCTATATTCATTGCTGTCCTTTTCATAATAGTCAGAAATTGGAAAAACTGAGATGCCTATCAACTGATGAATAGCAAAGGGCTGGAACACATACATAAGGGAAAGTTATTTAGCACTTTAAATAAATGAAATTACTCTAGGCCAGTTGGGGCTACAGGGAGACCTTGTCTTCAAAAAAGACCAAGAAAAATGAAATTTATAGATAAATGATTGAACTGTAAACAATCATCTTGCATGAAATAACCCAGAAAGACAAATGCCATATGTTCTTTCTCATAGCTAGATGCTGGCTTTGAGATCCTAAATATGCATATGTTTCAATTTGAAAATCCAGAAAAGTCAGGAAACTAATAAATGGTCATGAAGAGAGGGGCTTCCTGTGAGAGTTGGTAGAATGCAGCAGTATGAAGTGGAAAGAGAAAGAATAGGAAGGGTTAAATGTGGTGAGGGATGGGAGGGCAGGGCAGAGAAGAGAGTATGGGGAAGGACAACCAACATTAAAGACCTTTAGAAGCATCATATGGAAACCTACCAGGTTCTAACCTTCTTAAAATAAACATTAAAAAAAGGAGATTAAACATTATAAAAGGAGATTAAACATTATAAAAGGAGATTAAAAGGAGTTACCTTATAACTCTACTAGACACCATAGCCTAGCAAGTTAAAAGCCCCAAATGCGAGGGATAGATGCCATCTTTTGAAGCTGCTGACTAGGGGTCCCATAGACCTTCAAACAATACTGGTCACTGTCCCTGTTATAGGTTATCCACCAGAACATCATGATAAGATCCTATTACTGAAGACACTACATACATGAACCATAGAAAAAAAACATAGACAAATAAAGCTGGTATTCATTTCAAAGCTTTGTCTCTACTGGCTAGCTTTCACAGTGCTGGAAGTTGCTGTGCATGCTACTGAGTGAAGAAATAAATCATTAACCTTGCCTAGCTGTGAAATCCATTGTATGAAACACTTGCACACTTGTAGGAAACACTTGTATAAAGCCGCAGCAACAAAGCACCTCTCGCTCGTTCTTCTCAAAGCGGTTTATTCAGGCAGGCAGGTCTTGTCAGAACGGTTTATTCAGGCACATCTTTTCTCCTTCTCCAAGCTTCTCCCTCTAAGCCTTAAGCCTTTCCCCCTAAGCCTTCTTCCTTCTCCAAGCCTTCTCCTTCCTCAGGCAAACAAGCTTCTCTCCTAAGACTAGAAAGGAGAGAGTGTCTCTATCTAGAAAGTCCCTCTATTTATCCACCTTCCCAGCCCAGGTTGCGTGGCCTTAGTCTATTGGTATCATCTGGCCTGGTCTTGTATACATGGTGCACCTGCACAGCTCAAACGGTGAGTGTGGCTTTACTTAGAGGTAGGAGGGAATCAGGTGTTAATCATAAGACTCAGGTTTTAGTCATAAATCTTTGTTAAAGTCTCGGGTGCCTTCTTAGGACTGTCGCCACACCCGCTCCCCACATCTCCCCCTTTTTTATTATTTTAGTAAAGAGATTTGTTTTTGTTCCCCCTCCGGGGAGCTTCACTGTCCCCCCTCCCAGGGGGCCTTATTGGGCCAGCTCTTATTGGGCCAGCTCGGCGGGTTCTGGATTCACGCCGAGCCTATGGATTGTCCCCTTTTTCCGGGGAGCCTTATTGTCCCCATTTCCGGAGAGCCTTATTGTCCCCATTTCCGGGGCGCCTTCCTTATTGTCCCCTATTTTCCGGGAGCCTTCCCTTATTGTCCCCATTTACCAAGGAGCCTTCCCCCCTTTACTGGGCTTTAAACTTTTCCCCCTTTTCCGGGCATTTAACTGTTCCCCCTTTTACCGGAGCTTTACTATTCCCCCTTTCCGGGCATCTTATCTTTTCCTATGTCTTCCGGGCTTTAACTGTTCACCCTTTCCGGGCTTTTAACTGTTACCCCCTTTTCTGGGCCTTAACTGTTCCCCCTTTACCGGCTTTAACTGTTCCCCCTTTAATGGGTCCTCCTTTTCCGGGCTTTACGTTTACCGGGCTTTATGTTCCCCCTTTTCTGGGCTTTACTTTTCCCCCATTTTCCCGGCTTTAATTCTTTACCGGCATGGCGGTGCCCCAGTCCCCAGTTCAGCCTCTGCCTGAGAAAGCTCAGACCACCGCGCTTGGTGGGGCTGCTCCCCTCCTCGCCTGTCAGGCTGCTGGCCGCCGAAGTCATCTCTTTGCGCCCCCGCTTCCTTCGCATCTCCTGCGCACCCCGCGCTTCCTTCGCATCTTCTGCGCGCCCCGCACTTCTTCTCGCCAAGTTTCAGTCGAAAGGCTGGTTTTTCTCCCTGGGTCCGTCGTATCGGTGCCCGGCCAGCTCGGAGGTTCTGGATTCATGCCGAGCCAGCGGCACCGAAGGCCCCTTTAAGAAAGTTTCAGTTTCAAAGTCTGTGGAAATAAGTAGGCTGCTTTGTTGAAATTTCTGCAGCTTTGTTGAAGTTCTGCAGCTCTCTCAGCTTTGTTGAAGTTTCTGCGTTCTCAAAGTCTCAAATGTTTGTAGCGTTAAGTCTCACTCAAATGTACAGGTACTTCGCTGTGATTGTTATCCAGCTTGAGCCTTTTCTGCGAGATGTTCTTCTGCCGGGGGCTCTGGGCTGAGGTGGCGTCGCTCCGCCTCCCCGGACGGGCCACACTTGTATGAAACACTTGCACACTTGAAACACTTGTAGAAACACTTGTATAAAGCCGCAGCAACAAAGCACCCCTCGCTCTTCTTCTCAAAGCAGTTTATTCAGGCAGGCAGGTCTTGTCAGAAAGTTTATTCAGGCACATCTTTTTCTCCTTCTCCAAGCCTTCTCCTTCCTCAGGCAAGCAAGCTTCTCTCCTAAGACTAGAAAGGAGAGAGTCCCTCTATTTATCCACCTTCCCAGCCCAGGTTGCGTGGCCTTAGTCTATTGGTATCATCTGGCCTGATCTTGTATACAGGGTGCACCTGCACAGCTCAAACGGTGAGCGTGACTTGACTTGGAGGTAGGAGGGAATCAGGTGTTAATCATAAGACTCAGGTGTTAGTCATAAAACTTTGCTAAAGTCTCGGGTGCCTTCTTAGGACTGTCGCCACACCTGCTCTCCACAATCCATGAGCTATTATAACAACTGGCCTGTCAAGGTATGCTTTCTAGTGCAATAGTGGCATGAATATTACTGGAATAACAAGCTGCTTTCTAATTGGATTTAAGGTCTGCTTCATAGGATGGAGCCCATAGCTGAGACTGATATCAAGCCTAGGAACCTAAGGCTAGACAGGTCACAGGGAAGAGCCTATATTATTATTATTATTATCATTATAATATTTTATGCTAGATAGATATAGTATTAAATTGACTGTTAAGACTTACTGTTATACCCAAGATTAATGCATCCCTAAACTCTTACCAGAGAAGCTTCTTTATGCAGCAGATGGCACTTAACTCAGGAATCCACAACATGCAGAGAACAAACCCGAGAGAGACTATCCCGCAAAAGGACATTTATATCAGACTTCTGACTACCAAGGCTCAGGGATCATTGTGAAAGGTGTGGAAAGATTCTAAGAGCCAGAGTTGGTGGATGGCCACAGGAAATAGTTTTACAGGTGGCTGTTCAGTTACTCATAAAAACTTACAGCAAAATGATGACACTCCCATGTAAACTCAACCCAGACAAAATCCAAGCATAGAAGAGGGGAGGTAGGGAAGAAACCCCAACTCTACGTGAGGAGTTACTGGGAACTGATGGATCCTGGAAGGGGAAGAGTGAATCTCTTTCAAGGAAGAGAGTTGGTAGGTTAATCAGGCTCCAGTGGATGGATCCACCTTGCATGGACATTCGGGTACACAAATTAGACACTATAGGCTATCTATCTATCTATCTATCATATATATAATAGAACACATTAAATATGTGAGACGGTAAGGAGAGATGGGGGGCTGGAGAGATGGCCTAGTGGTTAAGAGCACTGACTGCTCTTGCAGAGGACCTGGGTTCGATCCCCAGCACCCACATGGGGGCTGAGAACTGTCTTTAACTCCAGTTCCAGGGGAATCTGACACCCTCTTCTAACCTCCGCGGCACTGCATGACATGGGTACACAAACCTACATGCAGACAGTATATTCATACGCATACAAAAATAAATAAAATTAAAATTAAAAAAAGTGTTTTAAAAAAAGGAGAGATGGGGAGGGGATCTAAATATCATCAAAATATATTGTATGGGATTTCAAAAGGTCAATTTAAAAAATAAAGACAATGGTGGAAAAAAGGAGGAGTCTTCAAAAGGCAGCTATGGTAAGCAGATAATTAGATATCAGCAAGCTTGGAAGATATTGGGCTGGACTGCTCTCCCATAGTTAATAGACTAAAAACAAAGGACTGGAATAGTCACTTTAATTAGCCAACAGAAAAATGGGACTTGAGTCCTATCTCTGGCAGTGGAAAAAGGCATGGTGTTCTGAAGAGCCTGAGACCACATTAATGGATAACTACTGAACCTGGTGTTGGGATTCTTAAAGCCTATAAGCTTGCTGTCTAGCAGGAGGCTATCTACAAGTTTTCTTCAGAAAAGTGTAGCATCTCCTTTTTTCTACCTCTTTTCAAAGTGTGCTTTCCCTAATGCTCTTGGCAGCCCCAACATTTTGAGTTTTCCTATGTTTATTTTAAAGTTCCCCTTCCCTCCCTACCATGTAGCTCTTAGTCCACTGTGTGTCTGACCTCCATGCCAGCTCTAAACGGTCGTTTCTCTATTTTTTTCCTTCTCTCTCCTCCATTTTCCTCAGGGTAACTACTGAGATTTATAGCTTGACTGACCTGAAGATCTTTCTTTAAATTCTAATAAATTTGTCCAAAAGCTTCTGTTTGAGTCCATTCTTAAATTATTTTATGGAAGAGACTAAGTTCCCTGAAAGTGGACCCTGTTTCCCTGTATTAATGTTACCAGGAACATAAGGCAACTGGTCATGTAGTGCCTACATTCAGGAAGCAGAGGGCAATAAATACTGGTGCTCAGCTTGCTTTCTTATTCAGTGTCGGACACCAGCCTATAGAATTGTACCCCTCGAAATTTAGTGTATGTTGGAAGAGGAGAGATGACTATAGAATTGTACCCCTCAAAATTTAATGTAAGACTATACAAGAAAGATGGCTCGGTTGTTAAGAGCACTGAGTACTCTTGTAGAAAATCTGGTTTCCAATCCCAGCACCTACATAGCAGCTAACAACAATCCATAATCCAGTTCCAGGAGATCCAATGCCTTCTTCTGTTCTCCTTGGGTACTGCACAACATGGGTGCACTTACATACAGGCAGAAAATGCACACACACACACACACACACACACACACACACACACACACACACACACACACACATATATATATATATATATATATATATATTAAAAATAAATAAAAACAATCAGTATGTCTTCCCAACTTAGTTAACCTATGAAGATAATCCTCACAGATATCACTTGAGATTTCTCTCCAAAGTGGTTATAGATCCTTTTAGATGACAATCTACATAAACTATCACATAGAGATCCTTTAGAAAAGCATATAAAGCCTACTCCAAACAGATCAGGGCAGTGGTCTGTTTAGCCACTCTCTGCTCTCATTCCCCTAGAGTGTACTTTACTCTATCTTGTAGTAAATGCTGCTTATCTTCTATACTATACTCTGATTATTTTTAGTTGTTTGTTTGTTTGTTTTTGGTCTTTTTGAGACAGGGTCTCTCTGGAGCCCCGGCTGTCCTGGAACTCACTCTGTAGACCAGGCTGGTCTTGAACTCACAAAGATCTGCCTGCCTCTGCCCCCCAAGTGCTACCATGCCCAACTACTCTGATTATTTTTAGACCACACTTGCTCTATATTGACTGAACTTTTTGACAGAGATTACAAGGATTAGGAACCAGGGGGGCAGCAAATAAGATCTCAGTAACGCATGGTCACAAAACTTCCTCCCCTTGTAATGAGATTAAAATCTTTAAACAGAATCTCCATGCAGTAGTTAATTCACTTGTCCTTCCACTTTCTGTCATGTGAGGACACTGCATCCTTCCCTTCTAGAAGATGTGGTGACAAGATAACTATCTTTGACAGAGAAGGTAGCCTCTCTTTAGAGAGCTGAAATGACCTGCAACTTGATTTGGAACTTCTTGACTCCAAAGCTATGGGAAGCAATTTTCTGTTGTTTATAAATTAACTGGTCTTGGGTATAGTTTTTTAAGTTTTTAATTTTTTTATTTTTATTTTATGAGTGTTTTGACTTCATGGATACAAGCGCATCTATGGGGTCTGGAGAGATGGCATAGCAGTTGAGAGCGCTGACCGCTCTTGCAGAGGACCCGGGTTCGATCCCCAGCACCCACATGGCAGTGGAGAGCCGTCTGAAACTCCAATTCAGGAGAACTCCAGTTCCAGGGGAATCCGACACCCTCTTCTGATCTCCGTGGCATTGCAGGACACGGGTGCACAGACTTGTATGCAGACAGTACATTCATACACATACAGAAATAGATAAAATTTTTAAAAATTAAAAAAAAAACAAGTGCATCTATGGATGCCATGCCCAAGGATGTCAGAAGAGGGCATCAGACCCCCTGAAACTGGTGTTATAGACAACTGTTAGCTGCCATGTAAGTGCTGGGAACCAAACCAAGGTTCTTAACATGAATAGCCAGTGTGCTTAACTGTTAGGTCACCTCTCCAGCCTTTTGGGTATAATTTTTATTATTGCTTTGGTCTTTTTGAGACAGGGTCTCCTTGTAGATGCAGCTGGCCTGAAACTCACCTGCCTGTGCCTCTCAAGTTCTGGGCTTCAAAGTTGTATGCCACCATGCCCAATTTGGGTAAAATGTTTAAAGCACCAAAAATTGATGAGCTCAAATGAGTCCTCTTAGGAGCTCAAAGGAATAGATGCCAAGCATAGAAGTGGAGAAGAAAAAGGACTAATAATATACCCAACATGACTGGCTTAATTGTGGTATATTAGCCATTTTGGTCCCATGGAGGCACGAAGCAATCATAAAGTAATAGATTGAAATGCATGAGTTATTCAATACTGGAAGGTCATGTTACTTAGCAAGGATGACTGAGTAGCATCAGGGTTACATTTGTCTGACTCAGTAGCTGATTAGGTTAATTCAGTCAATTTTTGCCACCATCTATATAGTTGGCCTCTTGAGAAACTATAATTATATAGAAAAGGCAAAATTTTAATCTGTGTAAAATAGTTATTTGTCTTGTTACTGCATCAAATTTCATGACAAGGCATCTTAATTCATCTGTCTTGGATCACAGTTTTGAGGGTGGGGAGGTCATTGTGGCAAGAGCTTGAGGTAGGTGCTCGAATTGCATCTGCTGTCAGGAAGCTACAGGAAAAACTAATGAGAACATCTGTCTTACATTCAATGTGAAAAATCCTATTATTAGCATAAGACTCACAGTTCCTATAATATAATTCTTTCCCTTAAGCCACATTCTGTATTTCTTCCAGTCATGGATAAGGTTTCCTTTTATTGGGAGATATAGAAAGATTCAAACCCATTTAGGAATGGGTTTGAATCAAGACTGAATTAGGAGGGCAGGGGTTAAATTTTAAATGCACACATGTGTAACAGAGAAACAGAGGAGGGGACTGAGGAGATGTCTCAGTGATTAAAATCATATACTACTCTTCCAGAGGACTAGAGTTTGGTCCCCAGAAACCAAATTGGGCATCTCACAACTACTATACCTCCATCTCTGTTCCGGGCTCTGTAGCCACAGCACTCAACATATACACACATATGCATACACAAAAATTTAAAAATACACATACATACATATACACAAAAATTTTAAATATATATACTTTTAAAATATTTTAAAGGAATTTAACAGGCTGGTGACTTGGTTAGAAGGAAATAATATATCAAAAATTAGATTAAAAATATTTGGAGGGAAAATATTTGGAGAGGCTAGAGATATGGCTCAGGAGTTAAGAAGATTAGCTTCGGTTCTTATTGGACCTCATTTGGTGACCATGGGAAGGGAAGACCCCAGTGTGGAGCACAAAGGCAGGACTGATGGTTGTCTGGGCTTGCCAAGGAGGAGCTTTCAAACAGTTCATTAAGGAAAACATGACATCTTTGAGACCTTAAATGTATATAAGGCATTTAAAACAGTATTTAAACACATACACTTGCATGTACATAATGCATTTAAAACAGTATTTAAATGCATACACTTGCAAAAAGAAACTACAAGCTGAAGATTCTAAAACCTATGTTGTCATATTTTGGAGCGATGCAGGCTAGAGACAACAACAACAACAACAACAACAACAACAACAACATGACTGGGTCAAATAACTGATTGAAACGGTGAACTTCTGCCTGAAACAGTAAACCTCTGCATTGAAAATTTTAGAAGAGACTGAGAAAAAGATGAGAAACATGTATGGCAGAGTGCATGAACTCTGGTGGGGGGTGGGGAAGGAAGGGGGAGTGGGTCTAGATTTGATTGGGAAATGTAGGAAATGTACAAAGCTTCAATAAAAAAAATGACTTTGAAAAAAATTCAATCAATGAAAAAAAGAATATTAGCTTCTTTTGCAGAGGACCCACAGGGAGCTAAAAACACCAGTATCAGGGGATCCAGTGCCCTTTTCTGACTTCTGTAGGCATTGCACAACATGGGTGTATTTTCATAGTACAGGCAATACACTCATAAACATAAAATAAAATAAAAAACAAAGTATTTTTTTTAATTTTTATTAATTTTTATTTATTTCTGTATGTGTATGAATGTACTGTCTACATGCAAGTCTGTGCACCCGTGTCGTGCAATGCCGCGGAGGTCAGAAGAGGGTCTCAGATTCCCCTGGAACTGGAGTTCTCCTGGAATTGGAGTTTCAGACGGTTCTCGGCCGCCATGTGGGTGCTGGGGATCGAACCCGGGTCCTCTGTAAGAGCGGTTGGCTCTCTTAACCGCTAGGCCATCTCTCCAGCCCCCAAAACAAAGTATTTTTAAAAATAAAAGTGCATGGACTAGGGCAGATATCCTGGGCTTAAAGAAGATGGAGTGCATATAGGAGCTGCACTGAGCTGAATGGAGATGGGCAAGGTCCTCGGAGGAGGCCCACAGCCTTGCTTGCCGCAGCCTTGCTTGCCACAGCCTCGCAGAGTATTCAGAATTTGCCAGCATACTTACACTCTAGAGTGGGAAAGCAAGAGAAGCAGGACATTGCCCTTATGTAGGAAGCTTTCTTTTTATGCAGAACAGGGACCACGTGGCCCTGCTAAGGGGGATAGGGACACAGACTGTGGGGAGCTGGCCTCTCGTGCAGAGACCAGCCAGCTACTTCCCGTAGCCCGGCCTGGTTGATACTTTCAACCCAGGCCCTTAGCCTGGACCCACGAGACACGTGTTCCACTCTTGGCTGTGGCTTCTCACCTGCCCAGAGCCTGGACAGGAATTTCAGGCTGCTGGCTGACTGCCTCCCTTCAGCCAATACCCACTCACAACACCAGCTACCCAGATTGGTGATCCGCAAAGCAATCTCTTTCCAACCCACTGGCCACCTGAACGAAATGCAGGCCTACCTTGGCCTGTATGCGCTTGATAATTAATAAAAAATAGCCGGAAATTCTGTGATGATGTTACTATGAAATTCAAATTTATTTCTTGCTACAGCTTGATTTTATAAAATAAATGACTTCAGTTCCCAGAGCCAATCATAAGCCCCCCAGTTCTGTGCCACTGCACACCTTGCCCCACCCAGCATCACGCACCTAGGCCATGCTGCATGCTCCTCCTTGGGGTGGTGCTAGTTGGAAAGTCAGCCCGCAATTCAAGCTGGATTTCCTCCAGCCCAAGCTGCTTTCTTTATCCAGAGCACATTCCATCAGTCAGGATAGTTCTGGGGCCAAGGCTAAATTTTAAGACTGTCTGCCAAGAATAGAGTGCTGGCGATGAGATGCATCCCAGGACCCAGGTCCTGTCAGTCTGTCTCCACATAGGAGGCCCAGGCAGCTGCAAGCTGGAAGACAGAAGGATGTAAACAGAAGTATAAAGTTTATTCTCTACTCAACGAAGAGAAATTTTAATGCACGTACACAAAATTGCATCATTTTTCTACTTTAAAATGTCCCTAAGTGTAAGGGAGGCACAAATTCCATAGTCTGGCAAAGGAAGGCCCTTCTGAACATGGCATCTCCTTCTGACCTCCTTAACTTGTGTTTACCTGGGTTCTCTGCTCAAAGCATAAGCACTTCCTAGTCAATACCGTAGTCACTCCCCATGGTTTATTTATGCTTCTGTTGCCTATCTTTACTGCCTTTCTTCATTTGGTTAGTGTCTACTTTTCTTCCAAGCTAGTCTTTCTTTACATCCTCCCTCACTATGATATCTTAGCCTCCAAGGACCCCGCCCAACACCCCAGGGTTTAGTTTTCAGTTTCTTGGGAGTATACTATGGGGATTTTGCTGTATTGTGAAGTTTGATGATTTCAGTTGAATAGGATAACCTAATTCTTAAGCTGGATCTGCCGCTCGCTCGTCTGTAAACTTGAGCTGTTTACATAACCTCTCGAACCTTCATTTTCTCATTCTGTTATCTGAAACAAATGAAAATAGTAAGGTATGTATATGTTGTCTAGTTGTTACAAAGATTAAATGAAAGAATGTATATAAGGCATTTAAAACAGTATTTAAACACATACACTTGCATTGATAGCTGATATTAATCACAGCATTTATAGGGCCTCAAATGTACTAGCCCCAATAAAGAGGCAGGAGATGTATGCTCCCCATTGTCAAAGAATTACCTTGAATTTCCTAGTATTAAAAACATTAAATCTTTGGAAAGAGGGCTCAGGGTAGTATTAGATGAGAGGACATGAGGACACAGCCATCCCCCGGACCCCAGGGCTTGCTTCCAGAGAGCATTGGAACCTTCCTTGAGCTCCACTGTAAACCACATCCCAGCCACGAACAGCTGAGGATCAATGATGCAGAGTTAGCATTAACCTGTTTGCAAGCCCGTAACTTTCTCCTTTTAGAAGAGAAAATGGCAAATAAATAAATAAAATCTGTATAAATTTAAATAATTGGAAGGCAGCTTGACTGAAAAAGACACTTTTCTTTTTCACCACAAATGTCACCATCTGGACTTTTCCTTTTTTAATTTCTTTGGGACCTGACAAGTCACTGGGCTGATAGAATCACACCCAGTCAAAAATGACAGACACAGCTCGGCAAGTCAGGGTGGGCAGAGATCCAGGGTGGCCAGTGAGGACCCAGAAACCAGTGGGAGGCTGTTTTCAACAGCTCCCTAGAATCAAGAGCTCCCAAAGTGTGAGCCTCTGAAATATAACACACATACACACACATGCACACACAGAGCACACACCGTCACACACATGCATGCACGTGCATGTGTACACACACACACACACACACTTGTGGGTGCATGCTTCTTAGAGAGCATTCAATTAACCTGCTAGTTAACTCATTTTCCAACAAAAACTATAGGGCAAGAAAGGCCAATCAGCAGACTGTGCTGCTATTTAAAAACCACACGTGGCCACTGTTTCTGTATTTGTCTTGGTTTCTCCAAGGCAGTCCTGCAGGGATCCAGGCAAGAATGATCAAAGAATACTGATGCAGCACCTCTCCAGTTTCTTGTATTGGTCAGCTCAGGACATTGTGTGGCCACAGGTCAACAGACTGATTGACATATGTATTACACACATATGAAAATTTCTAGCCACCAAACACTTTATTTTTGTTACTTCTTTCTTATTATAGTGATGGTTGTCTGGAAAGTAAAATACTGTCCCTGGATATTATTTTTCTTAAAAATTGTCTTCTATGGCAATTTAAATAGCTATAAGTTGATTTGTTTGGGGGTTAAGATGGGTGTGTGTTTCAATACACACATATACATGTATATGCATGCATATATCATACATATAGCTACACGGTATATATTCATCTGCCAGTCTTTTCAGTGTAAATTAGGAGATTGAGTCCACTGGGACAGTGTTTTGAAAACTTGAATATGTATATGAATCATTTTAAGAACTTTTCCAGATGCAGATTCTCATTAAGCAGTCTGTATTTCTAACAAGAGCCAGGAGATGCAATGCTGAAGTCCATAAACTACATTGTTAGTGGCAGGATCAAGGGAAATAGATATGATTTTCACACCAGATATTTGAGTCTTTGGGGACATAAACACACAGTCGCTGAACAGAAAAATAGCTCCCAATCTCTCCCAAGTTCACGTTTTATCTCCACGCTCGGGTCCACAGCCTCCTCCATCTCTGGCGTGTCACTTGTTGGTGGTTTCCTGATAGCTTTCCCATCTCTACTCATCTTTCTTTAACCATCATTAACACCGGGGCCAGAATGACGTATTTCCATGTGACTCAGATCCCATACCTTTCTTATCTGAAATCCTTTGAAGGTTTCCCTTTGTCCCTAGGGTAATGTGAAAAGTTCTTCCTATGGTTTCTAGGTCCCCCTTTCTGATCCATCTTGCATGAAGGTCCATTTCCATTACTCTGCTTATCACTGTGTCCCTCGTTTGGTTTCCTCCTTACCTCAGGACTTGCACCTTAATACTTCTAACTGCATGCCTAAAACCTTTTTTTTTCATCTTTTCTGACCCTGGTCTCCCAGTAGCTACTCCTAATTTCTGTTCAGCTTTTAAGATATTCAACTATTTCCACTCAGGGTTAGGTGCTATGGAAGGACTTAGTCCTATAAGCTTTGTTAAAGAGGCAGGATCGAGTACTGCCTCATCTATCATTGAGTGACCAGTACATGAATCAATAGGTGGGATGCAGGCGACTATTCTTGAATACTGGAGAAAAATGAATGGATGAAGGAAAAAAGAAAGAAACTGAACGAAGGACAACAGCCTCACAGTGGTGAGTAAGCACGAACCAACAGTCAGGGTTTCCCTGAGCTGGGAGGGTCTAAGTGTCAGATGCTGTGAAACACCCTGGACAAGGGTGGGGTGAGGAGAATAATGTGGAAGATGTTGGTGAAACAGTGGATGCTCAGTAAGCAGACAGGGGAAGAATACTCCAGACACAGGAGGAGAGGCAAGCACTCTGTGCACAGCCTTTTATGGTACAGACAATCATTTGGTGCATAGGTGGGGCTAGGGAAGACAAAGACATTTTAGAATTGGAGATACCACAAGTAATTGTGCCATAATTAAATTGCTTCAGAGACACCTCTGTGGAAGCAATATTAATGGTGGGGAGAATCAGATTTGAGGCAAGATGGCTAAGAAACCAAGGTTTTATTTCAGGTAAGCTATGGATCAGAATGAACATTATTGTAGAAAGCAGTAACATCTTTCCAGCCTTCCCTGAAGTCTGAGGATACGATATGGATCAGGAACCAACTACACAGATGTTGACTTGACAACACCTCAGAGAAAGAGCAATAATAACTCATACTTCATTCATAAAGGAAATTTTTGTCGAATGCTTACATCATGCCAAGCATTTTCAAAGACATAAACATGTTATTACATGTTCTCTATTGGGAGCAAAGCAGATAAGATTCACTGCCCTATACAACTTGGATTCCATAGCAAACAGAAAATAAACAAAGAAATGATAACTAATATAGACAAAAGTAGAAATGGGCATGGGATTAAAATGTGCTGAGGAGGGGTGACCACGGGGGAGGACAGTTTTAAATGATGTGGTGTGGTCAATGAAGGCCTCCCTGAAAAAGTGCCATTTGAGCTAAGACCAAAACCAAGTGGGGGAACACCCATATGGCTCTGCCCTTAATGACACTGTCCTAGAGTCTCCTGTCTGACAGGGACAGCAGCTGTGTTGGAGCCAATGGCCCTGCTTCATGTCAGCAAGTTGCAGTTATGGCAGAAGGTCAGCTCAGGATGGGTATCAGCGAGGGTGACAAAGTCTTTTGGTGACAAGTGCAATGTGACGTAATGCTGTTTCAGGCTATTGTTGGCCTACTTATTATGATTTCAATTCATGACCTCCATTCTCCAGCCTGCTTAGCAATTCTCTGAGCAGTGCAGGATCTTCTCACTGGTCCCACTTCTAGGCTAGCAGGGAATGGTTAACTAGGAACCCTGAGGAGTTTCAGTGAGTTCTTCATCCTTAATTCGCTGAAGTCTGTCATTAAGAGGGAGCCTTTGTCCCACATCCAAACCCACAGCTCTGGTTTAAGATGGCATAAGAGACGTTTAGCTTCTATGCCTTGCAGATAGCTCCCTGGTCCAAAAGAAACAGAATGACATGTCTAAGCATGTCTAAGCATGAACAGAAAGGATCTCAGAAGAGATAAAAATGAGAATACAAAAGGTTTCCTTTGAAAATGACACTTTTCTTGATAGAATAAAATGATGTGATCCAGTTAAAATGCAAGATAATGGGCTGGAGAGATGGCTCAGGGGTTAAGAGCACTGGCTGCTCTTACATGGCAGCTAACAACCATCCATAGCTCCAGTTCCAGGGGATCCGATGACTTCTGACCTTCATGGGCATCTCATGATATAGCTACACTTACATACATACAGGCAATGCACTCATACATATAAAATAAAACACACACACACACACACACACACACACACACAAGATAACACAACAAAGGCTGTAAACTGAAATAATGGGGAAAGAGTCAAACCACCTCCTTCAGGCAAGCAGAGGACAGATGCTGTGGACGAGACATCTGTGCCCTTTAGCAAATATGAATTTCCTCAGCTCTGAGTTATATTACTTATTTTAATAGTGAGAAAACTGATTTATACTTTAAGTCCCACCGTGCCTATAATGTAATGTTGTTCTCCTCTACCAAAAGTCTGTTGCTAAATTTGTGGGATCCCTTACAATGCGTGGCATCAACAGAACAGGAATGGATAGCATCTGAGCTCATGCAGGATTTCTGGAACCAAAATCCCTTCCCCAGGTCCTGCGCATATAGCTTAGTTCCTAGAATGTGGTGAAGGGCCATGGAATTGGGATATGCCCAGAATGAATACATAACAAGCTCATTACTGAACAAGTGTCATCCCTAGGTATGCTGACATGGGACTCACTGTCGGGGTAATGCCACTAGCAAGGTAGAGTAGGGACAACTCTGTAGAAACACTTGATTACTAAATAGACACAAAGTAACTGGAAGTCTGTTGCTTCTGGGATGAAGGGAGACTGTGGGGTAAAGGCACAGAGAGACTCATTGAAGGAAAAGAATAATGACATAAACCATATGAGGAGAAAGTGCATCGTTCTGATGAGTTCCAGTGGGCAAAATAATAACCATGGTGCTACATGGTTTGAAATGGTACACCACAGTAGGCAGCCAGGCCCATCTCAGCACTGAGAATAGTCCAGGAAGAAGAGATGTGGGTTCTTTCCTTAGTTTGTTGAACAGTGTTTCTGATACTGACATCAAGCTATTTGAAACCCAGTCAGATCCTTTACCTTGGCCAATTAACACTTCCTCAACAATACTGTGATATTGCCCTCCTATTCCTCACCCTAATGGTCCCAAACCCAACATTTTCCAAAGGAGCTGACATCATTAAACCTAGTGATCAACACCAGACTCCTCTTTTCTTTAAACCTGTTGATCTGTACTTCCTGAGGGAAATCCTGGGCGACAACACCCATAAACCTTTATCAAAGGACGGCCCTATGTGATCTATCATCTTCTTGATTACTCAATGCTCTTTCCCAATTCTGGACTTTCCATCAGTTTGCATTCAGCATCCTTAACCTCTCTGGGACATATGATTACTAAGTTTATCCTGCTTCATGCTTTTTGATTTCTCCTTACTGTGTCTTACTGACTCACACACTCTCGGACTTTCCTTCTCATCAGCCCTCTATTCTATGGTGGCTCTCTTAGCTTATGGTCTCTCTCAAGATGGAGACTTCCAGACCAACTTAGAAAGGAATTCCAGTGACCTCACTCTATTCAAAGTTCAGCCTGAGCGACAAGTATTTATCTTTCTTTAACTGCTGTCTCTGATCCAAACTCCCCATCTTTACCCAGTTTGTTCTGAAGCCTAGGAACTGCAGATGGAACTACAAACATGCTGCCTGTGTGTCTTTGAACCATATATTCAAAGGTTTCCTTGTCTGTAAGATGTAATAATTGCTGATTGCTGTTCCAAACCTGAACTGTCATCATTTGAACCATTTGGTTGGTTGTTATCTGGACTGGGACAAACTCAGCAGCTTCTTACAGAGGATGAAATGTACTGGAGCTTTTTGTTTACTTCCTGGTATTCTCTCGCACGCAATAACCAATATGGCACTGGGATAAATGAATTTCTCACTCCCTGTATTTTTACAACTACAGCATCTCATGGCTTCGTTTTACTTATATCTGGGGTTGATGAATGCCAGATGCCCCTGCCTGGGCCTCTCTTGGGCAGAGTAGCTAAAGTAATTCTGTCCCACAATTGTCTCATCTTCCTCCTGAACTGAAGGCTCACCTGGCCGTGTTCTTCAGAAACTGGAAAAGGCTTTTGACGGGGACAGTTGGGCAAGCATTTTCAAGCATTTGACCTTATTGTACCCCCTACCTTAACGGCACCTGTTTACTCCTTTATTAGTTTTACAGAGCCAACAGCCACGAAGCTCAGGGGCCCAGCACCATCAGCACTTAGGTGTATGTGGTAGACTTTGGCACTGGACCAAGCCAGGTATGAACAGTGCTTGTCTTCAGTTTTCTCAACAAAGAAGTGAGGCTAACAGCCAGAGAGATGTGAAGATTAGCTTGGATATGTGAAGGTACTTAATATAGAGCCTGGCACACTAAATATTTGCAGATTCCCTTCTGTCTTTATTTCTCAAGAAATTGTCAACCAACAATCGTATCTTTAGCCACACAAAACCTCTGCATCAGGCTTTTCAAGATGAGAGAAGTAACAGGACCACTTGACACACAATATTTCATAGAGCCTTAATTCGATATAGATACACATATGTGTATATACAAATGACACTCATATAATGAATGCTTGATTTGTGTGTGGGGGTTAGAATGGTGAGAGGATGCTGGGGGGAAATGAAACAGAGCTAATAAGTTCCTATCTGTGATTTGACCTGTTCTCTGCCTGCCTAGCCGCATATTCATGTCAGTTTCTTTCCAGTTACCCAGGGCAAGAAATGAAGAGGAAAGATCTTTAATCATTTTTTATTCTAATTGAAACATTTTCCTTGCAAGTGGAGAGAGAACAGGTGCCTAACGAGCCCACATGATGATTCACAAGGTAGTAGATATTGCCACAGATATAATTAAACTGGAAGATCAATGAAAAAAATCTCCCTTTTGGACTCTTGCCAGGTCACACAGACTGGGATCCAGCGAGCTGCATTTCTGCAGAGCTGTATCCAGAAGTGTGTACCCACACAGGTGCGCACGCATTACCATCTCATGATAAATTAAACAGCAACAGACTAGCACATCCGGTATGACTTATTTAGAAAAACACATCTATTTCTGTGTATAGCTAATGATCCTGGGTTGGAAACACCGTTTGTTAGAAACACAGACAATTGCTGTGTCTTAATCGATCCTGCTTTCCTTTTTCCTTTATTAGGCTTTACCTTTTCGGTTATATTAAAAAATACAAATAAAAACTGACTCCAAGGACTGAGAACTGAAAGCAGTGGGTGAAATGGAAGGAGGTAAGGTAGGACTGGCAGGGGAATAAAGCCTTGCAAATGTGTGGCTTCCCCTGTGTGACTCCAGATAATTTCAATGTATTTCTTCCAAGAGGATTAACCTCTCTAGATCTTAGATCCAGACTCTCTCACCTATAAGTTAATCCATTCCAGCTGAGAGCATCCATGGTTCTTCAGGGAAGGGGAACAAGGGAGGACCTAGGAGGATTGAGGATTGATATTTAACATGGCCGTGCACAAAATTTTCAGGCCAGTTAAGATTTACAAAACTTTGTGTTCCTTGAAATTTCCTTCTGTAAATGAGAAACTAACAACAACCACCTCACACCCTGATAGTTCCTTTCCTTGTTTTTCAATGAGACTATAATTGAAGATCAATAAGAATTAGATATCAAGCTTTTCTTTGGTCATATCCACAAACCCAAGTGAATCTGATATCTAGGGTTTATAGGAAAATCACTGCTTTGCATGTATTTCATTAAAAACAAAATTAACCCAGATATTGCCCTTCATAACTTACAAAAGAACGGAACATGGGAGAGTTATCAAAGAATATCAGTCCTCCTACTAGGTCTTGAACAATAATTCTAGATCAGCATATTTGGGCTTGCCAGGAGAGACTGTTTTGACAATTTCAAAAATCTCGGTTCTTAATGGAATATAGATTTGTTATCACAAACACCAATTCTGATCTAGAGTTTCCTACTAGAAAACTGGTCTACGGGGAGGTCTCCTTTATGCATCAGACTCAAGAATCCAGGCTCTTGTTAATGTGAGGCTTCACCAACTTCAGGACCCTCTGAGTCCCAGAAAGACCATGAACAATCCCACAGGGCACTTTACAATGAAGGCTGAAAGTGGCCCACATTCTACCATCCTGAGCTAAAATATCTGGTTGTCTTTTATACCCCATTGTTTCCTAGACTCTGTGCAAAGGTATAGCAGAGCTTCAAGAAGATTTAGAGCTATAAGGAAGAACCTTCTCTGAATACAGCCTTCTCTTTTTGTACACTTATCATATGAAATTCCTAGAAAAATTACTAAATTTATGTAATTATTTATTTCATTTTTTCCGAACAACTTCTTTGATGATTGTTCTTGACTTCAGAGAAAAGTCACATATTTATAAAGAATAAGGGTAACGTGGTCCTTCTTTTTGGTCCTTTATCATATCTAGTAGCATAAGGTATGTTGTTATTGCTTAACAAGTATTTATTCCTACGCATGGTAATACTGAGTCTTAGACATCAGTAGAAAAACAGACCAATATCTATCTGATGAAAAGGCAGGTAATGATCCCAGCACCTTAATGTCAGGCATATTTCTGAAGGCTTGGGGGTGTGATGGAGAGGAAAGCAAGCACTATTTGTTGGAATTTCAGCTGTTACCCATGACCATAACCCAAGGTGTTAGAAGCTGCCCTGTGCACACACAGGCATGTTTGCTAGTCTAACTTTTGGGTTATCTGTGGAAAAAAAAAACAAAAACAAAACAAACATCAATAATCCAGTACCCATTTGGACTATTATATTAGCCCAATTGTCAGAGAACAAGTGGAAATAAGAATGATGGGAAAGAAAAGACCCACAGGCAAACTATTAGGGAGTGTAGTTAGCCAAGTTCTCTAGAGGATATGGAATATTGTGCATATATGTTATAAAAGACCTTTTATTGGATTGGCTGGCACATTGTGGGTGGTCCAATAGTGATCCTCTGCTTGCCGGAAAGGTTGAGAAGCAGGTTCAGTCCCCGAAGCTGGACGCCTCAGCAGTCCCAACCTAATGCTGAAGAGGAAAAAGGCAGCATCAGCAAGAGACATGCTCAGGAGAAGGAAGTCTAGCAGGTTCACACTGCCCTTTCCTCAGGCTTCTTTATATTTGGACAGCAAATGGGAAGAAGGGTACTTGTGAGGACGAGGCTTCCCGCCTCCATCAGGCCTGTCCTGAAACGCTCTCACAGATAATGTCCAGAAGTGCAATTCTAAACCCCTATCCATCAAATCGATATCAGAGACCAGCCATCAGGTTGAACCAGGCGAGAGGCCAGTTGATCAGGTAAATTTGTGGATGGAAAAAGCTGAGTGTTTGTTCTTCAGAAGGGCTTGCCTCTCAAATATGGCCATTCTGGAACTATGGTGACAATTATGAAAAATTCAGCACAAAAGAGATCCATAGTCACACGGGATGTTTTTCAAGATTTATGTCATTACTGCAAACCACTGAAGAAATCTATGATCATGAGATCACTATGAGGGATTAAAAAAAATGCAGTTAAATGGCCACTCTGACTTAATTTTCATAGTCCTCCTAACTCAAGACAAATATCTATATCTTTAGGCACTATATAATTTTTCCATTGTAAAAAAATTATCTGTGTGCAAAAAGTTTCAATATTTTTGTAACTTCCTCATCCAGAGAGTTTAAACTCTCAAATGGTGGCTTCCTCAATAAGCCACTACCAGGATGCACAGTGATAGATGATCATCAAGTGATTCCCGACTTATATTACTTGTTCAAAGAAATTTTGCTTAATTCTTATTTATGTGTATCTGTGTGCCTGTCCACACATACGTACAGGTGCCTGTGGAGAGTTAAAGTTAGACCCTGGAGCTGGAGTTACAGGTGGAGGTGGTGAGCCGCCCACTGTGTGTGCTGGTAAGCAAACATTGGTCCTCTGGAGAAGCAGCAAGTTCTCTTAACTACTAAGCCATAACTTATATTTCTCCAGCCCCATAACTTATATTACTTTTGCAGACCTATTATGTCCAAGTTTTATCCCATGGAAACTGTAAACAGCTTTCCACCTTAAGCATCGCACCTGTCCTAATATCCCTACGAGTGCTAGGACTGCTGGGCTGGGGGTTTTTCTTTGCATTTTTTGCTGTGTGATCTCTCTCCTAAAATCCCTCAGGGAAGAGACTGTATACTACTCAGTTGGTCTGCATCTTACTTGCCTTCCAGAGAGACTAACTGGTCACCTAGATTTGAAAAGGGGAGCAGCACCTGTTAGATGTGGGTACTTTTCTATGTCCTGCAACCTTTGAAGAGATGTTGGTCATGGTTGTTTTCAGCATTCAAACTTCTTTATAAAACACATGGGCCACTTGGTCTCTGTGGAAGCTACTCAGCTCCTCTGCTGTAGCCTAAAAGCATCTAGGGATAAAACAAACAGGTGGGTGTGGCTTTGCCAGGAAAATTTCCTTGATGGACATTAAAGTTGAATTTCACACACTTTTTACATGCCAGACAGTAATATTCTTATTTTACATTGTTTCAAACACTTAAAATGTAAATAGCATCCTTGGCTTCCATGACTTGTGAAAACAGATAGTGGGACACTGGGCCTGGGCACCACAGTTCACCAACTGGACTGGGCCGTGGGGTGGCTGGCTCTGCTCTTGGTAGTGGGACTGACTAATCATACGAAGCTGCTTTTTTGAAACTTCAACTCCATTCCCTCAGCCAGTTCACAAGTGCTTTAGTTGATCCATTTCTTAACAGAGGAAATGGTATTTTATCTGACTGCTGTCTTCAAGGGCATACTCATGAATTAAGATTATGGAGTTTTAGGGCAAGTTACACCACTTTAGGGCTAAAGAGTTATGATTAAAATATTAAAATGGAAGACTAGAACATAATTCATGGTTTAGAGCAAATCATCTCAGATGCTTTCAGGAATCAATAACCCATATCATCACTCACATCCAAGCCTGTGACATTCAGTCTTCTCACCAAATGAGAATTCCTGCTACTATGAAATGATCCTAGAAGCACATGCAGAGGTCAAGCTAAACACACCCCATGAATTGTGAGACACAGTAAAATGTTGCTGCTCATCTGATTTTAAGAGGACCATTTATATTTTAATGTATGTTGATATCTATAATAAGTAGCCTATACAACACAAAAATGTACACAAAAATAGGGGCATTAATTTTATCTAAGTAAAACTCACAACAGTATATTTTTAAGATTTCTTTGTATTCATACATATGTGTAAGTGTCTATGTGAGTGTATGCCACATGTATGCCTATGTCTGAGGATGCCAGAAAAGGGTGTTTGATCCCCTACAGCTGGAGTTGCTGGCAGCTCTGAGATGTCTACTGTGGGTGCTGGGTGTGGCAGCAAACTTCCCTGGGCTAGACCTGAATCACCCCAGCACCATCCTGCCACCATCTTGGCTCTTTTTCGGCTGTACTTAAGACTCTGGTAATGTTCTCTGAAATGTTCACTGTATTTTGCAACTTTTACTATCTTAATGCTGTTTTTCTCATTCTTATTCTTTTCTGATTTTTGGGCTCACATTATGTATTCATTTTCATTATAAACTATCAAATTATTACTTATTCAGAAGCTTCTCATTTCAAATTCTGTTTAATCAAGATGTTGATCATCTACTAACAAGTCAAGAAAAACAATGAATGGACAGTTCTAAATCATTGTCTCACAGACAGTGTTCAAAAGTGGACCCTAAGCCCCCAAATACCTGAAGTTTGCTCTGGGGAATCTGAGAGCAGCCTTATAGCCTGACATGCACTGAAGGCCTTTAACATGTTAGAAAAAAGAATGAGATTTCACTCACACTACTTGGACTCAAGAGAACTCTCAGCCAACTCAGCTATGGAATCTTAGCAAGTCAATTAATCTATATATTGTTATGGGAGGATGGTAATTTTCACAATGTTATCCTTCTAATCTATGAGCATGGTGGGGGGTCTTTCCATCTTCTGGTGTATTCCTCAATTTCTTTCTTTAAAGTTTTAAAATGTTCATTGTAGAGATCTTTAATGTCTTTGGTCAGGTTTGTTCCAAGATATTTTATTGTTTTGAGGCTAGTGTGAATGGAGCATTTCCATGTACTCTTTCTCCAATCGCTTGTTACTGATATACACAAAGGCTACTGATTTTTGTAGATTAATTTTATAACCTGCCACTTGGCTGAACATGTTAATCAATTCTAGGAGTTTTCTGGTGTAATTTTTGGAATACCTTAGATATAATCTGCCAAAAAAGGATACTTTGACCTCTTCTTTCACAATTAGTACAAGAACCTATGGACAAATTACACATACACTATCTCTATGAATCCATGTATATAGCTGAAGGCTATATAACAAGAAACAGTGCCAGACAGTAGAAACCTTCCTTCGTGAAAAACCCTCATGGATAAGCTTCATCTTAGAAATGGTAACAAGTGTAGACAGTGTGTAGCTCCCTCTGTATTCAACAGACAGGCATGTGGAAAACTAGGGCCCAAGTTCTTTAAAGATGTTATACTTTAACTGACTTTTTTAAATTTTTATTTATTTATTTATTTATTTATTTATTTATTTATTTATTTATTTATTTTTGTATGTGTATGAATGTACTGTCTGCATGTAGGTTTGTGCACCCGTGTCGTGCAATGCAGCGGAGGTCAGAAGAGGGTCTCAGATTCCCCTGGAACTGGAGTTCTCCTGGAATTGGAGTTACAGATGGTTCTTAGCCGCCATGTGGGTGCTGGGGATCGAACCCGGGTCCTCTGCAAGAGCAGTCGGCGCTCTTAACCGCTAGGCCATCTCTCCAGCCCCATGACTTTTTAAAAAAATGTTTATTGGGTGTAGAGTGTAGGTCTTTGGACAGGACTCCTATATTAAGTTTCATTCACCCAGGGTTTAAGGATTATCGAAGAAGAGGGTATGGGAAGATCGTAAGAGCCAGGGAGGAGATGCATGACCATATGGAAATAAAGTCCTACAAGCTCCTGATCTTTGTTCATCTGAACCTACAACAATGGTATCAGCATGCACAAGAACGTGTACAAACTCAAGCAGACAAAACTGTGGAAATGGGCAATAAGCCCTAATCTTAGTTGAATAATTATTGGCAGCTGATTACTGGTGGGTGATGGGGAGCTGACCTTCTTAAAGGAAAGGAGTCCACAGAGACTGACTAGACCCTTGCACTGAGGAACAACTGGGGCACTAACTTGACACAGAGGCCTTAATGATAGAATGTATGAATTCCTGGAGGGGGGAGCTCATAGGAGGGTGTCAGCAGGAAAGGGTATACAGTGATGACTAGTATTGATTGAGATGTTCTGTGTGCAATACACAAAACATTCAATAAACATTAAAAAAATCTGAATGCTTCTAATTTTCTACATAGCAAAACCTAGAACCCCTTATTTATAGAGTTCATCACCACGTTCATGTTCTACTCTGGCTCTTTGGCTATATGTGGACCTTCTGTACCCAGAGCCAAATTACTCTGAACATATCTTTGTCTTCTTCACAGCACATTGCCTTCGTACATGCCATTCTGACACTTCAATACTCTCACACAGTTCTCGGAGAAGTCTTCCTTTTTACTTCAATAATCGTATTCATGGTTCAAAACTGTATTGTGTCGCTTACCATAGGTTTTAAAAACATTTAAAATTTTTATTTATATGTGCATCTGTGTGTCTGTGTGTGTACACAGTTATGTGGGGGCCAATGGGAACCAGAAGATGGAATCAGATCTGAATCCCCTGGAGTTAGATCAACAGGTAGTTATAAGCTGCCACGTGAGGACAGTATTCTTTTTTTTTTTAATTTTTAATTAATTTTATTTATTTCGGTATGTGTATGAATGTACTGTCTGCATGCAAGTCTGTGCACCCGTGTCGTCAAATGCCGTGGAGGTCAGAAGAGGGTCTCGGATTCCCCTGGAACTGGAGTTCTCCTGGAATTGGAGTTACAGACGGTTCTCAGCTGCCATGTGGGTGCTGGGGATCGAACCCGGGTCCTCTGTAAGAGCGGTCGGCGCTCTTAACCGCTAGGCCATCTCTCCAGCCCCGAGGACAGTATTCTTAACCAATGACTCATCTCTTCAGATCCCTAAATTTCTTTAATGGGGGTATTTATATATCTGCTATATCTATTTAAATATACACACATTTGAACTTGTAGAGATGAGAAGTTTCATAGTACAGATATATGCTTTGTCAATATTTTTGGAAGATTAATAATGGTTAACTAAAATGATCCCAAAGTTGAGGCTTTGCAGGCATTTCAAAAAAGAAAGATATTGGGGCTGAAGAGATGGCCTAGTGGTTAAGAGCCAACTGCTCTTGCAGAGGACCCGGGTTCGATCCCCAGCACCCACATGGTGGCTGAGAACCGTCTTTAACTCCAGTTCCAGGGGAATCCGACACCCTCTTCTGACCTCCACGGCATTGCAGTACACATTGCACAAACCTACATGCAGACACTACATTCATATACATACAAAAATAAATAAAATTAAAAAAAGAAAGATGTTAAGCTTATCATCATAAACAATGGATAAAACAGATATGAACATCTTTACTAATGAAAATATCAAGCCATCAATAGTAAATGCCTCTTGTGTGTCAGGTACTGTGAATCCAAGAGCAAACAAAACTGCTATAACAGCTTTCCTCCATGAAAATGCCAACATCCTTAGAGCTTGAACAAGGGGGGGGGGGACTTGACATAGAAAGAGGCCTAAAAGTTAAGAAGAGAATTTTGCTAATATGGTAAATCCTGCAAGAAAACCTTTGCAAGCTTTAAGCAAAGCAATGAAATAGTTTGACTGGCATTTTGGAGAGGACATTCTGACTCTTCTCTAGAGAATAGACTGGCATATATAGGAAGCCAATGTTTCAGGCCTGGTGATAAATGGAAGTGATCTTTTTTAAAATCAGAATCACTGGGAGGGCTGTGAAAACCCTCAGCATTTCTGATTCTATAATTCTGGTGGTGATGTGAGTATATGGGCGTTTACACATCTAACAAGTTCCCATGTGGGGCTGAAGCTGCTAATTACCCAGATTACATTTACAGCACCCTGACCGCTGTTGGAGTGATAGCCACAAAGTTGAAGCATGGAGCAGTTACTCAAGGTCTAACCTGGAGGGGCAAATTAAAAAACAAAAACAAAAAAAGTGTCAATACAAGAAAGTATCAGGGCAAATCACAGTCAGTCTCATCATACTTGACTGAGATAGCCAGTAGGAAATTCTTTGAAAGAGAGTTATCATCCTATGAAGCTTAGATGATGCTAAAGAGGAAAAGGAAACAGGAAGAGCCTTCACATAGGAGGCCATCCTGTACCCTCCTCCTCATAGGACATGGGGAAAATGGCTTTACAAATGGAAGTTATTCTGGGTTCTAGGGTCCAAAGGGGTTCCTGAGATTTGCAAGTTTGTGAATAACTGAATATGAGAAGCCTCTGGGGTTTCAAATGAAAAGGGAGAGGCTGTAAGAACAGGCCTTGGGTGTAACCCAGTGCAATTCCTTTCAGGCATCTCAGAAAACCACCCAGATGCTGCTCACCACCTAAGTCATGCTGCTATAACTACTAAAGAAAGTGTCTGTCTCTCTTAGAATGGACTCCTCGCCTTAGCTGTGCTCTCCACTGTGTACATCAGAAGTCAGGCAGTGCCTTGGGACTCGGCCTAGGGTTTGCCTGCCCTTGAGTCATCCTGATTTCTATATATTTGCTTGCTAACAGCTCCATCTCTATCTCTTTGTTCAGCTCTGTGATGAGTTGTAATCATGTATCAAAATCACAACCCCTTGTATCTCAGCACATGGCTAACAGCTCCATCTCTATCTCTTTGTTCAGCTCTGTGATGAGTTGTAATCATGTATCAAAATCACAACCCCTTGTATCTCAGCACATGGCTTTAAAAAATTTTTTTTTCTGTTGAAGATCTGAGAAAAAAAATTTTTTTTTTTACCTGTAGGATGATTTAACTTAAGAAATAGGTTTGCTTCCCAAGTTAACGACATACAGTCACCCAAAACAGCTTGGGTGAATCTGATGAAATCTGCACCTTGATTCCTGCCTATAGGTACGTGTACTATGAATGCCTTTTTGAGACTCATGGGTCAAAAAACAAAAACCTAAAATAAAAAGGGGGGATACAGATATATATGAAACCTTCTTGTCAAAAACTTTGCAATTCAAATCTTAAAACTAACTATGGGAAAAAGTTTGTATGTTCCCACAGGTCAAAACTTCACCAACTTAACAGCTGAGAAAGAAAAGATACAGCTTTGCATTGTGTAGGATGTACCAGGAAGTGCCAGCAGAAAGGTTGGCTGGTCTGAACATTGAAAGGAAGAAAAGCATCAGACTGCTACAGGCATCAAACCCCTCTGTGGATCCTACTTGTTACAACTGTTTACAATGAGTCCTAACGAAACTTACCTTCTAGGTGCCACGAAGTTTTAATATGAGAGATTTTCTTACCTCCCCTTCATAGAACAAGGAGGAATATGATGATGATGATGAGATTGTTCTCTAACTGTAAATTGGAGCCAACTGTTATAGAGGTAATCTCTTATAAAACCAGTAAAACTGGTTATTCTCTATTCAGAACCAAATATAATACTAAAGTCTCCTTAAGCTGTGCATTTAAGCAAAATATATTAATACAAGAGAGCTCTGATATCAGTAATGGATTATTCTACCAAGGAGATGTTGGCCAGGGGATCCAAGCCCCCAAAAGGTAAAGGCTTCTTGCCTGTAAACTGGGATACCTGTAAGAAGAGAGGTGATAAGGCCCTGCTGTCAAAGACCTGATATAAGCATGTGAAAGATGTAATGACACCATACTTGCAAGTGTGCAGTTGGTCTCTGGAATACCAGAGAGTGTTACCAAAGACGCACAAGAATTCAATAAATAAATATAGTCTAACTTAGTCAAGCAAGACTCCTCTGTCAGCACCAGCTGTACCTCACCTCCTTGGAAATACTGTGCAGCAGTGGCAGCCCATATGGCCCATATACCAAAATCTAATTGGCTATTAGCTCCTCTCTTTGGAGGAATAACCCTGGCTGATGGCACAAACTTACATCCTCTAGGGGTTAGGAGATGTGTATAGCTACAGTAAGACCCTGTCATATTTTATCAGAAAAACAATAATTCAATAGATTAACATACTTGACCATAAATCCCGTGACCCCTCCAACAACTTACTAACGAAGTATCATACCTGCGAAAAACTTAGCTTAAATTATAATTGCACGTAGCACTATAATCCAAATATCTGTGTCTTACCAAAGTAAACCTAACCAATAATTAATAAGTAGTACTGTTTAAATACCATATATCTAATGCCTGTGCTTCATTAGTAGGACTGAAAGTTATTCCTGGACAAATTGTTCAGCCATACACCTAAAACGGAAACAGCCTACGTGACCAAAGGCAAAATGACAGCTCCAGGAAAGTCAGACTGTTTGCTTCTTGTCCACCTGTGCCCCTTTTCTAAGCCTTAGGTGAACAACTGCAGAAGCGAGGGGGCGCACTAGAATGTAAGGGCTGCGACTTGGGGTGAATGGTGAACACTATAGGCATATAAGGACTGGACACTGTCATTTAAGATCAACTGATTGAACATACAGGCCCCCCCAGTGGATGGTGGGAACCTTTGGGCTGTGTGGGTTTGGGGCAAAACTGCTTGCACAATTGGTTTCAGAAAGGAATGCTTGTACTCATATAAATATTACTTAGTGTAAAATGAAAAAAAGAAAACAAATATAGAAAAAACTAAAAAATACTTTTTCACTGAGTTTTAGTACATACGTAATGGGTTTCATTATGACATTTCCACTGTATGTTGCTTATATCTGCCCTTCATTCCCCCCTTCATTCCCCCTCCCCTCTCTCTTGTCCTTCTGTCTTCATGCTGTATTAGTGTGTGTGTGTGTTTCTGAACATGAAAGAGATCTCAGCATGTCCCTGCACTTATGTATAAGATGAGGTTATTATAGCAGCTCATAATCTAGTGACTAGTATCCTTATGCAAGGGAAAATTTGAGCTCAGAAACAGGCTCCTTGAGAGGACACTGTGTGAGGAGGAGAGCAGAAATCAGGATGACACTTTTTTTTCTTTTTTTTTTTCTTCTTTTTTTTTCATTTTTTTAACAATGAGTAATAATTTATGAGTACAAGCATCCTTCATATAAAACCAATTTGCAAGCAGTTGTGCCCAAACCCACACAGCCCAAGGGTCCCACCATCCAGCCTGGGGGGGGGTGTTTTATGTTCAATCAAGTTGATCAAATAAGTGTCCAGTCTATATTGCTGTAGCTTCACCACTCACCCCAATCGCAGCCCTTACATTCTACCATGCCCCCTCTTCCACAGATTGTTCCCTAGGCTTAGAAAAGGGGCACAGAAGGACGACACTTTTATAATACAAAGAGGACGAGGAGTAGAGCAAACCTGCAATGCTGGAGGAGCTCTGCTATGAGTCCTTCCTAAGAGCTCCCAGAGGAACCAGTCCTGTTGACACCTTGATTTCTCACCTCCAGCATCCCAGACTTTGACAGTATGTTTCCATTTTTTAAGACACCCTACTAGGGGTCACATTGTTACAGCAGCCTTGGCTAACCCATGCAAACCCCTCATGAGATGGTTTCAGTTTGACTGTATGCTTAGCTCCACAAACAGACTTCTTTGTTTTCTCAGATATGGTTTTCCTCTTTGCTCTGAACAGTGGACCAATGCCAAATCTTCCATTGTACAGAGGAAGTTGTCTGGGATGCTAATCAGGATGTATGGCTTACCTCCACACTTTGCCAAATATGGATTTCTGTCTCCATTTGGAGTTTATTGCATGCTTTCTTCTCATCTTTGTGCCCTATCAATTATTGTTTGAATCATAGTTATTGTGTTTGTTGAATGAATAACAAAATTAATGAGTCATTCTTTATTTTCCCCTGTGGTAAATAGAAAAAAAACAAAAAACAAAAAACTCAAGGGCTTATGACCTTCATGCTTGTGTCTTTTCATCAATACAATGAGCAGTTTATTTGGGAAGCATCTGTTTTTGGATCACATTACCCTGTAAATGTATATTGTTAATGAAAGTGATCAGTGCAGATCAAGCTGACATTAACACTAAAGATATGGGGGATTGCTTTGGTGTGCAAATGGAAATGGTGTGGTGCCAGGGGATAATGAAAACATGAGAATTAGGACTGCATTATTAAACTGAGGGGATGAGACTTGTCATTAGTTCCCACTGCTTCTTGGAGTTATTGTTAATGGCTATTTGAGTGAGGAGACGGGAACATGTGGAGAAGAAGATGTGAAGAAACAAATGTGTAGATAACGTCTGCTCCCTGAGAAATGTGACATTTGGAATTGATCGCCCTGCGGTTCTTGCTGAGAGGCTAGTGATTTTGAACTGATCTGTTTCCCCAAACTCACTCAGAGGCACAAGCAACTGACAATTCTGCAGATTGCGTTGAGTATCTGCACGATGCTTTGATTTCCCGTGCAATGCCAAGTTCACGTGCCACACTTGGGTGCCAGACCCTGGAGAATGATGATCTGTTTTTATTCGTGGAGGCATGGCTGACAGAAAAAATGCAGACAAGACTCAGTCTATTCAGGTTGCTATAACAAAGCACTATAAACTCTGCGACTTATAAACACCTAATAAAATTTCTTTCTCATGGTTTTAGAGACTGAGAAGTCTAAGATTGAGGTGTTGGCAGATTCAGTGTCTTGTGAGCCCCACACTCTTCTGGTGAAAGTGACTGTCCAAATCTCTTTGGGTTTTTTTTTTTTTTTAATAAATGCTGTAAGTATGCTCCAAAGTCTCCATCTCCTAAGGCCATAACCTTCAGGTTGGAAGAGCATCATGCAAATTTTGGAGGAGAATAAGCATTCAAGCAATAAAACACAATATTTTTAGAAAGAGGCAGCATCTGCCGGGCGTGGTGGTGCATGCCTTTAATCCTAGCACTTGGGAGGCAGAGGCAGGTGGACCTTTGTGAGTTCAAGGCCAGCCTGGTCTACAGAGTGAGTTCCAGGACAGCTGGGACTACAGGGAGATCCTGTCTCAAAAAAGACCCCCCATAAAAAGAGGCAGCATTTATATCTAAGCAGGGAGAAGAGCACAATTGTGTTAGCACTGGACAATACAAAGAACGCCATCGCCCTCATTGATGAACTGCCTGAAGTCTTCCTAACGTTTAACCACACTCAATCTAACACTCAACGACCCTCAATCTAACACTCAACGACCCTCAATCTAACACTCAACCACATTCGATCTAACACCTAACACACTCAATATAATGCACAACCACAGTTGATCTAACATTCAACCATGCTCGATCTAAAACTCAACCATACTCAACCTAATACCCAACTGTACTCAATCTAAAAGTCAACCAAAACTCAATCTACAACTCAACAGTATTCAATTCTATGCTGTCTCAATCAGTATTAACCACATACCGCCTCTACCAGCAACTGTTCTTGTCTTTCTAACTACTTAACAAAATATTATCCATAAAAATCTAACATAATTTTAAGAACTATATTTTACGATATGACACAAAACTTCAAAATTACTTTAAAATTTCTTTTTGTAATTTAATTTTTATTGATGCTTTGTGCATTTCGTACATCATTTTCCAATTCAGATCAGGCATATTTCCCTTTCCCTTCCCCCTGACCCCCACCCCATCCCAGATCATGTATTCTGCCGTAACTGTCTTGCATCTTTCTCTGTTTTTTGTTTTTTTTTTTCATTTTTTAGCTATAAGTGATAATCCATGAGTACAGGCATCCTTCGTGCAAAGCCAATCTGCAGGCTGTTGTGCCCAAACCCCCACAGCCCCACCATCCAGTGGGGGGTGACAGGTTGTTTGTTCAATCAAGTTGATCAAGTTGATGTATAAAATTTCTTAAAGGATTGAATTCTATACTTATGATGTATCAGGCCAGATTGAATTGTGAAGCTTATGCTGCCATTCTCCCAGCATCCATCATGGATAATTAAGCAGATAGGTAGAGAAGGAGAAAGCAATGAGCAAGTCATTAGACCATTAAACATTTGTCATTAATACATATTAAAAGGTTAGCGTTGCTTGGGATGTAGTTCTGTAGTTGTATTACTCTTCAGCTGCTGTGATACCATGACCAAGGCAATTTATAGAAGGAAGAGCTCATTTGGTTCACAGTTCCAGAGGTGTAGGCATCCATTGTGGGGGCAGTAGGGGCCATGAGGTGACCGGAGCAGAAAGCTGAGTGCTCACGTCATCACGCAGTCACGGGAAACAGCAAAACTGGAAACCCAGCAAGGCTTGAGAACTCCCTAATCTCTCCTCCCATGATGTGCTCCCTCCTGCTGTGGCCACACCTCCTAAAGTTTCTATGTCCACCCCCTAACAGTACCAGGAACTGGGAACCAAGTGTCCAATCCTTGGAGCCCAAGGGGAACATGCTTTCAGACTATCACAGTGGTAAAGCACTTGCACAGCATGGATGAAGCTCTAGATTCTCTCCCTAGCACTGCAACATGGAAAAGAAAAAAAAAATGTTTACTGAAGTTGTGAAAGGATGAAGCATGTGGCATTTGGAATAAAACTGCTTCAGTTCAAATCCTAGCTTATCCTTCCATATGTGGGGAGACATTGTGAAAGTCAGTTCCCATGCTCTCATTTGCAGAATGGACAAAAATAGGTAGGATTTTGTGAGGAGTGAATTATGAATTATATATATGTATAAAGTACTGAGGACAGGACATAACTCATGAACAGTCAATTGATATGAGATGCTATTACTAAAATAAATCCACTTATTTGTGTATATAATATAATAATATATATATATATATATATATATATATATATATATATATATCTGAATGAAATGAAATCAGGTTCCAAGCTTCAGCCCTTAGCCATACCCCCAAGGTTGGCAGGAACATCTATATCTCTCACTTGTTAGAAGTCTTTCTTGTTCCCTATGAAGCTAAGAACAGGCACAAGCCCTCAATCCTTGTGCTGCTACACCTCATGATTCTTATTGAGACCTGTGTGTTCCTCCCAAAGTGGGTGGCTCCACTTCCCCTCCTGGACATGAGAGGAAAGCCACAGCCAGCTAGGGTCACCTGCTCTGGACCTTTGTTTAGAAATAACAAGCTCCCACTGAGCTTGGGCTGTCGGCATGTCCTTCCACCTGGTTTATTGTCATTTCTCCAACAATTTAGCCTGCCCTATCTAGCACAAACTTTCTATACTACTCTATGATTAAAAGTTCCGTGTTATATGGGAAATAATTCCAGAAGGGAAGGTTGAAACAAAGGTACTTCATTTATATTCCATGAGGCTAATTACTAAAAGAATACGTTTATGAAAAGTAATTCCCATTCAACTCCTGAACCATAAAACACAGAGCAGTAATTATCTGATGGAGATGCAATCAGAATTAGGTGTTCAGAATCAAACAAGAGTTTCAGGGGCTAGCATATCCAATGGTGTCTGTCCAGATTACAGGGAGACAGAACACCTTACACTGCACACGTCTCCTTAAGCAATCCATGAATACATTGAAGAGCCCTTAGTCCATTGAACATATAACAGGGGACTAAGAACTTTTCTGAAGACAGAAATAAATATATGTATATTTTGACATAAAGAGGGGAGCTGTTCCAGTAGATGTTCTATAAGATGAAATGTAAGCTATATTCCATTAGTCTAACCTGGGAGTAGAACTGAGGCTGGAAAAGAACAAACGCAATCCTACAAAATACTTCACAAACATGTTTTCATCATAGTCACAATAAAAAGAAGCTGTAATTTAGATTAGAACCCCATTATTTACTTAGGACATTCATATAACTTTATGCTACAACAGTTAGAGTAATTCTATAGTTTAGGATGAGTCAGTTATTACAAATACTTTGGGCATTCCCACAAAGCCCCAAGATCATTAACCTTTGCAGATATCATTGTAGATGGCGTTAAATGCTAATAAAATGCCATCTTACCATTTTACTGAAGACTCTCAGGTGTCCCAAATATGCAACACTGAGTACACTTTTCCTCCCAATAAAATATTGTATTAACTAAATCTGTTTTCCTCTGGCCATCTTAATCTTTATAGTGCTGCATAGCTTCCACATTCAGATAGGACATTTTAATATTTAAAAATTTAGGAGAAAGCTAGGAAGATGAATCAATTAATAAAGCACTTGCCAAGCAAGCATGAGGACCAGAGTTTGAATCCCTACCACCTATATGAAAAGCTGGACACAGGGGCCTAAGCCTCTAACCCCAGCACAGGAGGTAGAGGAAAGCAAGAAGAGGCGGATTCCTGGGGCTTGGTGCCCAGGCAGTCCCGCCAAATCAGTGAGCTCCAGGTTCAATGAGAAGCCTTGCTTACAAAGATGACCATGCTCTAATAAATAACCTCTCCTACACACGCAGGCAAGTAACTATAATTAAACTCAGTGTGTCACACACAAAAAGAACAGCTGAAAGAAGAGGGAAACAATTGGAAAGAAGGAGTTCAATAGGAGAAGAAGGGGTTGAGGGAGATGAATGGAGGTGAAAATGACCAAAATTAATTATATACATGTGTATACATGTATATAATTAATAGAAAAAATGATGGAACATGATTGAGGAAGAGAGCTGACATTGTTCTTTGGCCTACACACACACACACACACACACACACACACATATACACACACAAGTAAATTTTTGGACAAATAAAAAATGACCCAATATACTTTTAATGTAAGTCAAGATGAGACTTTGGCCCTGAACAAGCATTTTTATTGAAAATCAAGGTGAATTTAACATCCTTGGGTTTTTTTTTCCTCTGAAAGTAGCCAAGTTATTTTTATTT
Organism: Rhizomys pruinosus; assembly: GCA_009823505.1. Lineage (NCBI taxonomy): Eukaryota > Metazoa > Chordata > Mammalia > Rodentia > Spalacidae > Rhizomys > Rhizomys pruinosus. The sequence goes on along the minus strand of VZQC01003743.1, from coordinate 869,582 downwards.
TGAAAGAACTTTGAATGATAGACCTGATTGTAAGAGGAAATTCTTTTATTCCCACCATTATATTATTCAATGCTATATTGCTTGAGGCCTAGTTTGTGTTCTGGCACATTATAGAAATACAATAATTGTGTGTTGAGTAAGTGATTGTCAGAAAGAATGCAGACAACAAGGAGAAAGGTGCAGATTGGAAAGGAGTGCATGTCTTAACAGGAGCAATCTCACTGAATTCTGTCAGACGAAGAACAATAACTGGATGTCAAGTGTCCCCAGGGGTTAAATTTGGGAACATAAGAACATGTCATTACTGTGGACCTTGTCTAACCTCTATGCAGCCTGAAGCTGCCCCAGCTGTCTGAAGCGTTCACTGCATTTTAAAACATATTGTTGTTTTGTAATTAAGCAACTAGGTTAGTTCCCAGGTTAATAATATTAATGACATTCAGAGACTTGATTTTTCCCCATTTTTAATCAGAAATAGAAGCATGTCTTTTTAATAGTTTTAATCATTTCCAAATTTAGGAATGTTTATGAAATCAAATAGTCTGCATTTTAAATGGAGTTTCATATATCCATTTCAGTGACTTTTCTGTTTTAGAAATATACTTGCTTTCAAAAGAATAACAGATGCATATAATATTTACACACCCTTGTAGAATTTCTATTTATCTACCCTCACAAAAATGAGATAGACTGAATGTCTTATTCTATTAACCTTTTATAAGCAGACTTCTTCTTAGCTCTCAGTGGAATCTAAAGTATTGTTAACTCACAAATCAACACTGTGATTATAAAGCTTCTTGAAGCCAATCACCAGAATGCATTAAGTAACTAGAAAGATTACATTGTGTTTCCAGCCTAATGTGGCACTGGGAAGATTACACAGTGTTTCCAGCCTAATGTGGCAAAATTTAGATGACAATAATTGGTGCCTAGCAAAGAAAAGTATGTGTTAAATCAATAAACCTTCTCTTCTACATTGATAACAGAACCTGGCTATTCAAAGCCATTGATTACCTTGAAAACAGCTATTAAAAGAAAGAGGGCTAATGGGCTGACTGGAATCTCACTCTTCGTTAAAGCAAACAGTTGTTGTTTTTAGGGATAGGTCAATGTCTGGAAGAGCACAGCAAGTCCTTGCAGAAAACAGGCTTTCTTAGTCTTATTGATATACTCAGCCCAGTTATATGGGTTTTGTAGAAGAAAATAGAATGGAGGAGGAAGTATTTGACTTGTTCTTGGAATATTGGGCTAGGATTAGGATGTTAGCAGTTGCGGCATCAATTCGTAACCATTTACCTTTCCCTTACTGTTTCAGGGGCCCTTTCTCGGCTTTCTCCACCTTGATGGACCTTACTCCACAGGACAAGGACAGGGTGTGAAGTGACCACTTGTGTTTAGATTATAAAAACATAGAACAAAGAAATGACTCCTAGAGAGTTTCACATAGGCCCACTGAAGTTTGGCTACGACCATACATAGAAAATAGATGACTGGTGCATCTAGCCAAACAGGGACCTCAAGATGATGCTTCGATTATCTGGGCAGTAATGTTGATTTGGATTCTACATCCAACAGATATGAGGGCATTTATGCATTCCTTCTTCAGGTGAGTTACCCAAGTAAACAGCCACCACATCTTTATAGAACTGCTGGGCTCTTGTTGCCCTACATACCTGTAGGTTGTTACAGGCCATGTCCTCCCAAGGACCCAGCCTCTTCTTCAGTTGGGGGATTCCTATTGAGAAAGCTAACTCAGGTTTGGAAACTGAAAAATGGATGCTGACTTTTCACTGAAGCAATTGTTCTCTGCTACCTGATCACCCACACTGTATTTCTGTTGATGTAACAAATTGGCCTGGGTCAAAATCTCCTTCCTAGCCTGGCGTGGAAGGGCACACCTTTAATCCTAGACTTGGGAGGAAGAGGCAGGAGGATCTTTGTGAGTTCAAGGACAGACTGGTCTACAGAGTGAGTTCCAGGACAGCTGGGGCTACAGGGAGACCCTGTCTCAAAAAGACCAAAAAAAAAAAATCTCCTTCCTTAGAAAGTGTTATTAGCTATAGGTGGTGACACAGACTCTCAGAGGACTATGCCAGCACTGCAGAGTTAGAACTCTAGATGCTTCAGATAGGTTGAGACGGCTGGTAATTAGAATTCCCCAAGCCGCTTTCTGTGGTCTACCCCTGGGGTAGCGTGTGGCTTTGAAAACAGGCATCTCTTCGTCTTGTCCCTGGCATGTGGGCTTCCCTTTTGTGGTTTAGATCACAAATAGCAGACGGTTTTGCTTTCAGGAAATGTAATTCATGGATTAACATATCATCCAAACATATGTGTCTATGCCAAAGTAACCTACCATAACTATTAGTGCTGCTTAAATACCTATATATCTAATTGCTTGTGCTTCATTAGTAGGATCGAAAGGTTACTCCTGAACAAACTGTCAGCCCATGAAAGGAAACAGCCAGAATTGACCAGAATCCAAGTCAACAGCTCCAGAGAGAGAGGACAGTTTTACTTCTCATCCACCTGTGCCCCTTTTCTAAGCCTAGGGAACAATCTGCGGAAGAGGGGGCGTGGTAGAATGTAAAGGCTGCGATTGGGGTGAACGGTGAAACTACAGCGATGTAGTCTGGACACTCATTTGATCAACTTGATTGAACAAACAACCTGTCAACCTCCACTGAATGGTGGGACTGTGGGGGTTTGGGCACAACAGTCTATAGATTGGTTTTGCACGAAGGATGCTTATACTCATGGATTATCACTTATAGCTAAAAAATGAAAGAAAAAAAAAAAAACCCTGAAAGATGCAGGACAGTTATGGCAGAATACATGATCTGGGATGGGGCGGGGGTGGGGGGGAAGGGAAAGGGAAATATGCCTGATCTGAATTGGAAAATGATGTACGAAATGCACAAACCATTAATAAAATTAAATTAAAAAAAAAAGAAAGAAAACGGGCATCTCTGCAATAGAAATGATCCCTGAAGGAGCAGAATGCAGGCAGCCTGCTCATAGCATTCCCAGCTTCTGAGCAACAAGTCCTGAGAGTGACTTAGGAAGCATAGCGTACAGCCACAGCACATCACAGTGAACGCAGATTTTTGTGACCTGCATCAGGACCCTCTTGAGTATGAATATGAATATGAATTCTATTCATAAAGCTGCTAAGATAGTAGTGAAATCCTAGGACTATTCATAGTGGGCAAATGCAGACACTGATCATCCTTACTGTTGTTACCTCTAGTGACACCCCAGAGTAGTGAAGAGATGAAGTATTGACTCTTCAAAGGCCATTGTATTTTTCATCATGGCTTTATTTTGCAGTAGTAAATTGTCTGCCACGTAGTAGGTACTCAATACATATTTATTGAGTGAAAAGAAATAAAATACAACTGTTTGTTCTAAATAAAGATGTCTACTACAGAGCATCCTGTCCATGGCAGTGTGAGAGTCATACTAAACAATAGAGAGTAAATATAATTCTTGAAACCAGAGAATGCACTTGCAGGGCCGACCTACACAGAACCAAGGAATTACTACTATTACCTAGTAGTTTCACTTTACTTGCTAATTCATAAGGTTCAAGCAGATTCTATCTACATTTATTTAATTGATTTTTGCAATATAGATTTTGATGGGCTCAGGATAAGAAAGTTGATGTTGGGTAAACAGATAAATAAGAAAAATGACCCTTAAGAAAGTATCCCAAAGGCTTTATCTTCCCCGCAACATAGTATATGATCCAAATGGATGCTAAGTCAAGTGACTAGAGATGTTACTACCAAAGGTCATGAAAATAGACATAGGTAGGCAGATAAATGAGTGGCTACTAAAATGACCATAGATACTCACGTCCAAAAATTGTAAACCTCTGACTTGTATGCAGCAGACTTTAACTCTGTATGAGGTAAAGGAATATAATTTAACTTTCTGTACATTGAATAGTTAATTGTCCCAGCACCATTTATTGAATGACATTTAACTCTGTTGGCCTTAGTTACCACTAATACCATTGATTGGCAGGGGCTCCTCGTAAGGTCCAGGCTTAGCAGTGGTGCACATTTTTCAAATCAAATCCCAAACTTACGCTGCATTCCATAGATCAGCTACCAGGCCAGTTCAGATTGGAAGTGTAGTGAAATACACTTTCCTTGATGGGAAGAAATATAAAATCTGAATGGAAGAAGTATGTCTGCAGGGAGGGGTGGTGGTTGGAGTTCTATGTATTTTTGTAATCCATAACAGTCACATTTATAGTTGTTTTAATATTTCATTATTATTCTTATTTTATGTGTATGAGTGTGTTGCCTGCACATATGTAAGTGCACCCATGTTGTGCAATGCCCACGGAGGTCAGAAGGGGATGCCAGATACCCTGGAATTGGAGTTACTAAGGGTTGCTAGCTGCCATGTGGGTGCTGGAAATCAAACCAGGGTCCTTTGCAAGAGCAGCCAGTGCTCTTAACACACGAGCCATCTTTGCAGCCTGACATTTATAGTTTTTTTAATCAGAAAAAAGAAAGCAACCAGGGTCAAGCATTTGGAATTCTGAAAAGCAGATAAACGCACTCTTGTCACTTTTGTACTTCCTCTCATGATTGCAACAATTCATAATTTATCATTTTACTAATGCTTAAAATTCAGTTACGTGGTCCTCTTCTACACTACAAATCCTTCTTGCATCTCATAGAGCCAATAGGATAACCTTTGCTCACTTAAAAATCTCATCGCCCAGATCTTTTAACATTACATGGATAAAATTTATAGCATGTCAGGGACTTGGCTGAATTTCCATTTAAACAGCAATGCTCAGCCGTCGGGTTTGCTCCTGTTGTTCTAATTACTTACCTGGAGATGCTGTTTCTTCATTTCCTAACGTGTCCTACCTTAGCCTTCTGCTGTGCCCAGTTAGACCCTGGCTAAAGAAACCATCTGTAGTCAGCATGATAATGATGGCAGGAATGATTGCCTGGCTCTTGAAGGTTTGCACATGGGTCTGCAGATGTGCCGACTGATCCAAAGGGAATGCAATAAAATGGGTAATAGGCATGAGAGATATTGCTGTCACCTCTCCATTATCCACAGAGGGGCTTATCTATGCTGAATTTTAATCCTGGGTTATAATCCTCCAATATAGGTTTCATTTTCCCCTTCCTGGAGTGAGGTTCATGAAAGAGGATCAAAGACTAATTCTTAACAGCCTAGGACACCTATTGAAGGATGCAGACATACATACTACAGCCACACATTTCAAATTCCAACACATTTATATTGAGTAAACTGATATTTTGTTTTGTTTTGTTTTTTAATTTTTTTTTATTAATTTTTATTTATTTCTGTATGTGTACAAATGTACTGTCTGCATGCAAGTCTGTGCACCCGTGTCGTGCAATGCCGCGGAGGTCAGAAGAGGGTGTTGGATTCCCCTGGAGCTGGAGTTCTCCTGGAATTGGAGTTTCAGACGGTTCTCAGCCGCCATGTGGGTGCTGCGGATCGAACCCGGGTCCTCTGCAAGAGCGGTCGGCGCTCTTACCCGCTAGGCCATCTCTCCAGCCCCGAGTAAACTGATATTTTGGATTGTTTCTGTTTCCGTGGATAATTGAGCATTTTCTGTTTCTGCTATGAATCCTTTGTCTCTGCAGAGCCAGGGCCTTGAAAATTTGTATTCAGCCTAAAATGAGACCCACCATATCCAAGGAATACCAAGAACTAGGCTTTCCTGTTGCTACTTTTTCAGACCTCTGGGTTTCCCCATTTGGCCACATGTGACAATCTGTCCCAGAAAATTGGAAAACCGTTTGCTTTAATTGGTTCTAAAATGGAGGATTCTGTGTCTGTGCTGAGTTTGGGGATGAAACTAACATTTTACAAAGCCCAGCCCAGCAGCAGCTGCCCTCTGGGATTTGAGAGGTAGAGCAGCAAGCCGCTCTGGAATTTAGGACTTTATTACAAAGAAGTGCTAACTCTTCTGGTTCTGCTTATAAATGGGATAAAGGGGGAATGTGGCTCACCCATGAGCACTTTAACCTTGTACATGCTCAATATCCTTATGAAATGCAATATCTTATGATCCTTTAAATAACAAATGACCTTATTCCCTTTTATGGGGTCATTAAGGCCTCTCACAGTCCAGGTATAAATCTCAGCTACTACTGTGCATCTTAATTTACTATTCATATGTGAATCTCTCTTTGGTTCCCAATTACTATACAACAGCAACTGGCTCATCAAATTATCCCCATCGGAACGTGTCTGTTAAAGACGTTGCAGTTTACATCTTAGGGCCCTAATTAAAGTCACAATACTTGATAAACCTTGAACAACTAGTAATTGGAAACTAACAATTAGTACCAACAACCTTAGTTGAGATCAGCTCTACTGTTGGCTATATGACTAAGCAGAAGGAAATTAGTACACCAGAGATGGCCTAGATGCCAAATATATGTTTTAGCCACTCCTGGGTTTCAGCCAAAGCAATGAAGAGAACTTGGCATTAAAATATTATTAGCTAAAAGTCTTTATATAGACATCTGGGCCATGGAATAGATCAGTCTGATGTTCCTGTGGCTTTTCAGCCTTTATCATGCTCATTACTGTTTTCATCATCCGCTCCTGGGTATCTGTGGAGATAGTGCTTTAAGACCACCTCTTTGAGTTACTTTTCCTCTCAAAAGCCGACAGCTTGCTTGCTTTCTTAACAAAGCACAGATCACATTGTCCTGTAATGTTCTATACCTGTCATCCTTTTCTGTGTCCCTTATTGTATCCATCTTTGGGATGTCTGAGGCTTAGACATGGTAGGAAGCACACAGACTGAATGGGGGTGCAAGAGAATGCAGCAGAAGCTGGAAGGACCACAGTCCCTGGACCCTATCTACCAATTAGCTACCATATTATTCTGAGACCATATTCTTTGTCTAGCATGTGGAAAGAGTACATTCAAGTTCTGGGTCCTGCTGACTTGCTGAACAGCCTTTTTTAAAACTAGAATTGTGTTAATATAAGTCATTTACAATGGGCACTAGGAGAAGAAGCCTCCCTAGATTGACCTTCTGTTTCATTGGTCAGCATTCCATCCTACTCTCTTATTCCCATTCCATTGAATAGCTAATGGAATGGGATATTGTTCAAAGGATCTTCAGCAGGCTTGATGGAGCATGCCAAATGCCTTCACTCTAATCCGATTACCTCATGATTTTCCAGGAGTTCTTGGCAATGGGAGAAGTGTGATGTTTAAACAGTCTTTCCCGAAAGCATGGCTTCAGTTTCTATGGCACACACAATTTAGGGTGGTTTTATAATCTTAATCCTGCTCTTTTTCACCCTTTTCAGTAGGGCGCAGATGGTCATTCCAAAGTACTCCAAGAAACCGCTCATACAAATGAACTATAGTTGGGTTTAAACTGGCACTCTGTGCTCTTTTGTGAAAGAGAACATGTACATCTTAAATAACTTTAGAATTTTGTCACAAAATAAATACATGTTCTCAACATTTTAACTGTTCTACAAACTTCACTAAATATGTTTTTATACCAGCATCAAATTTTGATTCACTCTATGGCAGCTTCTGGGATCTCTTCCAAGCTAGTGTTTATGTAGCACCTGGATATATACCAAGTAAGATTCCTACTCTATCTTGCTGTGGTGGACCAAACTCAGAAGAGAGTTGAGTTGATTATCCAATGTCAAGTTACAGCAAACCAGAGACAAGATGTTCTTTGTAAAGTAATATCTGCACTCCCTGCTCAAGAGTGAACCATTTCCAAAATCATGAGCAATATACAATAGAGAATTCTTCACTGGTTGGAGGAAGTTTATGTATACTGTGAATCTAATTAGTGCTCCTTTGAACTATTTGAAATAGCTCTAAATTAATCATCAAACCTATACTGTAATTTCCTATCAACCAAAGTTTAAGGTTTTGACTAGGGATTGGCCCATGTACAATAGTTTATGAGAACCACTGTCTTTAATGAGCCAGAACAACCCTCATCAAAGCCACTGACAGCATATAGAACGTTCGCTATTCACAGCTCTGCATCCTCCTCCTAGGTTCACCCTTCCTCAGGGCATTATTTGTGACCATTAATGAAGGGTAGCTCTTACTTGTTAGAAAACCTGTCCACCTTAAGAATGTCCATAGTAATATAAGCACCCTTCCTGAAAGCCCAGAAACTATCAGGAAAGAGATGAAACACTGATAATGCAGATGGAATTGTAGGTTAAGGTGGGCAGCGCAGTGACCTCAGAAACAAAGTTACTGTAGAAGGTAGTAAAGTAAACTTATTCTTTGTTGGTAAAGAATTCAGAATCTTACCAAATGAAACTTACAGAAAGGGCTATCAGCCAATGAATTTATTGAATCTTCGAGCCTCAGGCTTATAGAACTCAGAGTCCATTCTTTTTTTTTAATTTTTTTTATTTATTTAATTTATTTCTGTATGTGTATGAATGTACTGTCTGCATGCGAGTTTGTGCACCCGTGTCATGCAATGCCGCGGAGGTCAGAAGAGAGTGTCGGATTCCCCTGGAGCTGGAGTTCTCCTGGAATTGGAGTTTCAGACGGTTCTCAGCTGCCATGTGGGTGCTGGGGATCGAACCTGGGTCCTCTGCAAGAGTGGTCGGCACTCTTAACCGCTAAGCCATCTCTCCAGCCCCCAGAGTCCATTCTTAACACATCAGCCCTTTAATGGATTGTCATTCTCTGCTTTCTGAATATTCACTTGTAGGAATAAGGAAGCCACTGTTTCTTTGTTAATTTTATTTATTTTTTATGTGTATGAATGTACTGTCTGCATGTAGGTTTGTGCACCCGTGTCATGCAATGCTGCAGAGGTCAGAAGAGGGTGTCGGATTCCCTTGGAACTGGAGTTAAAGACAGTTTTCAGCCGCCATGTGGTGGGGATTGAACCCGGGTCCTCTGCAAAAGCAGTCAGTGCTCTTAACAGGAAGAACATGTCTCCAGCCTGGAAGCCACTATTTCAAGATGGCCACACAGTTGTGCTGAACAGTTCTGATTGCTTATATGAAGCCAAAGTTGGCCTCTCAGTACCAGTTTCCCATTAATATTGGCACTCCTTACTAGAAGCATTCAGAAAATTTCCTATTTCTTCTTGGTAACAAGCAAGTTTGTGTCACCCCTATTCCTAATGTGCTGTTACATTGTAGCAGTTTTCCTGATTTTGGAGAATATAAATAAAATAGAAAGAAAAAGGTTAGTAAAACTATGAGCAGATATAACCATTGTGTTAGTAGTTTAGTGTGTATCTCTCACTGTTATATCTTGATGCATGCAGTATTTAAAGAAAATTAAGATTATGGCATATTTAACATTTTAAACCAGCTATTTTAAGATACTAAGTAATAAACACATGCTTAATGGATCCACAGATATTCTTCTATAGCATTATTTTTAGAGCTGCATCATATATTTTTAAACTATCATACCATATTCTGGTCATTCCACCTCAGCTCTGAAGAATTTAGATGTATTCTCTTTCTTTTCTATTGGTATATATATATATATATATATATAGTATTATACTAATACTATATATAATAATTGTGTGTATGTTTGTGCTCTGAAGCACAATTCCATGTGTGTGCACATGGATATGGACGCCAGAGGATGATCTTGGATGTTATTCCTTAGCTGCTATCCACAATTTTTTGAGACAAGATGCCTCTCTGGCTTGTTGGCCAGGGAGCGTTAGGGATCTGCCATCTCTACCTCCCCAGCACTGAGGTTATAAATTAGCACTGCCATGCCCAGCTTTCTTTACATGTGTTTTGGGGATTCAACTCAGGTCCTTCTGCTTGGAACATAAGCACTTTGACAATGAACTCATCTCCCCAATTCAGCATTTAAATGTTTTTAATATAAAAATATAGTTCATATATATATATAATATATATGTTTATATATAAATATCTGCTGACTGTCACTCTGAGACACTGAATAGAAGAGGGTGAAACAGTTCCAAAGTAAAAGCCCCGTCCTGAAGAAGCTCATATTCTTGCAGCTTAATTTATACTTATCTTGATCCATTGAGTAATAGTTCATTTTCGTTTTTCTAGACAGGAATGGGAATAGGGCAGAGGGAATGCACATTGTACAGTGGACAGTTCTTGGTGTGTATATGAAGAAATAACCCTCCAAGATAATACCCCTATGCTCAAGAGAGGATGCTTCCACACTGTCTCAGCAGCACTGACTCTTTTATTTTTTATTTTTTTCACATAAATTTATTTTTATTTTTTATCAAATCTAGACCAGTGTCCCCCGCCCCATGCCCCCCCCCACCAGAGCTCATGCATTCTGCCAAACATGCTTTTCATCTCTTTCTCAGTCTTCTGCTCAATATTCTCCATGGAAGTTGACTGTTTTTGAGCAGAAGTTCACTGCTTCAGTTCAGTTCTTCTGATGCAGTCCTTTCTTTGTTGTTGTTGTTGTTTCCAATATGCATACTCCCAACTGCTTTGGACAAAAGCTCAAGGGGCCCCTGCACAAGAATTACAACTGGTAATTGGCACTAGCATCCACGGATGTGAGGGTACCATTCGTCCTTTGTTTTTTCTGGGACTGTGTTACTTCACTCAGCATGATGTCCTCTAGGTCCAGCCATTTTCCCTGCAAAGCTCATGATGTCATACTTTCTTTACTGCTGCATAGAACTCCATTGTGTAGATTACCCATTTTTTCTTTATCCACTCATCAGTTGAGGGGCATTTGGAGTTGGTTCCAGCTCTTGCTATTGATGAAGAGAGCTGAAAAAACCATGGATGTGCATTATCTCTGTGGTGGGGTGAGTCTTGAGGGTACATGCCAGAAGTGGTATGGCTGGGTCGGGTGGCAAGTTCATTCCAAGTCTTCCAAGGGTGTTCTCCACACTGCTTTCCATAGTGGCTGTACGAGTTTTACATTCCCACCAGCAGTGGATAGTGTTCCCCTTTCCCCACACCTCTCCAGCACTTGATATCATTTGTTTTCTTGATCTAGCCATTCTTATTGGAGTAAGTGATGTGCTGGATAGCTTTAGTGTCAACTTGACACACCTGGGTTGAGGGGGGCCTCAATTGGGGAATTTGGCTCCATTGGATTGGCCTGTGGCACACATCTGAGGAGTATTGTCTTGATTGCTGAGCTGTGTGGGGAGGGCCCAGCCCACAATGAGTGGTGCCACCCTGGGCAGGTTGTTGTGTATAGTATAAGAAGGCGGCTGGGCATGAGCCAGGGGAGCAAGCCAGTGACAGCATTCCTCCATGGCCTGTGCTTCAGCTTGTGGGCCTTCAGTTCCTGCCCTGAGTTCCTGCCTTGGACTCCCTGAGTCTGAATAAACCCTTTCCTCCCCAAGTTTCAGTGTTTTTGTCACAGCACATGAAAGCAAACTAGGACAGATGATATCTTAAAGTGTTGATTTCATTCTTTAATGATTAGTGATGTTGAACACTTCTTAAGTATTCTTCAGCCATCTCTAATTCCTCACTTTGTGAAGTCCTGTTCAGTTCTTTGCCTCCATCTACTGAGTGGGTCATTGTTTTTCTTTTTTCTTTGTTTTTTGAAGTAGTTTATATATTCTGGAAATCAATGCTTTGTCAGATGTTTCTACGGTAAGAAGGTTTCCTCCACCTCTGTGGGATTTCTCTTCATTCCTGATGTTTTTTTTTTTTTTTTTTGATGTACAGAAGCTTTGAGTTTAATAAAGATCCCATTTGTCAATTGTTGACCTTAATTCTTGCGCAGCTGCTGTCTGATTTAGGAAGTCTTTTCCTATGCCTATGTCTTGTAGTCTGCTGCCAACTTTTTCCTCTATTGCCTTCAGAGTTTAGGTTTTCACGTTGAGGTTCTTTTGATCCATATGGAGTTGACTTTTGTACAGGGTGAGAGGTGGGGTTTTATTCATTCTTACAAGTGGTGATCCAGTTTTGCCCAACCACATTGCTGAAGATGCTGTCTTTTTCTCCATTATGTCTTTCTTGGCCCCCTTGTCAAATATTAAGTATGGCTGAAATTGTATGTGCTCAGATGTGGATCTTTGCAGTTGTTCCATGGTCAACAGGTCTGTTTTTGTGCCAGTACCAGGCTGTTTTTATGACTATAGCCCTATAGTATAGTTTGAAGTCTGGTGATAGAGATCCCCCCCGTGTAGCTCTTTTCACTCAGGGTTGTTTTGGCTCTCGGGGTCTTTGTTTTTCCAGAGAATTTAAGGACTTTTGTTACCAAGCCTGTGAAGAAACTTCTTGGGGGTTTTGATTGCAATTGTGTTAAATCATACAAAGGAGTTTTGGTAAAATGAACATCTTTTTCAAGTTAATTTTCCCAATCCATGACATGGGAGTTTTTCCATCTTCCTGATGTCTTCTTCAATTTTCTTTCTTTAAAGGTTTAAAATTTTGTTGTAGAGAGTCCTTGGTGTTTTTGGTTAGAGTTTGTTCCGGGTATTTTATTGTTTTTTGAGGCTATTGTGAATGGGAAGGTCTCTGAATTTTTTCTCCAGTTGCTTGTTCTTGTGTAAAGAAAGGCCATAATTTTTTAAGGTTGATTTTGTATCCTGCCACCTTGGCTGAACTGTTAATCATGTTCTATGAGTTTTCGTTTTTAGCATCCCTTAAATAAACAAACCACATCAACAAAAAGGGATAGCTTGACTTCTCTTTTCCAATTAGTACTCCTTCTATTTCCTTTTCTTTGCACTTATTGCCCTAGAAGTGTTTTAAGCACTATATAGAAGAGGAGTAGTGACGGGGCAAGCCTTGCTGAGTTCCTACCTTTAAAGGGAATGTTTCTGCCATTTCCCCATTTAGAAGGATACTGGCTGTGGGTTTCCTGTATATGGCTTTGATTTACATTGAGGAATGATCCCTCCAAGCCAATTCCTTCTAGACTTTAAGCATGAAGGATGCTGGATTTTTCAAAGGCTTTTCAGCATCAATTTGAGGAAGATGGCGTGGTTTTTCTCTTTCATTATATTTATGTGTTTGATTGATGTTTTATTGATTTTCATATGTTGAACACATCCCTGCATCTCTGGTATGAATCCAACTTGTGTCATGATGGATGATCTTCTGATGTGGGTCTGTATGCGATTTTGCCAGTATCCTGTTTAGAATTTTGGCACTGTTTCATTAGGGAGATGGGTCTATAAGTCTCCTTTTTAGTTGTATCTTTGCCTGTTTTTGGTAATAGATGATGCTGCTTCATAGAAGAACTTGGGAGAAGTCCTCTGATTGTATACCTTCTAACCAGTTTCAGTAATAATGGTGTGTAAGTCTTTTTGAAATGTTTTATAGAATTCTGCTCTGAACCATCTGGGCCTGGGCTTTTTTTATGTTGGGATGTTCTTACTACATCCTTCAATTTCTCAATATCTATGGGTCTGTTTAAGCTGCTGATCTCTTCTTGGTCGAGCTTGGTGATATCCCAGGATTCACATATTTATCCATTTCTTCTAGGTTTTTAAACTTGGTAGAATATAGGTTCTTGAAATATTCCCATATGATTCTTCTGGAATCTTTTCCTTGTCTATTGTGATATTTCCATTTTCATCTGGATTGTGTTGATGGTTGGAGTTGTTCTTCTTTCTTTTGGTTAACATGTGCTAGAGGTCTGTCTATCTTGTTTATTCTTTCAAAGAACCAACTTTTGGATTCATTGATTTTTTTTTTGTATTGTTTTTCTTTGTTTCTATTTCATTGATTTTCTGCTCTTATTTTTTGTTTATTTCTTCCTGTTTTTCCATTTAGGGTTCATCTGTTGTTGCCTCTCAAGTGCTTTTAGCTGTAGTGTTAATCATTCACTTGTGCTCTTTCTGTTTTTTCTATGTTAGGCACCCAGGGCTATAAACTTCCCTCTTAAGACTGCTTTTAAGGTATCCATAGGTTTGTTGTGTTTGTATTGTCCATTGTCATTCAGTTCCAGGAATGCTTTTATTTCTTTCTTTATTCTTCCTTGACCCAATTCATTATTTAAGAGTGTGTTGTTTTAGTCTCCGTGTGTTCTTGTAGGCAGTAGGGCTTATCCTAGGGTTGGTGTTGAGCTTTTATTGAACTGTGGTCTGCATGTAATGCATGAAATTATTTCAAATCTTTTTGTATTTGGGAGTTTTCTTCTGTGTCCCAGTATATGTCTAATTTGGAGAATGTTCCATGGGGTGCTGAGTAGAAAGTGTATGTTCTCTGGTATTAGGGTGGAATATTCAGTAGAGGTCTATGAGGTCATTTGGTGTATCATATCATTCAGCTCAGCTGTCTCTCTGTTTTATTCTTTGTCCTGTTGACCTATCAAAGGACTCAGTGCGAGTATTGAAGTCCCCTACTTGAGTGTACTGGGGTATGTTTGTGACTGGTGGTCCTGGAGAATTGTCTTTTATAAAGTTTGAGAGCACCGAGTTTTGGGCATATATTTCATGTGAAATCTTAGGTGAATTGTTCCTTTGATAAAAATGTAATGGCCTTCTTTGTCTTTCTTGATTTCTTTTACTTTGAAGTCTATATTTGTCTGATGTTATAAATAGCAAAACACCTGCTTTCTTTTTGGTACCATTTGCTTGGAATATTTTTTCCATCCTTTCACTTTAAGGTGGTGGCTGTCCTTGAAGGTAAGATGTGTTTTCTTGTAGACAGCATATCGATGGATTCTGTTTCTTAATCCAATCTCCCAGTCTATGTCTTTTGATTGGGGAATTTAGTCCATTAATATTTAAGGTTATGACTGATAGGTTTGTGTTGCTCCTTTTGCCTTATTATCCATCTGCAGTTTTGATTTAGGTTTCTACTTCTGCAGTTATGGCTTTTATTGATTTCTCTTTTCTAGGTGCCTGGGGATGGTTGCTCCTTTCTTCTGTCTTTGAATTGCTTCAAGTATTCTCTGAAGGGTTGGTCTTCCGACATATATTCTTTCAACTTGTTTATGTCATGAAAGGATTTTCTCTCTCCTTCAATTATAATCGACATTTTGCTAGTATAGTAACCTGGGTTTGGCATTCTATGCCTTTAACACTGGATATTGCTTTGCTCCCAGTTCTTCTTGCCTTTTCCATAGTTGCAATTTGAGAGGTCATTGTACTTCTGATAGGTTTCTCCTTATAGGTCAATTGTTGTTTTTCTTGTGGCTTTCAAGGATGTTTCTTTATTGTTTGTGGGTGTCTAGCATTTTAACTATGATTTGTGGCTGTGGAGAATTCTTTTTTCATCTTGTCTGCTTGGAGTCTCTGACTGCTTCTTGTATTATATTGGTTGTCTTTTTTTAGTTTGGGAAGTTTTCATCTATTATTCTGTGTTCGAAGATCTGATCGATACCATTCTCTCTGGGATCCCTCTGCTTCTTACTTCTATGATGTGGAGGTTTATCTTTTCATAGTGTCCCACAGTTCCTGGTTGTTCCACTTTTGTGTATTTTTAAATTTTTCATAATCTTTCCTTGAGGTTTTTAGTTGTTCTGTGTTATCTTCCAGGTCTGATATTCTTTGTTCTGCTTCCTCCATTCTGCTTCTGAGGCTTTTTCCACTCCTTTCCTCTTGATTGGATGAGTGTTTGATTTTCTTTTTCATTTCCTTTTCTGATTTCTTTAGTATTTCTACTTCTTTTTGGATCTTCTCAATCTCCTGTAGCTCTTTGTTCCGATGGTTGGTTTCCTTATCTTTTTCAGCGTGGGATCTTTTCAGTGTTTCCAGTTCCTTTCCGAGTTTGTCATTCTCTCTTTCTAGGACCTTCTCAAGTTCTTCATTCTCTTTTCTTAGTTCTTTGATTTGCTCTTTATAATGTGGTAGTTCTTTAAATATGTTCCCAATTGTGTTTCTGATATCTGTGTCCTGGGCCATCCCCATGGGGATCCCACTGTAGGAATCTTCCATAGGGTTGGTAGAGCTTGATGCGGGATTATCCTGCCCCTTTCCTGTGTTGTCTCTTCTTCATGTTCCTGGCATATGAGCTTCTCCTTGCCTGTATTCCAATGTAAGTCCTAAATACCTCTTCACTGTATTGAAGGCTTGCTTTGCTTGCCTCCTTCAGATGCCTTCATAATCCCAGTTGGTGGGGGGAGCACGGGGGGACGAAGGGGGAGGGACGAAGGGGGGGGATGGGATGACTGTGGGCAGGCTCTTTAGCCTGAGCCCTGGCACCTGCACTTGCCTGAGCTGGTCTCGGGAGATCTCAGATTGAGACTCACACAACGCTACCTTTTATACCAGCTGGGAGGATAATTCTGCCCCCACAGCCACAAAGGCCAATTAAGCCAAAGACAACTGGATTAACGGATTAACTAGATGAAATCAATCAACAATCAGCCTTGCTGAAGCACTCAGCTGCTGCCTACCTACCTGCACTTGCCTGAGCTGGTCTTGGGAGATCTCCAGCACTGACTCTTTTAAGTCAAGTTTGGAGAATTCCAAACTCAGTAAGTCAACTATGATATCACATTGTTGCTTCAATTACAATTTACTTAATTTTTGGTTAGTTATCATATTTTAAATTGTTAAAACAAATTACATTTAACATATTATAGTATTCACCATAAAATATTCTTACTGGAATAAAAGGAGAAATTAAAGTAGCTTTTCATAAGCTACTAGAATTTGAATAGGAGCTAGAAACTCCTCTGAACTTGCTTTGTTTTCCTTGAGCTAAGTCAGGTTGCTTGTTTGCTTCTATGACTGGTTTATTTTTCAGCAAGTGTTACAAGGTGTTCAAAAATGAAATACTTTCTTTTACAGCTGATTTCTTCTACTGAAAGCCTTTGACCCCATGAAAACAAGTTTTAATAGGGTTAATTTGGCTACTAAAGCTGTCACAGTGACTTCACTTCCAATTATCTTATGGTGGGACTTACTTGTCTCAACTTACACATTATTTTAATGTAGTTGTGTTTAATAGTATGTGAAGAGAGTGACTATGTTTAGATTTGTTTAACAGAATAGCGCATAATCTGTTCAACAGCCACCATCATGAAACAGAAACAGCTGGTCTGAGGGCCTGAGAAGAGAGAGTCTGAAATACAAGTCCAGGCCTCAAGGACACAGGAAGATTGCTCTGGAATCTTCCCCCAGATCTGCCATCAGAGAACGAAATGGAGACGTGGCCTGATGCTGCTCCCTAGTCATACATTGAGAGTCTATTACCCTCCAATGCATCAGTCAGTCAAAATTCCCTGGAAACCATACTGTCACTGGGGTGTATATGTGGAATTGAAATCAGGTGTATGTTGCTTTATTGAAATGCTCCAGGAGTACATCTTGTGTTCTAGTTATCTGTCTGTGTGTGCTAACCACCTAGTGGATCGTGAACGCTGAGAGCATGGTGTCACACATTGCTTTATAGATGTCAAACCTCCCCCTTGGCCTCTTCCCTCCCTGGAGTATTATTATCTCAATATTTAATTTAATATAATTTTTCCTGCTTTAAACTTGCCCCAAGAAATGAGATCACTGAAATCATGGAGTTGCAGCTCTGATTTTACTTTTCCTAGCACATGTTACAATGACTACCTATTACTCTTTAAGGTTTGCTTGCATGATTCCTAAAATATGGGTTTTGCCACTAGAAGAAATAGCATCACAATTAGGAAAGCAGTGGTTTAGCAGACAATCAGAAAACAGGGCTAGAGATGAGTCAGTGTCAGCTCTGTCACTTCCTAGCTTGGGGGATCATCGCTGGAACGGTGTGCGAATGCACTTCTGCAACAAAGGTCAAATACCTTGTCCTATTTTTCTTCTGAGCTGGCAGAGATGGAGTGACAGAAGAGATGATTCTCTATGAACTCTGAAGTACAATCCTCTTTCTTCTCCTCCCTGTGGCACTAGTGTGACAATTTGTGGGTCAGAGACGCTCCAGGTATGCTTGTTAGTTGAGTAGAATTGTCTCTAAAATCTGAGTATTCGCTGGAGATTCTGAGAGGTAGGAAAGTTAAATCACTCTTGCCCCTACATCTGTCCTCCACAAGGTATGCTTCTGGTTACTATGATGTCAGTGGACTCCAGCTCTCATCAAATCTCCTACAACTCTACTGTTTCCCATAGAAAACATCAATACATTTCTTGGGCTTATACCTTTATTGAAGAATTTGGATATATGTGGAATGTTGTCAAATCCCAACACTCAAAGCTTCTTTCTATAAACTCTTTGGCTTTGGTTTTCACTAATTTGTGTTCTGTAATTCATTTGATCAGTACTTGATGTCCCCCTCATGCAGTCTGCACATCTTCTCTCCCTTCCCTCATTCTGGCCCTGGTCCTGTCCCAGTTCCTTATCTTTGAGAAACACTAATTGCTATTGTTCTTGTTACAAACAGAAGAACAACAATAGTAACAGCAGCAGACACATCCCAGCATGTCCGTTCACATCTAATTCCAATGGCAATCCTGTAAGACACAGGCCAATTCCACTTTCTATCTGACATGTTAGGATACATGTATCACACGGAACATACCCCAAGTCAATTACAATATTCTTATAATGAAATTGAGACTTGAACATCAGTTTTGAAGTGCTCTTTCAATTCCAACAAGCAGTGCTCCAGTGGTCTTTGAAGCAAAGTGATCTGTACCAGTTAGGAACGAATGAGATAAATGAAGAGAAGTTTGTGTATCTGTGTGTGTGTGTGAGGAGGGATTGCAGACATGAAGAAATATCTGAGGTTGAGTGTCCAGAAAAGCAGAAAAAATACAAACACAAGAGAGGGTGAGAAAGATCTGCATCATAGGAGCCAAAAGAAAAGAATGTTCCTGAATGAGAAATGTGGTTAACTGTGTTTCATTCTGAAAGATTCATTAAGAAGAAGTCAGAATGCACTATTATCTATTGAACAGAGTATGAATGAATGGACAAGTTCATGGAAGTAATTGGTGAAGAGCCATATAGAGCTGGGTTGAAGGATGCTTGGAAGGTGAAGATTTAAAATGATCTTGTGTAGACAGTTTGTGAAGATGGAGAACATAAAAACAAGGTAATAGGTAGTGGGATGTGGTAGTTCAGAGGAAACCTATTTCCTTCAAGATCATATTTGCTATAGTAAGTTTAAGAGCAAATTGAAGATG
Organism: Rhizomys pruinosus; assembly: GCA_009823505.1. Lineage (NCBI taxonomy): Eukaryota > Metazoa > Chordata > Mammalia > Rodentia > Spalacidae > Rhizomys > Rhizomys pruinosus. The sequence goes on along the minus strand of VZQC01003743.1, from coordinate 850,551 downwards.
TGGGATATTCAGAAAGAAGGGTTATAGACCTAAAACCTTACCCTTTTATTAATCTCTATGTCTGTTTCTTTCTACTTCCCTCCCTCCCTCCCTCCCTTCCTTCCGTCCCTTCCTCTCATTCTCCCTCTTCCTTTCTTACCTTATGTTGTCTCCTTAAAGGGCAGGCGTGCAGTCCATAAATGCCTTTCATTCCTTATTCTAATCTGATCATATCATGCTCATCACTTTTGCTATTTCCACTCACAAAGGAACTTCTTTAGGTCAACAGATTTAGACAAAAATATGAGTGATAATTCAATTTATCCCATTTACCCAAAGGTATTAATGTTTTGAGGAAATAAAATAGAAACACTAATCATCCTGTATACCAGCTTTTCTATTGGATCTTAACAAATTGCCACAAATGCATCAGTTTTGAGCAACACCTGTTCACTGTCTTGCTGTTTCTGTAGGTCAGTGGTCCAGCACGGCTCAGCTGGGTTTCTCTGCTGAGAGTGTCAGAAGGCCACAAAGAAGGTGCTGGCCAGCTGGAGTATCATCTGGAGACTCTGGAAGGGAACATACTCCAAACTCTTTCAAGTTGTTGGCAGAACGCAGTTCTTGAGTATAAAAAAAAACGAGCTTCACATTGTCCTGCTGTCTATCACCTCATCTCGGCACTGCTCTCAGGAACTAGAGGCAGCACATGGCTCTCGTGAGCTCAAAGCCAGGGACTGCATGTCCAGTCTCCTCATGCTTGAATCACTGAATTAGCTTTCTGCTAACATCCAGAGGAAAAGCTGTTTTAAAAGAGTTTACCTGATCTAATCAGGCCCACCCATGTAATTCCCATGATTCCCATGTTTTAATATTAAGTAATGTGGGTCTTTAATTCCATTTGTAAAATCCCTAGGTACAGTAGTAATCAGAGTAGTACGTGATGAAGCAGCCAGTACATGGGAATCTTGGGAGCCACAGCTCACACCCTAGAACTAACCTAAATTTTTCAAGGAATCTCTCCATGGTACCTAAGTCACGTGATGGATGCTTCTCTGTACACAGCTCCAGGCAGCCATCTCCTCACCCTGGGACACTGGAGCCTTCTCCATCTCCCACTGAGTAGTTATTGGAGTATCTACTGTTGACCTATGGTATAGTCTCAACACCTTTTAATATCTAGTTACTTGAAGAAACCCATTTGCCCTTGTTGCCCCTGAGTTAGGTGAAACCCATTAGTATCTTGGCCCTTTGGTTGAAGTCAGAGCAAATGCTTAGAACTGGCAACTGAAAGTGATATGATTAAGAAACAAGGTTCCTGACTCTGTCATGCCCCAAACTTCATTCATTTATCTCAAGGACAATTCATACCTTTTATGTCCAAGACACTGTCCTACAAAAACAAAGAAAACTAGCTCTCATTCTTGAGGAACATCATCACCCTAAATTGCAGGTCACTACTCTGCTTCAGAGAGTAGAAAGTTGATTGCTTAATATTCCAATCAGACCCTTTTTGTGCCCTTGCCCTTAGGCTCTGCATTTTCTGTCCTGCCACTCTGACATTTGTCTCAACCATGAGAATTGCCTTGGCGAACAGGATGAATGCCAACTATCTATGAACAGAAGTCTGACAGTCAAGGCTATGCTAGCTCCCTCTCATGGGACCTGGAGCCACAGAAAGAATAAGCCCAGGCAATGAGTAGGAAGAGAGGCTGCTTGAGACAGAACCCAGCTGAACCACCCGGCCACCAAGGACCACCAGTTTCTATTATCTCCAGTGGCTCTTCAGGCTGCATGTTTTGAAGCATTTTTTTTAATGTACCAATAGATGAGTGATACAAAGAGAACCCAAGTAACTTTAGAACCAAGGACAAAATATTTTCTAAGACGTTCAAATGATTTGGAAGGAGGGAAAATAAGTTGCCTAAGATTTATGGCTTCATTCACTTGGGAGACTTCAAGGGTAAAGGGGCCTTCACTGTCGCCGTTATAGCACACCTCTCCCTTGATTCATATTTTTAGCATATCTGCCAGTCTTGTTCTGGCATAAGCATCACCTCTTTTAATTAAGTAATAGAGAGGTAATTAAGATGGAAATATGTATGTGAATTATTCTTCTGCACCCACAGAGGAAGAAAAGCACAGTGTGTGCCAGCTGCAAACATCTGCAGTCACGAAGTCTTGGGACAGAAAGCAGTTTCTGCTTTCACTTCCTCCTGCTCTTTCAGAAAACAGCAAGCTCAGAGGGCAGTAAATCAGTAGTCAGCTGCTCACTGTATAATCTGTGCTGTCCGTCTCCTGAGATATTAAACCGAGGTTCCTTCTGCTCACATTCTGCATCTGTCACCAAGTGTCCAATAAAGATCCTGTTCTCTGCAGGTATGTTGGGAGGCAGCAGGAGGAAGGCTTGTCCAAGCCTCCCTGGCCAGGCCGGGAGCATCTGCAACTCTGGTATTCCTTGCTACCTGCTCCCAAGCCTGAATCATCAGAGTCCCTCACTCATCTCCGCCCACTGTCTGAGGCCACAGCACTCTGACAACACCTTATCTGCTCCCATCTACAGATAAGTGCCAATCACATAGAGCTCAGAGAAATAACCAAGAAATAAGACTCCCTGTGCTGTACCAAGGTTTCCCTTCAGCTATCCCCAAAGTGGTCTGGAAACCTTCCAGGATAAGTTTCCACTGAGCCAATGTGGGAGGGTGGGCATGTGGCCAGAAGTCAGGAGACCTGGGCTCAAACCTTGTCATTTCAGTCACCGAGCGACTCTGGATCAAATTCTTAATTTTCCGTATGAATCTCCTATTATCTCATATCAAATAGATGTAATGTTGACTGTGTGCCAAGTCCCCAGCTCAACTTGATTCTTTCTGCCTTAGATAATGTACAAGAATGGTGGCTTAAGGTGGTGAGAAGCCCTCTGGTATGAGACTCACTCGTTCTGAGGTCACGTGATAGGACAACGTAAGCGCTAGAGCTCGTTGGCCAGGGTTCCATCCTGTTGCTCTCTGGGTAACTTTTAACAGGTTAACTTTCCTCATCTGTAAAGTGTGGTCAAATTTTTCATTAAAAATTTGGGGATTAAATGGGCTGTACCCACAGCCTTCAGAGAAGCGTACCTCGTAGCAGACAATCAATGTTCATGCAATGTCAAAAAGATAGTTCATGCACTGTCTTTTTCCTTTCCTTTATTACATTTTGTGGATTTCATATACTATATTTTGATAATATTTAGATGCCCTCCCCTGTCTATTCACCCTTACAACCCCAGCCCGATGTCCTCTTCTCTAATATATGTATGCATATTAAGATCTACAGAGTCAAACTTGTGCTTCCAGTTGCTCTTTGGTGTGGGTTCATCCACTAGACTGACCCCTTCCCAGCAGCCATTTGCGGTGGCTGATAGTTCCTCAGGTTGGGTTGGGGTTTCTCATGCACTTGCTCAGTCTGTGCTACGATTTTGTCTGGCTTGGATTATGTGGGACTTGTGCATGCTCTCACCCTTGCTGTGAGTTCATCTGAGTGACTGAGCAGCTGTCTGGAAACTTTCCTTGTGCTCATCCACCGCTCTGGCTCTTACAATCTTTCTGCCTCCTCTTCACAATGACTCCTGAGCCTTAAGGAGACAGAAGTTTGATATAGAGGTCCTATTCAAAGCTAAGCAGTCTCCAACATATTCTTTGCATGTTGGCTAAACGTGGCTTTCTGTTCTGATCATCTCATGATCACATTTGGTCTTGTTTAAACATCATCAGAGTCTCTGCCCAGAGCATTTCTGTCTCTGCTTTAAGAGATGACTGTGTCAGCCATGTCCCCAACCCAGCAAATACCTGAGACAAACCAACTTAAAAAGAGAAAGTGTATTTGGGTCCATGGTTTTAGAAGTTTTGTTCCATGGCCTTAGGACTGTGGGCATCATGGGAAGGCATAGTATGGTAGGCAGCTGACCTTATGTATAGCATCCAGAAAACAAGACAAAGAGCAAGCTAAGAAGAGGCGGGGGCCACATATCCCTTTCAAGGGAATTTCCCCAGTGCCCTACCTAACTCCATCCTAGACTTCTCCTAAAGATCCCAGTACTTCCCAATAAAACCAAATCCATCTGCCCTTTAGGGTATATGCCTTTGGGGGACGCTTGAGAGCTAAATCACAGTAAAATTACAAACTTAAATTTGTGTTTCAGCTTCTGAATTCTATAACTGGGTAACTCTATACTTATGTCTTTTCTCACTTGCCCAATGATGTTATAAAGAAGATTGACAGCCCAAGTAAAACACCTCAAACATAGCCAACACTCCTTCAACATTGGCTACCTTCTTTTTAAATATTTTTATTGTTATTAAACTTTTTACATTATACATCATTTCTCAACCAAATCTAGAGGCTCTTCCTCTCCATGCCCCCCACCCACCTCACCTGGGTTCCTGCACTCTGTCAACATTGGCTACCTTCTTAGCACTCGGGACAGGGGCAGGTGGAACTCTGAGATCAAGGCCAGTCTGGTCCACATAGTTCCAAGCCAGTTGGGGCTTAAAAGAAGTATATTCAAATTTACTATCTTAACACTTTTCAAAGTATTCACCAGTAGCAATTATTCACATTATTATGAAACAAATCTTGAGAATGTTTTTGTTTTGTAAAGCTGAAAATCTTCACCCATTAAACACTAACTCCCCTTGGGGTTTCAACAAGTTGGAAAGGATACATCTTTCTCCCATCCCTAGGTGTTAGATGGCACTTCCTGGGGAGAAATGAACAAATGTCTGCTCACCTCAGATAGGAAACTAAAAACAGACCAAAGCAACTATTCAACCAAAGGCCGACCTGGCGAACCAGTGAGGCACAGACTTGTACAGAAGTTTGTGTTAGGTGCTACCTACAGGAACAGAAATGACTGAAAAACAGCTGCATCATTCAAAATCCCACACTGTCCCAAGGAGTGACCCACAGAAGCTGCAACACTGGAGCTCTGCATTACCTGCAGGCAGCTCAACAGGTCAGAGAATCTCCCAAGACAGCTTGGATGGTCAGAGCCCTCCAGGAAGCTCAGCTAGCCAGAGTCTCCTCTCCCTGCCAGTTATTTGTTCTTGACTCTCAAGAGTCTCGCTCTTCATCTGGAGGGAACATTCCACCAAAAACTGCTAAAACACACCAGGAAGTCATCATTCTGTTTCTTTTCTTTTCCTAGAAGCTCGACTATTTTTGGTATCTCACTTAAGTGGAATCATACAGTATTTGACTTCTTGTGACTGGTTTATTTCAGTTAGTGTTATGTCTTTAAGGTTAATCCATAAGAATTCCTTCCTGCTTAAGTTTAAATGCTATTTCATTGTCTAAATATACCAAGTTGTGCTTGTTAGCCTACTTTTGATAGGCACTCGGTTGTTGTAAATAGTGTCACTTCTATGATAGCTAATATTGCCAACTTGACAGGACTCTAATCACCAAAGGGACAAATCTCTGGTTATGCCAGTCAAAGATTTTCTAGGTTAGAATCCTAAATGTCGGCAGCACAGTCCCGTGGGGTCCTAGAACACATAAAAAGAAGAAAGTTAATTGTGCGCCAGCATTGGTCACTCTCTCCTTGACTGGGAACACAATGTGACCTGCTGCCTCACCATGTCCTGCTGCTGAGCGTCACTTATCACTGTGGACTTCCCCTCAGACTGTAAATCAGATTAAAGCCTTCCTTCCTTCTGTTGCATTGGTCGGATTATTTTGAAACAGCTAGGTGAAAATAACCAAGGCAATGAGTATGTGATTCTTTGTTTGCTTTTTATCTTTTATGTAACCTTAAATAATGTAATAAAATTGCATTATGTGTATTTCTGTATCTTTGATTTTTGTCTTTTCATAGTCAGGACAAGTAATCTTGACTATGTTGTACAGTACCTGTGGCAGTCAGAAGAGGGCACTTCTGGATCCCCTGGAACTGGAGTTACAGATGGTTGTTAGCTGTCATATGGGTGCTAGGATTCAAATCTGAGTCCTCTGCAAGAGTAGCCAGTGCTCTTAAACACTGAGTCATCTCTCCAGCTCCAAAGTTAATTTCTTAATATAGGCTTGAAGGCAAATTAATAGATCAAATAAAGCAAAATCAGAAGAAACAGTTCTGAAATTACATATTCATCATCTCAGAATCATCATTGGCTTCTATTATGTGCTTGTTATTGAGGGATGAAAAATAATCCAAATTTCCATTAAATGAAATATAGTTTATAGTCCTACATATAGTTACCAGAGAATAACTGTGAAAAGCCACTCAGTAAGATTTGCAGCCCAATTCTGCCTGCTCATATCACATCCCAGCTCAGTGTATGTCCCTAGGCCCACTCCTCAAGACTCAGCTGAGGTCTGAGCCCTTTGTGTGTCAACCTCATAGAACTGTAATCCTTTCTTTCACACCACCTTTTGGCTTTATTTGTGATATGATTTTTTCATACAAGTTTCACCGAGTAGATTTCTTCCCATTAAAACATAAGCTACCTGAAAGCTGGGGCATTATCTATCCTTACTTTATGTTGAAATCTTTATAACTTGAGTGGTGTTAAATACACAGTAAAGACTGAAAATTTCCTGTTGATAAACCCCAAGAGAATGGAGTTCTCATAAGGAATCAAATTGGACCTACAAGGAACTATCAAATCTCTTAGGCAGAAAGAACAAAATTGTGTGTGTGTGTGTGTGTGTGTGTGTGTGTGTGTGTGTGTGCACAGATACATGAGCATAGGCCTGTGCATAAGCAGAGGCCAAAAGAGGATGTCAACTGTCCTGTTCTACCATTCTCACTGAAACTGGAGCTAGAGTGACAGCCAGCGAACCTCAGAGAGCCTCCTGTCCACAGTGCCTGGCTTCCAGGTGTGGGACATGAGAGCAGCCATACTAAGCTTTGGAAGCAGGTGCAATGCTTTCCTACATTAAGGAAAATAATTTTAATGTATATTTTATTGAATTTTTGTGAATTTTATACAAAGCATCTTAATTATCTTTATGACTCCTCCCCTATCCCCATTCCCTATAGCCCCCCCCACTAGACTTCATTCATTTCATCATATACGTTAAGGACTATCAAGTCAATTTAGTGTACCCAGACATCCCTCAATGCAAGTTCATCCTCTGGGGTCTAGTCAACCTATCTAGAGTTTCTCCCTTAAAGAAGATCAGCTCTCCCTCACCCATCAGTGATCAGCTGCCAGTTCTTCAGCTAAGGTCTGGGCTTGCTATCCATTTGCCCAGTTCATTGCTCGGTTTCTGTCTGATTGAGTTTACAAGGGTCTTGTGCTTGCTGACACCTGTTCTGAAAGTTCATATGAGCAAGGTCCCAGACAGCTGGAAGACTCTGTTTTCTTATAGTCATGCACCTCCTTCCCTGGCTCCTAAATCCTCTTTCCCCAGTTAAAGTACCCCCATTTTCTCCAATTTACCTTGATAAATCCTGTCTCCCCTCTTGAGTTCCTTATTCCTCTTCATCTCCATTTTTTTCCTTGAACAACTCCCTCTCCCTTCCCAATTAAATTACTCCCTTTTTATCCATTTCCCCCTTGATAACACCTGTTTCCTACTCCTCTCTTCCAGGGCCTTTTCCTTTACCTGCATGGTTTCATTTCATTTTCCTGGCTACTGCCTTTATACCAGGATATATACTCACCTATAAGGATTTGATGCTAGGGTCCAGAAAGGAGGGAAAATATATATCATTTGTTTTTCTGAACCTGTGTTACTTCACTTAGTGCAACAGCTTCTAGTTGGATGCATTTACCTGCAAGTTTCATTATTTCAAAGACAATAATTTTTAATCTTTCTTGATGTTAATACTTTTACATCAAAATTCCAAATACATAAGGGCTACATTTTTTTTATTCATATGATCAATGCATTTCCTATAAGTTATCAGGCTTTAATATTTATGTGCAATAAATTCCTCACTTTTCTACTGTGGCTTTTTCTCTGAAGGATTTCACATTGTTTATTAATGCTTTACCTTCTTGATTGGCACAGTACATGAGACTTCAGTGTCCCCAAATGGAAACAGCTCAGTTGGTTGAGATGCATTTTGAGGCTTTCATGTGTCTTCCGCTTGTTAAGAATAAAAGTAAAGATTGGCAAACACATTTTACAGAAGGAATTGCTAGTATGATTCTTTCTTCCTTCCTTCTCCCAGTTCTGGCTTTCAGTTGCTGAGTCCATGAATAGTAGATAGAGATAGAAACAACCTCCTCCGGGCATCACATGTTCTCTAAGATGGACATGAAAAGAACAATTATAGAAATGTAATTATATTACCTTAAGATAAATACAGATACATTCTATATTAGCAACTTATTTTAGATTTAGGCTTCCTGTGGAATAAGGTGTTAGATTATCTTTTAAAGCCTTTTAGATCAATGGACTATTAATCTGCAGTTAAAGTATTTATCCAAGGTTAGAACTTCTGACAAATGACATCATCAAGCTGAAATCAAGTTCAAGCCTTCTGATCCCAAATATGAAATTTCAGATTGATAGACTGGTGGCTGGATGGGTATGGAGATAGGTAGATAAATAGGAGGATGGATGGATAGATAGATGGATGCCTGTTTATTCATAGCTATACTGATGAAACATTATGAAAGGGCAAGAAACATGGCTGATGCCACAAGCTTACATTCTCTACAGGTTAGGAGATATCATAAGCCACAGTAAGACCCCGTCATATTTAACAGGAAAAAATGTAGTTCGTGGATCAACATCTCATCTAAACATATATGTCTATAACAAAGTAACCTACCATAACTATTAATGCTGCTTAAATACCTATATATCTAATTGCTTGTGCTTCATTAGTAGGATCGAAAGGTTATTCCTGGACAGACTGTCAGCCCATGAAAGGAAACAGCCAGAATTGACCAGAATCCAAGACAACAGCTCCAGAGAGAGTGGACTGTTCTGCTTCTCATCCACTTGTGCCCCTTTTCTAAGCCCAGGGAATAATCTGCGGAAGAGGGGGCGTGGTAGAATGTAAGGGCTGTGATTGGGGTGAAGGGTGAAACTACAGCAATGTAGTCTGGACCCTCATTTGATTAACCTGATTGAACATACAACCCCTCACCCCCCGCTGGAAGGTGGGGCTGTGGGTGTTTGGGCACAACAGCCTGCAAATTGGTTATACATGAAGGGTGCTTGTACTCATGGATTATCACTTATAGCTAAAAAATGGAAAAAAAAACTGAGAGAGATATGCAGGACAGTCATGGCAGAATGCATGATTTCGGTTGGGGTGGGGGTGGGGGTGAAGGGAAGGGGAGATATGCCTGAACTGAATTGGAAAATGATGTATGAAATGCACAAAGCATCAATAAAAAAAAATGTTGAGGAAAAAAAAATAAAATAAAATAAAATAAAATAAAATAAATAAAAAATAAAAATAAAAATAAACTCAAAACCTCAAAAAAAAAAAAAAAAGAAAGGGCAAGAAACAAAACACAAAACAAGATTTGAGAGCACACTTCAAGCACAGTGTTTCATTGTTTAAGAATTCTGACTCCTTTTCTCCAATTATTTTTCATTTTAAAAATCAAATCCCAGGTTGATGATCCAGCTTTCCAGTCTGACAGGCCTAAACATTAAATACTCTGCCATCAGCCATCTGCAGAGCTACTCAGCTGTCCATCTCAAACATTTGCCCTTTTTGTGCCAAGGTCATAAGCATGTGTATAATGAGGTCCCCAACACCCAGTCTGACAACATCATCTTGTGCCTCCATGAAGAAGAAAAGCCATCTAACCAACCCCCTGGAAAGACATTTGCTAACTGCCCACTAGCAATTGTTGAGTGATAACACATGCAGTTTCCCACATGTTTATGCAGAGTCTCAGATTTATCTGACAGTTTTACACCCTCAGGCATGATACACAGTAATTAAAATTAAAAATGTTTTGACAGCCTAAACAAATGGCTATATAAATTAGAAAGCTGTAAAAAGCCACAGTAGCCAAAAATAAAGATATATAGATAAATCATAAAATTATAAACAAGGAGAATATTTTAATACAGGCATGTTTATATCCAGACTCAGAAATACAGGCTAACTTTTGCCTGGAGGAAGATGGTGGTAAAAGGATTGTATAAACCAGAAAAAACATTCTTTCTTGCTTAGCAATTCTTTTCCCTATTCCCTTCTCTGGTAACTAGAGAAAGGAAAAAGGAAATGTTAAGGCTATCCAACTCTCCCTAAATCTATACTCAACTGAAGAATCTCCAATTTTTAAAAAGCACCCAAATCAGTTGCCTAGAATTTTTACTATTAACCTTCCCAAAAGTGTAAAATGATGTGAGCTATAGAAAATTTGGCTTGACTTCACGTTTCTCGAATGCATGGCATGAAACATGTGTTTATGAAATGAGCCAAATATATGATCTGCATGTGAACATAATTCCTTTCAATTAAATGTGCACAACTTTCAAGTATCATCTTTCATTTAAATCTAACAGATCAACGCATCCGAAGAAACCAATGTATCAAGTGCCCTTGATGTTTTTCCCTTTTCTCTCAAGAAGTCTGCTTGCTGCTGCCCCAGTGTGCTGAAGTATTAGGGCATTTCAAAGAATGGAATAAGGTAATTGGAAATAATCAATGGGATTTTTTTCTACCTAGAAGGGCCGGATTGCTAGAAGCCAGCTATATCATGTGGATAGTCTTTATCATGACTTTCAAAGCAGTTATTTTCTTGGCAGATTTCCTGAAAACCCATGGTTCTATCATTATCAAGGCCGGTGATCCATGGATTAAGAAAAGAGAATGGAGGGAACATCAAAGCTTGCGTAGCAGTCATCCTGGAGTCCTCCGCTGCCCGCTGCTCTCCGTTCTCGCCCTTTGTTTCTAGGCTTCCCCTCCTGTTCTTCATCCCACCTCTGACTCAGGGCTGCTGTTTGGTCTTCTGGTCTTGCCATTCTACTTTCCTCCCTATTTTGTCAGAAATCTGGTGCAGAGGGAGGTACCCCCTCAGCCACCCCAGGCGTAAGGAGCCCTATGTAGTCTTGTCCTGTCCCCAGAAAGAGAAGGGGAGCTTGAGATTGTTTCTGAAGTTAATCATATCATGAAACAACCCCTTTTGAAAATATTCATAATTAGAAACCACTGAATTTTAGTTCCCTGGTTTCTGACGAGGAGAAAATTTGGCATCTGAGCTTTTTCATTTAGTAAAATTTATTTAACAACAGACATGAGTAGCAAATAAAAATAAATAACAAATAGATCAAATACAAAAAGATAGTTCCTGATGCAAAAAGGAAGTAATTCAGATGAGTGAAATTACTTCCTTGCAGATCAAAGGTGAGAGGAGCACAATCAAACCCCTGCTTGACTTAATGATGGAACAGGTCATAGCAAAGGGCAGAGACTCTTGACGAAAAGACTGTGGTAGGACTCTTTTTTAAGAATGAAAAAAAGTTTCCCAGTGTAAATGTTAACAAATAATTGATCTTTCAAAACCACTGTTTGTCCCCTGCCATGGAAGAGCCTGTCACTATGCTAGATATGTTCTACAATTTTCAATTTCTAAATTCCAGAATGTTCATATTATCTATGACTAAGAAACAAACTTACTCCAAGCTTAACAACTTATTACCAAGTGTATTTGTCTCACAGGGGCAGCTAGATGGCTGTGGATGGGAGCTTCCGGCAGGTTGTAGCCAGCAGCTGCCCACTGGACCTGCAGCCATCTTTCAGCTCGAAGGCAGTTCATTCACTTAGATGCTGGCCAGTCCTTCATTCCTCTCTGACTGTTGGCTAGATGCCTCCATGCTGTCCAGGTTGGCCACCTGACTGTAATTACACCACGGCAGTGGCTTCTTTTAAAATAAGTGACCCAAGAATTACATCAAAGTAGAAACCACATTGTATTGGGGACCCATCCTCAGATCACTTCTGATGGCTTTTTCTTTGTGTTCTGGCTACATAGACTATCCCTGGAGAAAGTTTAAGGTAAACTACACAAGGTTGTGACTATTGTAAGCTGGGGACATTTGGTACAATCTTGGAAACTGGCCACTACAGCATTAAAAACATCAAAATGGCCCAATCTTGGCCATGCAACTGATTTGGGAAAACAAACTATAAATCCGTTTCCCCCAGCCCTGCTCCTTGGCCATTTCTCTTCCTTTCCAAGCTCCTTCATCACCAATTTGAACAGGAACCATCTCCTTTCCTGTTCAATACTCTATTTAGCAAGTTCCTATACTTCTCACCCTTAAATCATGATAAGCAAACTGCTTGATTCTGGCCTACAGCTGATAATTTGTAGTAACAGTGTGTCAGGGGAAGTAGAGAGCTGAAATTAGAAGTAGTAGTCTGCAGGTGACCGTGACTCAAATTCACTATTCTCTCCAGTAAATATAAGAGAACTTGGGCTGGAGAGATGGCCTAGCGGTTAAGAGCACTGACCGCTCTTGCAGAGGACCTTGGTTCGATCCCCAGCACCCACATGGCGGCTGAGAACCGTCTTTAACTCCAGTTCCAGGGGAATCCAACGCCCTCTTGTGACCTCCGTGGCATTGCACGACATGGGTGCACAAACCTACCTGCAGACAGTATATTCATACACATACAAAATAAAAAAGAGAGAACAGATTATATGACAAATTGTGTATTTGATGATTTAGAAATAAATCTGACTCAGCAGAAAAAGTAGGACTCAGCAACCTAGATTGGAAACATGGGACAAGAAATGTAGCACTGACGGCACCAGAGAAGCCCAGCGCGTGTTCTTGCCTAGAGATAAAGGAGACAAGAGTGGAGAAAGTGGAGACCTGAGTCACGGCATTTGTTAGAGTCTCTTTCCTGATTGCCCATGTTGCCTTCGCTGGGAAGTGATGTCAGCCTCTGTTGCTGGGTCTAGGCAGTAAGATGGTGGCTGCCTTTGGGTTTAGGTGATGATGGGCAACTGAACATGAGAACCAGACCCAGGAGTCATCCTTATTCTTGGGCATCCTTTTCTGGGACTAATATATCTGTCTGTATCAATAGTTTTCAACCCTGATGGTGGCAACACATTGTGGGGAGTAGGAGCCCAAGAAATGCATACCTGAAGATTTAAGTCAGAATGTTTGAGGGTTAGTGGAAACCTGAATCTTTTTAAGTGATCATATATCCCTACAGTTTCTGACTTCATGAGCCATTGTATAGTCATGGAGTTTTACACTTACATGTGAGTTGACAGCTTCTTCTGAGGATTTGGGTATGTGAAATGGTGGCTTCTTGCATTTACTAATTTATTTATTTATTTATTTATTTATTTATTTATTTATTTATTTATTTATTTATTTTGGTCTTTTCAAGACAGGGTCTCCCTGTAGCCCCAGCTGTCCTGGAACTCACTCTGTAGACCAGGCTGGCCTTGAACTCACAAAGATCCACCTGCCTCTGCCTCCCGAGTGCTGGGATTAAAGGCATGCGCCATCATGCCCGGCACATTTACTATTTTAAAAAGGAATTAGGACAAGGGCAGCCGGTAATTGTCACTCATTGGTGCCGTCGGAAGCACTGTTGGATCGCTGTCGGATACCACCTCCCTCCTTCCTGGTTTGCTGCTTCTGTTTGCTCTTTGGGAAACCAGACAACCAAGATTCTAAGAACCTCAGATCATCTTATGAACAAAATGTGCTTGACTTGAACTTTAGTATGTGTACTTGTGTTCATTAGGAGTCTTCCTTTGCTTCCAAATGGCTCATATACCCCGATAAGTAATTACACTACTTTGTAACTTTCAGATAGGGAGAGGACTGATACAGGGTGGTTTGAATGTGAGCAGAATGGCTAGGGAGTACAAATCAGGAAGATTTCCTTGAGGGACTTCAGGAAGTTTAAGGATCACAGGGAAGGCCATTGACAGTGTTGACGCATGCAGCACTTTTGTGACTCTCTGGACTCCGGGAGTCAACAGGAGCCAGTTCCAGTGACTTCAAATGTCTGCCACCTGGAACTTACTCTCAGAAGACTCTGGGAAACTCATAGAAAGGCTCACAAATATCTGATTTCAGGAATCCCTGGACCCAATCCCTGTTTTGGTCACATCAGCTGACTGCTGAAGAACTGACTTCCTCTCCTTTCCTATTTTCAAATCTTTACTTTTCTCCCATTATACAAGATGTCTTAGAACCATATAATGAATGGATTCTGTAAAATGCAAAGTGAGACATTTTCATGCTGTGCAAGGGAGAATAAAAAGGGGATTGCGGATAATTACTAGTTGACAATAGAGATCATACACATCCTTCTACTCATACTTAACTTTTCAAATAACATCATGCTGATTTCTTTTTTATTTTTTCATTTTTTGTTGTTTTTTAAGGGATTCACAAAATAAGAGCACAGTTGTTTTCAGATCACATTAACGTTGCTCAGTTTGCCATACAATTAGGTAATTGGTGTTAGCATCCACAGGTGAGGGATACCATTCGTCATTTTTTTTCTGGGACTGTGTTACTTCACTCAGCATGATATCTTCTAGCTCCAGCCATTTACCTGCAAAGTTCATTATATCATCTTTCTTTACCACTGCATAGAACTACATTGTGTAGATGTACCACATTTTCTCTATTCACTAGTCAGTTGAGGGGCACTTGGGTTGATTCCAGCTCCTTGCTATTGTGAAGAGAACTGCAATAAACATGGCTGTGCATGTATCTCTGAGGTAAGATGAGTCTTGTGGGTACATACTCAGGAGTGGTATGGCTGAGTTGGGTGGCAAGTTCATTCTGTCTTCCAAGGGTTCTCCACACTGCTTTCCATAGTGGCTGTATGAGTTTACATTCCCACCAGCAGTGGATGAGTGTTCCCCTTTCCCCACAACCTCTCCAGCACTTGATATCATTTGTTTTCTTGATCCTAGCCAATCTTATTGGAGTAAGATGCTATCTTAAAGTGATTTTAATTTGCATTTCCTTAATTATTAGTGACATTGAACACTTCTTAAGATGTTTCTCAGCCATCTCTAATTCCTCACTTGTGAAATCTCTTTCAGCTCTTTGCTCCATCTATTGAGTGGGTCATTTGTTTTCTTTCTTCTTTGTTTTTTGAGTAGTTTATATATTCTGGAAGTCAATGCTTTGCCAGATGTATCTGCAGTGAAGGTTTCCTCCCACTCTGTGGGGTTTCTCTTCACTTCCTTGATTGTTTCTTTTGATGTACAGAAGCTTTTGAGTTTAATGAGGTCCCATTTGTCACTCATTGACCTTAATTCTTGCACAGCTGCTTTCTGATTTAGGAAGCCTTTTCCTATGCCTAGTCTGCTGCCAAGTTTTTCTTCTATCACATTCAGAGTTTGGGGTTTCACATTGAGGCCTTTGATCCATCTGGAGTTGACTTTTGTACAGAGCAAGAGGTAGGGGTTTAATTTCATTCTTCTACAAGTAGTGATCCTGTTTTGCCAACACCACTTGCTGAAGATGCTGTCTTTCATCCATTGTGTATTCTTGGCCCCCTTGTCAAATATGAGGTGGCTGAAATTGTATGTGCTCAAGTTTGGATCTTCAATTTTGTTCCATTGGTCAACAGGTCCGTTTTTGTGTTTTTATTACTATAGCCCTGTAGTATAGTTTGAAGTCTGGTATAGGGATCCCCCCCTGTATTGCTCTTTTCACTCAGGGTTGTTTTGGCTATTCTGGGTCTTTTGTTTTTCCAAATGAAATTAAGGACATTTTTTCAAGCCTGTGAAGAAACTCTTGGGGATATTAATTGGGATTTCACTAAATCTATACAAGAATTTGGGTAGAATGGACATTTTTATTATATTAATTTTCCCAATCCATGAGCATGGGAGGTTTTTCCATCTTCTGATGTCTTCTTCAATTTCCTTCTTCAGGGGTTTAAAATTTTTGTTGTAGAGATCTTTGGTGTCTTTGGTTAGGTTTGTTCCTAGGTATTTTATTGTTTTTGAGGCTATTGTGAGTGGAAAGGTCTCCTTGAATTCCTTCTTCAGTTGCTTGTTTTTGGTGTAAAGAAAGCTACTGATTTTCTAGGTTTAATTTTTTATCCTGCCACTTTACGGAAGCTCTTAATAATTTCTAGGAGGTTTTTCTGGTGGAATTTTTAGCTCTCCCTCAAGTAAACATCATATCACATCAGCAAATAGGTAAGCTTGGCTTCCTCTTTTCCAATTAGTACTTCCTTTAATTTCCTTTCTGCTCTTATGCCCGAGCAAGGTTTTCAAGCACGTATTGAAGAGAGTGGTGACAGGGGAGCCTTGCTGAGTTCCTACCTTTAAAGGAATGCTTCTGTGCCAGGCTGGTGGTTCATGCCTTTAGTCTAGCACTTGGGAGGCAGAGGCAGGTGGAATCTTGTGTAGTTCAGTGCCAGCCTACGTCTAATCAGAGCGAGGATTCAGGACAGCTGGGGTACAGGGGACCCTGTCTCGAAAAAGACCAAAAAATAAGTAAATATACATAAATAAATAATAAATAAATAAAAAAATAAATAAAATAAAAGTTTTTTGTTTTTGTTTTTTTTTAGTGCCCCTTTCATTATCTGTATTCATGCTTTGTTTGATACATTGAGGAAGATCCATCCAATCGATTCCTTAGACATTTAAGCATGAAGGACTGCTGGACGTTTTGTCAAAGGCTATTTTTTTTTTCTTATTGATTTGTTGTGTTTTTGTTTTCATCCATTTATATGCTTGATGATAATATCTGATTGTTGTGACAGGTTGAGATCATCCCTGCATTCTGGTATGAAATCCAACTGGTCATGAATGGATGACTCTTGATGCGGGGTCTGTATGCATATTTCCACGTATCTTGTTTAGAATTTTGGCATCCGTGTTCATTAGGGAGATGGGGTACTATAGTTCTCTTTTGGATTGTTCTTGCCTGGGGGTCTTGGTAATAGGTGATGCGGCTTCATCGAGGAATGGATGGTAAATGTCCATTATGTTGTTATCCGTTAAAACAATGTCAGTACTAATAGTTGTAAGTCTTTTCCGTAAAAATGTTTCTATAGCAATTCGCCGGGAAACCGTCGAGCCTGGGCTTTTTGTGGTTGGGAGGTTTCTCTATTAATCTTCAATTTCTAGTGCGTCATTATTAGGGTCTGTTTAAGCTGTGATCTCTTCTGGAATGAGCTTTTGGTGGATTCCAGGATTTCAGATATTTCATTCCATTTCTTCTAAGTTTTAAAACTTGTGTAGAGTATAGTTTTTTGGAGTATTCCCGTATCAATTGTCTGGAATCTTTGCAAAAGATTGTCTGTTGTGAGATTTTCCCTTTATCACGATTGTATTGATTGGAGTTGTCTCCTTCTTTCTTATTGGTTACCTGGGCTGAGGTTTCTCTTCTTGTTTACTCTTTCAAAGACCCAACTTTTGGATTCATCTGATTTTTTTTTTTGTATTGTTTCTGTTTTCTTGCTTTGTTTTCTTCATTGATCGTCTCTTTGATTTGTTATTTCTTCCTGTCTTGTTGCTTATAGGAGTTTTCATTTTTTGCTTGTCTCCCCGTGTTTGTAGCTGCAGTGTAGATCATTCACATGTGTTTTCTGTTTTTCTATGTAGGCTCCAGGGCTGTAAATACTTCCCTCTAGGACTGCTTTTAAATGTCCCAAGGTTTTGTTGTGTTGACTTATCCAGTGTCTTCAGTTCCAGGATGCTTTTATTTCTTTCTTTAGTCTCTTCCTTGAACCCATCATTATGTCGGGAGTGGTGTTTAGTCCTCCATGTGTTCCTTGTAGAAAGTAGGGCTTATCCTGGTGTTGCTAGTGAGCTTTATTGGTGTTGTGGTCTGATAGAATGCATGAATTATTTCAATTCTGTTGTATTTGTTGGGGTTTCTTCTGTTGTGTCCCTGTATTTGTGTTGATTTTGGAGAGTGTTTGTGTGGGTGCTGAGTGAAAGTGTTGTCTCTCTGATATTGGTAGGTAATATTTGGTAGATGTCTGTGAGGTCCATTTGGATTGTAGTGGTATCATTTCAGTGTTGATGTCTCTGTTTATCTTTTGTCTTGTTGACCTATCCAAAGACTCAGTGCCAGTATTGAAGTCCCCTACTATGAGTGTACTGGGGTTAGTATGTGACTTGTGGTCCTGGAGAATTGTCTTTATAAAGTTTGGTGCACCAGAATTTGGGGCATATATATTCATAATTGTGAAATCTTCTTGGTGAATTGTTCCTTTGATAAAAATGTAATGGCCTTCTTTGTCTCTTCTGATTTCTTTTACTTTGAAGTCTATTTTGTCTGATATTAAAATAGCAACACCTGCTTTCTTTTTGGTACCATTTGCTTGGAATATTTTTTTCCATCCTTTCACTTTAAGGTGGTGTCTGTCCTTGAAGGTAAGATGTGTTTCTTGTAGACAGCATATAGATGGGTTCTGTTTCCTAATTCAATCTCCCAGTCTATGTCTTTTGATTGGGGAGTTTAGTCCATTAATATTTAAGGTTATAACTGATAGGTTTGTGTTGCTTCCTTTCACCTTATTATCCATTTGCATTTTTGGTTTAGGTTTCTACTGCTGCAGTTACGCTTTTATTGATTTCTCTTTCTAGGTGCCTGGGGATGGTTGTTCCTTTCTTCTGTCCTTTGAATTGCTTCAAGTACTCTGAAGGTTTGGCTTTTTGGAAATGTATTCTTTCAACTTGTTTATGTCATGGAAGATTTTTCTCTCTCCGTCAATTATAATCGACATTTTTGCTGGGCATAGTATCCTGGGTTGGCATCTATAGTCCTTTAACACTGGGAGTGCTTTGCTCCACGTTCTTTTTGCTTTCATAGTTTGCACTGAGAAGTCAGTTGTAATTCTGATGTTTCCCCTTATATGTAACTTGTTGTTTTTCTCTTGTGGCTTTCAGAATTTTGTCTTTGTTTTGGGAGTCTAGCGTTTTAACTAAGATATGGCATGGAGAGTTTCTTTTCTGATCTTGTTTGTTTGGAGTTCTATGTGTTTCTTGTATTTGTATTGGTTTGTCTTTTTTTAGTTTGGGGAAATTTTCATCTATTGTTCTGTTGAAGATCTGATCAACACTATTCTCTTGGGATTCTTCTCCTTCCTCTATTCCTATGATGTGGAGGTTTGATCTTTTCATAGTGTCCCACAGCTCCTGGATGTTCCACTTTTGTGTATTTTTTAAATTTTTCATAATCTTTCCTTGAGGTTTTTAGTTGTTCTGTGTTATCTTCCAGGTCTGATATTCTTTGTTCTGCTTCCTCCATTCTGCTTCTGAAGCTTTTTCCATTCCTTTCCTCTTGATTGGATGAGTGTTTCATTTCCTTTTTCATTTCATCTTCTTATTTCTTTAGCATTTCCAGTTCCTTTTGGAGAGTCTCAATCTCTTCCTGTAGCTCTTTGATTTGCTGGTTGGTTTCCTTATCTTTTTCTTTTTTTAAATTTTATTTATTTCTGTATGTGTATGAATGTACTGTCTCCATGTAGGTTTGTGCACCCATGTCGTGCAATGCCGAGGAGGTCAGAAGAGGGTGTCGGATTCCCCTGGAACTGGAGTTCTCCTGGAATTGGAGTTTCAGACGGTTCTCAGCCACCATGTGGGTGCTGGGGATCGAACCTGGGTCCTCTGTAAGAGCGGTCGGCGCTCTTAACCGCTAGGCCATCTCTCCAGCCCCCCTTATCTTTTTCAACTTGGGATCTTATCAGTGTTTCCACTTCCTTCTAGAGTTTGTCATTTTCTCTCTCTAGGTTCTTCTTGAGTTTTTCATTCTCTTTTCTTAGTTCTCTGACTTGCTCTTTATAGTCTTTGATTTCTTTAAATATGTTCACAATTGTACTTCTAATATCTGTGTCCTGGGGCCATCCCCAGGGGGATCCCACTGTAGGAATCTTCCACAGGGTTGGTAGAGCTTGGTGTGGAATTATCCTGCACCTTTCCCATGTTGTCTCTTCTTTGTGTTCCTGGCATGTGGGGTTCTCTTTGCCTGTATTCCAATGTAAATCCCAAATGCCTCTTCACTGTGTTGAAGGCTTGCTTTGCTTGTCTCCTTCAGATGCCTTCATTGTTTGTTTGATTGATATGCTTTTCTCCTTGCTTATGGAGTTTGACTTGTCTAAGCTTTAGGCTTTCTATTGGAAGTCTAACTCACTCTTCCCTTTCTGTTCTCAAGGTTCTCCAAAGAATCCACTTGGACACTCCTTCAGCAATCCCAGTTGGCTGAGGTGGGGGTGGGGGTGGGGATTGCTGTTTACCTGTGCTTCAGGTGGTCTTGGGAAATCCCTGATCTCAAGACTCACACAGGCCCACCTTTTATAGCAGCTAGGAGGACAACTCCACCCCCACAGCCACACAAGCCAATGGAGCCAAAGACGATTGAATCAAACCAAACAATCTGCCTGGCTGAAGCACCCAGCTCCTACTTGTGCTTCAGGTGGTCTTGGGAAAACCCCGACCCCATGCTGATTTCTAAAATACAGAATTATGACTTATTCTGTTTCCTCTAGAGGAAAATAAAATCTTGAAAAGTTACTCTGTATTTTCTCAGAGGAATTTCCATTCCTTATTTCAGAGTCCCCTTGTTATAGTTTGTAACTTAAATGAAGAGGAATAGGTTATTTATTATTATACTAAACTTAAATAATAATGGGAGGTGCAAAATATGAATAGTGAGGACAGTCCTAAAGCTAGTTATGAAGTCATGTTGGTTATTTAGTTTTTCCGTGTGTTGTTCTATGTTCGTTTTATCTCTGTTAGGATCATGGCATTCTCTCTTAAATTATCTTAGTCTGTTAAAGCTACTGTAACAACCTAACATACCAAAGACTTGACTAATTATAAATTTAAAAAATAGTAGAACGCAATATCATCCTAAAGGTTGGAAAGCCCAAAGTCAAAGACTACTGTATTTGGTATCTGTTGAAGTCTCAAATTCGTTTTCATAATGGCAGCTTGTTGCCATGTCTTCCCATGGCAGAAAAGCAGAAGACAAAGGTTCACAATCCCTTCCAGACCTTTAATAAGGTCTAAAACTCATTCATGAGGCATAGGCCTCATAGCCTAAATATGTCTTAAAGGCCCCGCTCCTTAGTATATAAAATTTGAAAGTAAACATTCAAGTAACAGACCAAAATTTCATTTCTAGAGCCCAACTTCTTAAACTGAAGGTGATAACCTCACATTACATGTAACTGAAAGTGGAGATCATTTAAAAATGGCAACCGCTAAAAGTTCTGAAAATAAAACAATTAAAAATTAATTCAAAATCCAAAGTGGCCTGACATGGTGGCACATGCCTTTAATCCTAGCATTTGGGAGATGGAGGCAGGAGAACTAGAAGTTTAAGATCATCCTCACCTTCATCTTTGAGGGCAGCCTGGGCTAAATGAGACCCTGTCTCAGAAACAAAGCAAAATAAAATCAAGTGTGCAGTGAATCCTAGATGTTTCTGGCAGTTCTCAGCCACCTTGCATCTTGTGACTTCGCTTTGTACTGAGCAAACCATCCCATCACACTCCAACCAAGGCTGCTTGAACATCTCAGCTCAAATTCAGCACTATGCTACTATGAATCACAGTGTTTTAACTGTTCTTGCAAAGTGTTCTGTTGTTACAAAAGCATCATGGTTTAATTACCCAAAACAAAACTTTTAATATTTTACCATCATTCCTTACCATGTAAATATCAAATTTGTATTTTTTTGACTGTACTGTGTTAGAATACTTTGGTTTCTCAATTGTTTGTGGGTTGGGGAAATGATTCAGTCAGTAGAGGGCTTGCCACATAGGCACGAGGACCCGAGCTCCATGCCAACATGGATGTAAAAGCTGGGCGTGGTGGCATGCACCTCCTGAATACAGTGTGGGACAGGTGGAGATCTGGGAACTCCTGGAGCTTGCTGGCCAGCCAGTCTAATCAACTTGGCAATCTCCAGGATCAGTAAGAGACCCTGTCTTAGAAAATTTAAAAAAGAGGGGCCGGAGAGATAGCCTAGCGGTTGAGAGCACCGACTGCTCTTGCAGAGGACCCGGGTTCGATCCGCAGCACCCACATGGCGGCTAAGAACTGTCTGTAACTCCAATTCCAGGAGAACTCCAGTTCCAGGAGAATCCGAGACCCTCTTCTGACCTCTGTGGCATTGCACGACAATGGTGCACAAACCTACATGCAGACAGTACATTCATACACATACAAAAATAAATAAAATAAAAAAAAAGAAAATTTAAAAAAGAAAAAGCCAGGCATGGTATATTTAATCATTTAAACACAGCTCTAATCCCAGCACTTAAGGCAGAGGCAGGAGGATCTCTATGAGTTCAAGGCCAGTCTGGTCTACACAGGAAGCTCCAGGCCCGACAGGACTACATAGTGAGACCCTGTCTCAAAAAAGAGAGAGGAAAATCTATTTATTTATTTATTCATTCGTTCATTTATTTATTTATTTAACTAAACTAAGTTGGAGACCACTTGAGTTAGATACCTGATGTTAACTTCTGGGCTCCACATGCAGATGCACATACATTCATACACCTTCATACGTGAACAACACACATACATACACCTTCATACATGAACAACACCCACACATATTCCTTCATACATGAACAACACACATATACAAATTACTGTTTTGGGGGGGGTTGGTATTTTTGAGACAGGGTCTCCCTTTAGTCCCAGCTGGCCTGGAGCTAGCTCTGTAGATCAGGCTGACTTTGAACAGAGATCTGCCTGCCTCTGCCTCCTGAGTGCTGTGGATTAAAGGCATGCACCACCATGCCTGGCTGGATTGTTTTAAAAAAATCTTTAAATAATTTTCTTCAGATCTGTGACCTGTGAGATGCTCCCGTGCATGTTCCCTATACCCGTGAATGTGCAGGTGGCACAAAGTGAACGCAATGAGCTTAGAAAAAGGACCACATGAAATTGGAGGGAAAAGTAGAAGGGAGAAGGGGAGGAGATGGAGGGAAGGGAATAGGGAATGGATTTGATCAGAACACATTATGTACATGTATGAAATCATCAAACAATAGTAAATAAATGGGAAAAATCTGTAAATAAGGCTGGTGAGATGGCTCGCCAGGGAAAGGCACTTGTCACCAACCCTGAAAACCTGAGTTCCATCCCTGGGACTCACATGGTTTAAGGAGAGAACCAACCAAGTCCACAAGCTGTTCTCTTCACACACACACACACACACACACATAATAATAATAATAATAATAATAATAATAATAACAGTAAATATGTTTTTAAATCATTAAATGAATTTTAACTGGAATTAGAATAGACTTTCCAACAATTTTTAAAATGGCCCTAAACATATTTCTGATATTTTGTACTACATATTTATGAAAAGCACCATTGACAATTATAAAATTAAAATATTGATCAGCTCTGAAAAGCACTGAAGGTGTTCTGTGTCCTGCCGGATCAGATATTTAGTCAAGATTTAATTCTTTCTGTAAAACTAAACACATCTATCTCATCCTTACCCAAATTTGTTTTCATATCTAATAAATAGTAAAAGTATATACATATGCATATATATACTAAAGAATGGTGTTGAAATAAATTTTGTGATTTATTATCATACATGTTTGATTTACATACCTATTTTATACACTTATATACTCGGGGTCGTGTAAATGTTCCTCAGGACAAAAGGCCCACAAATGGAGAAAAATTTAGAAGCTTTGCTGCAGAGCGTTTAGTGAGCCTCTCCACCGTGCAGTTTTTGTGGTCTTCCGGTAAATTCTACTGCATGCACGTAAATTCTCACAAGAAAATACTCTGGTTTCATGCACACTTCCATCAAACCAGTTGTTCAGCATTATTCATCTGCCCCCTTCCTCCTGGACAACCAGCCAAGAATGTTGTCGAGGACCAGGTTGCAGATATTGAAGTTTGGGCATCTGGCATTCTGGCTAGTGGTGTTCCCCCAATGTCTGGTTAAGTCTAAACATTATCGTGCCCCACCCCCTGTGGAAGTACCTTTCTCTTGAGAGTTAATATTGTTAGG
Organism: Rhizomys pruinosus; assembly: GCA_009823505.1. Taxonomy (NCBI): domain Eukaryota; kingdom Metazoa; phylum Chordata; class Mammalia; order Rodentia; family Spalacidae; genus Rhizomys; species Rhizomys pruinosus. Next base: position 826,647 of record VZQC01003743.1, on the reverse strand, counting down.
TCAGAGAGTCTAAGGTTGTAAGAACAGATTCACAAACTTCTAGCTCCATAGCTGAGTCTTCATCAAGCTGCTCCATCAGTCTATTAAGCCAATTATTTTGGTATCATGCAGGAAAGACCAGTGAGTGTCACAATTGTGTTTCCATTCTTTTGATACAAAGTAAATTTCTTTGTTAAGGGAATCCTGACTATAATACCTTGATAGCACAAAAAATATTCATTAATTTCCTAGGTAAAGCTGCAGCTAGAATCAAAAGCAGAGGGAGAACATATGATATATACAGCAAGTACTTATTCAAGTATGAAGATTGTAGACATTTTTATGACAATTCTCCAAGGTGATTATTTGTTCCCAAAGGCTAGCCAGTCTTCCATATTGAATTTTCATGTTATCCCTACTGCTGACATGCTGGGTACTCAACAGAAACTCTTATCCACATTGATAAACCCACACATTATTCATTAGCTTTCAGGCCTAGTTCTTCATGCCACAGCCACTGGTTTCACAAATCCATGGCTGGAGAGGGGTCTAACTTAAATTCACAGAACAAATGAACAGATTGTCATGTCTACCACAAGGGTGTCTCTCTCTCTCTCTCTCTCTCTCTCTCTCTCTCTTTCTCTCTCTCTCTCTCTCTCTCTTTCTATCTCTTTCTATCTCTCTCTCTCTCCCCCATGGGGGAGATAAAACTCAGAGCCTTGAACACACTAGGCTAACTTTTGACTACTAGGCTATATCCCTAGCCCTTGGTCTGAGGCAGGGCCTCACAATGTAGCATAGGCTGGTCTTGAATTATGATCCTCCTTCTCCATTACCTGAGTACTAGGATCATCATACCCAGCAAGAGACCCCTTTAATGGTAACAATTTTATTAACCCTCACATGAATACAAATATGCTCAAACCATTCTAAACTAGTTCTATCATATTCTTCTTTGTCATTCCTGTAAATGACTCATATCTATAGTCAGAACCATGAGCGTCAGCGACATGCACGTGATCTTACTCATGTTGTCAAGAGCTGCTCAAGTCCACTCTCTAACATAGGATGCTTCTTTGATGGTGGAGTTCCATCACACATGTTAAAATTCATGTCTTGACAGAACACACAACACCTAATTCATTAGCTGTAACTCGAATGGCATGGTCAATTGGCATTTCATGCCAGATTATAGTCTCTACCATGGCTGAGCAATGAGCCAGGCACTGTTTGCAAAGTGAGAATAATTCTTGTCCTAAACAGGGCACACATTTTATTCAAACTCTGGAGTCATATTCCATGATTCCCTTATTAGGGCTGCCAAAGGTACTATGTTAAAACCACATGAATTACAGCTGATTATACAATAGCTGTACCTACTGGATCAAATAAAATAGAAAATAACCTTAGATGGCAGCTTAGATGGCTGCAAAACTCCCTCTTGCTGTGAGATTAATCACAACAATTGCAACTAGTTCCCTAGTCAGTCCTCACTGAGTGGGGCACAATAGTACCTTCCTGTGTTGTCTGTCTAGCCTACCAAAGGCAAAAGTCTTCATTAAACATTACAATTTGATTCTAGAGTAGGCCATAAAAGGAACATTAATTCCCCTTCGTCTTTACTTCATAGTACTTCGGACTGAAGTAGGGCCAAGAAGAGTTCTACCGCTGCACTACGTACCAACTGCCTTCCTCTTTCTCAGGACCCTTCAGATCAGTGGATTCCTAGAAATAACACTGAGGTTTCTGGTATCTGAATATTTATAAACGTATTTCCAAAATCATGTACTTCACAAGTTCACATTGAGTATTTGTTACTTCCAGGTCTCCTCAGACTTGTCTATGTAATGACCCAGCTGTAAAGGCATTGGATCCCCTGGAACTGGAGGTAAGGAGGATTGTTAGCCATCATATGAGTGCTGGGAATGGAGCCCGGTCCTCTGCAAGAGCACCCAGTGATCATAACAGCTGAGCCATCGCCCCAGCTCACCTTTCCCATTTTTAATGTGCATACCAATCACCTGAGGATCACCTGAATTTGTAGGTCTAAAACAAGGCCTCAGCTTTTCATTGCTCACAACCTCCCAGGAGATGGTAACACTGCTGCTCTTAATACCACACACAGAGAAGAAAGATACTATTCCTATAGGAGAACCAGAAAATGAACATACCCCCTCGGAATGTCAGAAATACTGTCTTTTCCAAGTGAAAAGCAATTGCTTCTGATGACCCTATAGGATTGTAAAAGGAAGATGCCGAATGATACCTGCATGGTAGTTGACAAAATTTATGTTTCATGTGTCCCAGTAGAGATCCCCTATTGGGAATGGTAAATGTAATTGGAGTCCCTGCCTGATTAAATTTTTGATAATACTCTTTCATTTTTGAAGAGAAATTCATTTTCTGAAGAAGTTAAATAAGGAACCCAAAGATAATGTGATAGATATAATCACTGCAGATCTGTGACGGTGGAACTAACATTGGACTTTCTCTCTAGATGGCATCTTTTATTGTTATTTATCTTTTTATCCTGTATGGATGTATATATGTGATATGTGTGATGCATGTTATGTGTGTGTGCACATTCATGTGTATGACTGTGGACATGTGCATGCCATAGAACACATATGGTTAGAGGACAACTTTGATCAGTCTTCACTTTCTACCTTGTTTGAAGCGAGGGTTTTGTTATTTGCTGTGGGCAGCCAGTTAGTTCATCTCCACTTCTCGTCTCATAAGAGCCCTATGATAGCAGACATCCATGCTAGCATGTCTGGCTTTTACATAGGCTCTGGACATTCAAACTCAAATCCTTGTGCTTTCACAGCAAGTGCTTTACTCACTGAGCCATCTCTTCAAACCTCTATTTGCTATTTTAAAATAAAATGCATTCCGGAGGGTTGTACTTGGCCCTTCCTCTCACAATATGGCTCTTACTGCATGGCTCAGTGAGGAGGAACCAGAGCATGGGGATGTTCTGCCAGTTGTCAAGTATTCTCTGCCACTTCCTCCTATATAGCTCAAAACTGGGGAAATAGCTACATGGTGTGATTATAGATCTATGAAAATGCTCTAAATGTGTAGGGTTAAATTTTAATAATCAGCTAACTTTCCTAAGCCTCCAATAGATCACAAAGATTAATTGCATTGGTTTCAAAGCAGCATGCTACAACCTCTGAAGAATCTAGGTATTTCGATATCCAGTACACAGTTATTCTGATAAATAGCCACTGTGGAGAAATGCTAAGCATATGTTACATAGGTCATGCTAATGGCATACTTATAGAGTAGTTCTTCAAGGAGTCCATGCTAACCCATTCAAGGAGTTCTACGTATGCAGGGCCTGAGGTCTGAAAGCTAAACCATGGGTTTCTGCTTTGGTACCTGAAGTGAGATCTTCACTTCCCAGGACTAGAGGGAACATTTTCCCTCTTAAATGTACCTTTATAAGGCTGTGCATCTACCTCAGTCATAGAAACCTGAGTACAACTGATTTCTGAGGGCTGCATGAGAACTCTGAATTTGGTTTTAGAACTGATCCTATCACAGTGATGACTTTGACCTTATCTTTATTTTTTAAAGTGCATAAATGATTTGCCTACATGTATGTAACTGCACCATCCACATTTGATGCCCATGGAAGCCAGAAGAGGGCAGTGGGTCCTTGGAAGTGGATTTACAGACAGTTGTTAGCCACCATGTGGGTGCTGGGAACTGAGCTCTGGTCCTCTGCAAGAATACCAGTGCTCTTAATCACTAAGCAATCTCTTCAGCCCCTTATTGAATTTTATTTATTTATTTATATATTTTTTGACATTGACCTTTTTAAAGATATGTAAGTTCTGAACTCAATTTTACTATTCTTATCTTTGTAAACCTTTGGGTTTCTTCCTCTACATTCTACCAAGGAATTTCTAACAATTCAAACCTCAAAGAAAATAAGCTAGTAGCTATTCAAGTAGCCAAGAAAATTATTATGTACAATCTTATGGAGATATGCATTGTATGCAAAATGTCTAGTAATTAGACCCATTCCAGTGGAGTTTGATTTTTTTAATCTCTCTTGTCTTCAACTCTTACAATTCTACTCCTATCCTGGGCTTTGCCATTGTAAATAGGCAAAAAAACATTTTTCAGAGGACGTCCTACCTCTGCCAAAGACAGACTTTATAACTGTCATTCTCAAATTTATAAGGATTCATTTCAGGCAATTAATAATCTAGAAGCAAGGAAAGCTGAGGAAATCAGGAGGATTCGAATCTCCTTACAAGACCATGGTTTCATTTAAGGCCTGCCAGTGTTTACGAAAGAGAAAGCTAACATTCATTGTAATGTGGGGTAGTGAGGGCAACAATCACAAATGCATTCATGGAAAAGAGAAGGAATCCATCCAATCAATGTGATTCTTCCTGCAGCCTTAGGCACCCAGAACTTTGTTTCATATAAAAATGACATTGAGTCTAGCTGCAGCATAGCTAAAATTTATACACTTCAAGACAAATATTTAAATGTTGTCTCTCCATTTAGTTCTAAGTATTAGTAAGTTTTTCCATTGTATTCAGTTATATATTTTAATTATTAATATCTAATAATTGTATAGCCTAAAGCAAAGAGAAAACTGTACTAATTACTTACTTAGATTTACCTTGCTCATAAATGTATTGAACTTACAGTTAGTACTATAGCAATATTTCATAACTTGTATTTAAATAGTATATATACTTTCAAAGAAATTACTCTAGAAAATATGTGACTTTCTTTCTCAATCTTACTACAGGGCCCAGTTCAGTGGTAGGAAGACCTGGTTTGCTCCTAACATATACCAAGAAACCAAACTTGATGTCTCTTGATGATTGTGAAGAATGTTGCATTTCTTTGTTTTTAATGCACCATTTTTGTGTATGTGTGTGCGTGAATGTCTGTCTGTGTATGTGGGTGTGTGTATGTGTGTGCATGTATGTATTTGTCTGTGTGTGAAATGCAGTGGCATGCCTGCCTCAGTGCACATGAGAAAATCCGAGGACAAGCTCCATATCAATCCTCACCTTCCGTTTCATTTGAGACAGGATTGCCTATGGTTCACTGCTCTGTACAGCAGGCTAGTTGGCCTGTGAGCTTCAGGAAATGATCTTGCCAGTTTCCCATCTTGCTATAAGAATGTTTGGATTATAGACTCACACTATGGAGTCCAGATTTTCATGGGTTCTGGGGATCTGAACTTGGATCCTCACACTTTCACAGCAAGCTCTTTACCCAGCAAGCTACTCTCCAGCCCCTGCATTTCATTGTTAAATATTCTATCGAAGTATTTAAACACTATATTAAGAAGTAGTAAATAATGCAATCACACGGAGTCATGAGACCAGGATGTTTCTGAGGAGATGCAGAGAATCATCGTTTGACCCACCATACAAATTACTTTCAGATTAACTTCTAAACAGAACAACATTAAAATGCATAATCTTCACCTGAATAGCATTGCTCCTGAAATTACTGTCTCCATTGAAGAAGGGCTTCTACTTAGCAAAGATAAAAAATGTGCCAGTGTGTAATTCTCTAGACAAGAATGATCCAATCTACATGTGGGTCCCCAATAAGACAGCAACTTCACCGAAGCCAGTGTTTCAGCTTGTACAGAGTTTATAATGGAATGCTAATTCTCTTGACATTAATGCATGTTTATTTATAAGCAACCAAAAATGATTGAAAATAAAAAGTGTCAAGTAATAAATTATATGAAATAGACATATTGAAAAAGTGAAATGATATAAAACCACATACAAAAAATAATCACAGCTTTTTTCCCCCTAAATGGTTGCCTGATTGCTTTTCTATCCCCCCTGAAGGTTTCCTTCAGCCTAAAAGGATAAATTACATAAAAAGACAAGTTTTCATTAATCTGCAAGCTGACATTTGTATAATAAAAAGAGAAGAATGTTTAAATAATGCTAAGGGTTGGTCATACTATCAGGCAGGAAGCTAGACAGGGAAGGGTAATGTGTCATCTTTAATTGTACAGATAGAGACTAGAAAATTTAACACTAAAAACTATATTTGGTTAGTGAAGAGTTGCTTGTTGAGAAATAATCAGTCCTTCAAGAGAAAATTTATTCTTTCTGAAAACCTTGTACATTGAGTAGTTTAACTAACTTCTTAATTTATTAATAACCCCTTCACATAAACTTCAATCTGAGATTCAGAGATTTGGGAAAGGGCATTAGCCTGCACATAGGCCAAGCTCTTTGAGGACATCAATTATGTTTTGGTAGAATATGAATGCATATCTAATGAGGGCTCAAGTATCTGGACCTATGTTTATGACCAGGAGTCCTATGTACTTGATCAAACACAAGAAATCAGGAAAGCCTAGGTCTGCCATGCCCTTCATCCCATGGGTCAGCTCCATCCTCCTAGTTTCCTGGGACAAAGGCTTTTGAGTCATCCTTGATTCTGTTCTTTCTCTTACTGTCAGGATATTGTGTCAGCTACCTGTTAAGACAATTTCAGACTCCAGTCATTACTCACCTACTTACCACTAATAGCCTGAGCTGTTCAGAAACTTTAATGGGTCCCCTGGTTCCACCTTTACTCCTTGGGTCTCCACAAAGGAATCAGTATGATTCTTAAGAACAGTAAGTCAGCTAGCAGACTTGTTTGCACAGGATTCATCACTGGTTACTGCTATGGTTGCGATATGATTTGGTTGTGTCTCCAAAAGATGTCTGATGCCAGCACTCGGGAGGCAGAAGCAGGCGGATCTCTGTGAGTTCACTGCCACCCTGGTCTATATAGCGAGCTCCAGGCCAGCTGGAACTAAAGGGACACCCTGTCTCAAAAAGACCAAAAACAAAAAATAGACATTTGAACTGAAAGCTTATTCCCCACAATGTTATTGAGGAGTGGAATACCTGAGGAGTGGAATACCTATGTAGTGTGGTCTAGTGGAAAATGGTTAGATCACTGGGGTCCTGGCCTTGGAAGTGATTAATATAGATCTATGCAGGATCCTGGTTAGTTTCTGTGAGAACAGGTTGTTATAAAAAGAGGGGGTCTGGTTCTTAAATCACCTAGCTCCTATCTCGCTGTGATCTCTCTCCCTTTCACTCTTGTTCCCACTTCAGTGACATCTGCTATGTTGTGATATAGCCAGAACATTTTCACCAGAGCCAAGCAGCTGTCACCACCATACTGTTAGATCTCTAAATATGTGAGCTAAGGAAACTGCTTCACACATTATATAGCATCAGGCATTTTGTTGTAGCAAATAAGGATACTATCTTAGAAGGAGAACTTAAGAGGAAGACTTTTGGGTCAAATGTTTTGGGATCTGTCTACCAGACTTTAAACTATACTATAGGGCTATAGTCATAAAAACACCCTGGTACTGGCACAAAAACAGACCTGTTGACCAATGGAACAAAACCAAAGATCCAAACTTGATCACATACAATTTCAGCCACCTCATATTTGACAAGGGGGCCAAAAAGACTCAATGGAAGAAAGGCAGCATCTTCAGCAAATGGCGTGGGCAAAACTGGATCACCATTTGTAGAAGAACAAAATTAAACCCCTACCTCTCACCCTATACAAAAATCAACTCCAAATGGTTCAAAGACCTCAACGTAAAACCCAAAACTCTGAAGGTGATAGAAGAAAAAGTTGGCAGCAACCTACAAGACATAGGTGTAGGAAAAGACTTTCTAAATCAGACAGCAGCTGCACAGGAAACAAGGTTGACAATTGACAAGTGGGACCTTATAAAACTCAAAAGCTTCAGCAAAAGAAACAATCAGGGAAGTGAAGAGAAAACCCACAGAGTGGGAGGAAACTTTCACTGCTGATACATATGACAGCACTAACTTCCAGAATATATAAATTACTCAAAAAACAAACAAGTAAGAAAACAAATGACTCACTCAAAAGATGGAGTAAAGAGCTGACCAAAGACTTCACAAGTGAGGAAATAGAGATGGCTGAGAAACATCTTAAAAAGTGTTCAACATTGCTAATAATTAAGGAAATTCAAATCAAAACCACTTTAAGATATTATCTCATTCCAATAAGGCTGGCTAGAATCAAGAAAACAAATGATACCAAATGCTGGAGAGGTTGTGGGGAAAGGGGAACACTCATCCACTGCTGGTGGGAATGCAAACTTGTATAACCATTATGGAAAGCAGTGTGGAAAACCCTTAAAAGACTCAAAATGAGCCTATCACCTGACCCAGCCATACCACTCCTGGGTATATACCCACAAGACTCATCCTACCACAAAGATACATATACAGCCATATTTATTGCAGCTCTCTTCACAATAGTGAAGAGCTGGAACCAACTCAAGTGCCCCTCAACCGACAAGTGGATAGAGAAAATGTGGCACATCTACATGATAGAGTTCTATGCAGTGGTAAAGAAAGATGATATCATGAACTTTGTGGGTAAATCGATGGAACTAGAAGATATTAGGTTAAGTGAAGTAACACAGTCCCAGAAAAACAAAAGATGAATGGTATCCCTCATCTGTGGATGCTAGCACCAAGTACCTAGTTGTAAGGTAACTTGAGCAACATTAATGTTATATTCCTCACCATCTAAACACAACTGTGCTCTTATATTATGAATCCCTGGACAGGACCTAGAACTAACCTACCATTTATTTTCATACTATGGATTTTTGGTATATGATGGTGGGCATGTATACATATTTTAGAGTAACATAAAGTTAAAATGGAAAAAGGTGAATCGAGAAACATGATATGGAAATAACACACAGTTTGTTTTCAGAAGATACAATTTTAGTATATGCATGATGTATCAGGCTGGTGTAACTTAGCCTTTCTGAGTGCTTAATGACCATACTTAATGCCCATACCAATTTGGCCGAGGGACCTAAGGGCTAACTTTGTTCCTTGCCCTCAGAGGTCAACTAAGTCTCAGGGGACTATGCATGGGGCCATCTCTTGAAATGTCCTGCAAATGTGAGTCACCAGTCTTCCTGTGCAGGGAGGTCTTGGAGATCCACCAACGGGACTTCAGGCAGTGTCCAGCCTACAAAGAGAAAAGTCTGCTCATGCTTCAAAAAGAGAAGCCTGGTCTAGCAAGACCTAACTGTGTCTTTGAGTGGATGCAACTGGTGGTTGAAAAGCCAAAAGAAGCCAGGGGCTCCCACCCTCAAAAAAAAACCCTGAGTGACCCTTGAGGACCAGATCCTCTACTGACCTTGAGAAAACAAAAACCTTGGTTAATCTGTGCTAACTGTGTGGCCTTAAGCATCCAAAAGGAAAGTATAACCAGAAATAAATAATCAGTAAGGTCTGAGAAATTGTACTTCAGATATAAAACTTGAGAATCTTCTAAATCTTCAATGCCAGATGAGGGACTACTAAGATATCCAGCTTGTGGACTGAGCGGCTACTGGGATTTCAGCCTCTTCAGAGTGTAGACTGCCATTATTGGACTACTCAGGCTGTGTCATGGAGGTCAGTGCAGAAAGATCAAGACAGGACACATGCTTGCCGGACCTCATGTGGGTGACCATGGGGGGGGGACCCCGGTGTGGAGCACAGGGGCAGGCTTGATGGTTGTTTGGGCTTGCCAAGGAGGAACCTTCAAGCACTTGTTTGGGGAAAACATGACATCTTTTGGTAAAAGAAAAGAAAGAAAAAAGAAAAAAAAAAGAAAGGAAGAAAGAAAGAAAGAAAATTCTCCAACTCAGGTGATATGTGTATGTATGTATGTGTATATATATATATATATTTTTTTTTTTTTGAAGCAATACAAGTTGGAGAAGAAATGGAATTTCCATGTTAAAGCGTCACTGTATTTTAATGCTGTTTTGGTATCACAAGTTTAACTTATGTTATTTTGATGCTATGTGTACTCTAAAGTTCAACTTAAAATTTTAAATAAATAAATAAATAAATAAATAAATACTGTGAGATATGACCACTAAGGAAACAGACAGAATGAGACAAGGATACTCGACAGCTGAGCAAGGCTGCAGCTTCAGACCATCCACCACCCTTAGTTAAATCCTTCATGAGAGAACTAGAATATAAATTACTGACTTTGTCTTCTGCAAAATGGGGCCAGACCTCCATATTCCCGTGCCAGCTGTGTGTTTTGAGCCACTCATTTGCTATTCTTCAAATAAACTATACAGCTTCTTAGTTATTTCCTTCTCTCTGTCTAGACTGTTTTTCCATATATGACCATGCTCTGCTCACTAACTGCCTCTGGTCTCCATTCTACCTTGACCTATGAGAAAGGACTCTCTAAAGGAGCAGCCTTGCTCCAACTGTGGTTTACTTTATACCCTTCACTTTAGATTTTACTTACCATATGACATACATGCATCTTGTTCGTGTTTCCTATTAAAATGTAAGCTACATGAGGGCAGGAGCTCTGGCTTGTTCACTGTACAGCCCCAGAACCTAGAACATGAAAATTCTCCATTAACATTTGTTATAAGAATAAGAACAAGAACGAATGAAGGTACATAACAGCCTTGGGAGTGGAGGTGAATCCTCAGGAGTACCTAGACATTCTCCTTGGGATGTAGGGGAAATTTTAACTACTCTGCTCCCTCCTTTTATCCCTCCCTCCATTCATCCCCTGCTTAGAAACTATTATTATTACTTTTTGGAAAAAAATAACCTACAGCCCATAGTTGGCATGATAATCTATAACAAATCTTTTCATCTAAATAGTTAACACCAGCAAGTTATCTTTGATAGTCAAAGGGAAGTAGGCAGCAGTTGTGTCTACCAAGCAAGGCTCCCTCTTCCACAGGGACCCTAAGGCCTCCAGCTGCAAGCTTCTCTTCCCACTACCCAAATCCAGACAGATACGATAAGCACATCCACATAGCCCTAGGGAAAAACTTCATTATGCTTTCATATTTTCCTGTATTTAAATATTAAACGGTATTCCCACATGCAACATCCCCTCTAAATTAACTTCTTTCTTTCTTAAAGTCTCAGATTCTCTAAAAACCACATGCTTACATAAAACAAGTGTCACAACAGAACGAATCAGGACTATTGACAGCAATTTCAGAGCCCTGCCTTGCTTCTGGTACTTGGTTTGCGTAATTGTGATTCTAGCATTTCATTTCTAAGCGGAAGTGGTGGCCATTTTGCTCTCTACATGCGACATCCTTCTCAACTGAGCCCTTAATGCCTGTTTGGTTTATCTTTGTCTGCAAAAGGGATGACTATGGAAAAATGTCCAGTTAAGCTAAAGCAAAAGACGTGCTAACAAAACGAGTGTCTTCTGAAGGAAAGAGAGGAGAGAACCCAAAGGGAAGATGTTCTTTGGTGCTTGATGAGGCCACGTTCGGATAAATCTGTCCTAAGTAAAAAAATCATTAAGTACATCCTACAAACTGGATATCCTAGCTCAGTAACAGCACTTGCCTGCTCATGCCTGACAAGGAGCTACGACGCCTGCTGCCCCCTACAGGAGATTACTGTACTATGCATCCCTAGCCCAGAAAAAGTAAAAATTCAGTTTGAGGTTTAGGTTCTACTAAATATTTCTCATTTTTACATCATCATAAGGTAGAAAAGTCATAATTTGAATTGTTATAAATTAAATGCTGTCTGAATTAGTCTCCTAAGGTTTCTATTTTAAAGTGCCATATATATTCTGTAACTAAAATTTTTAAATAAATGAGTTCTGGGGAGGAAAAGTCCAAGATGAAGGTGTTGGTAGGGTTGGTCCCTCTTGGGGACATGAAAGCAAATGTGTTCCAGGCCTGTCTTGGGAGTTTGCTGAACTGGCTTGTAGCAGCAAAATTCCACCCATCCCATGACCTTTTCCTTTCATCTTTGCCTCTAGGTTCAAATTTCCCAGTTATAAGGAAAGAACTACATTATGTCATGAACTAACTGATCATCAGCAAAAGAATGTATTTGAAAATAAGGTCCCATTGGAATGGACACCGGCATCTGTGAAGGGCATCATTCAACATGTCTCAGAGAAGGACTGTAGACTCCATGGGAAGGCATGGGAAAGAGATCTAGCAACCTCCCAGAGATCTAGGAACCTCCCAGGGATCTAGGAACTTCCCAGAGATCTAGGAGCCTCCCAGAGATCTAGGAACCTCCCAGAGATCTAGGAACCTCCCAGAGATCTAGGAACTTCCCAGAGATCTAGGAACCTCCCAGAGATCTAGGAACCTCCCAGAGATCTATGAGCCTCCTTCACCCTACTCCCCATTTCTCCTAATCCTCTCACCTCACCTTCATCCAAGTGGTTATAAAAATATGGAGTATGGGGAACTGATAGGGATATTCCTCTCTCAGAGCCCTTCAGTGGGTTCTGGAAGTGGAGTGGGGTCCCAGTTGATTCTGGATGAAATGTGAGTGCTGACACATGTAATTTATTCAATTTCACAGGAAATCTAGGAAATAGAAGCAGAAAGAGTGAGACCCCCTGAGGGCTTTAAACAGGGGTTTGGTATGGCCTGATTGAAAGGCATTATTATGCCCAAACCATAGTATTCTACATAGGTAGGTTTCCAAGTTAAATAATATAGTTTTAAATTTTTCATATTTTATTATTTTTATTTTATGTGTATGAGTGCTTTATTTGCATGTATTTAAGTGCACCATGTGCATGTAATGCCTACAGAGGCCAGAAGTGGGTGTTTAATCCCTTGGAACTGGAGTTATGGACAGTTGTTAGCCTCCATGTGGATGCTGGGAATCAAACCTGGGTCATGTAGATGAGCAACAAGTGTTCTTACCTGCTGAGCCGTCTCTCCAGCCCCAGTTTTAAGCTTTTTATACTAGTAAAATAATCAACTTGCATAATTTTCAGTATCATCTGTCTAAAAGTAAGTTGGAATCTCCTGACACTGAGATCTCAACAATCATAGTAAAGAGAGTGTGTACATAATTAGGAAGAGGCTGACAAAAACCTTATTCCAGAAATGTTTGGAGCCAGAACAAGTGGATTTTTAGAATTAACCCTTTAAAGTGATTAGGTTTAAAAGGCAAAATAGTTTGGGGCTGGAGAGATGGCCTAGTGGTTAAGAGCACCGACTGCTCTTGCAGAGGACCCAGGTTCGATCCCCAGCACCCACATGGTGGCCGAGAACCATCTGAAACTCCAGCTCCAGGGGAATCCGACACCCTCTTCTGACCTCCGCGGCATTGCACGACACGGGCGCACAAACTTGCATGCAGACAGTACATTCATACACATACAGAAATAAATAAAATTAATTTAAAAAATTTTTAAAAAGGCAAAATAGTTTAAGCAGTTACTTCTGAAATGGCCCCAACTTGCCTTTCATGTACCCATCAGAGGTGTGGTCTGTGAGCACCCACCCAGAAGCTCCCCAGTCTCCCCCTTGAAGGGGTTTCAATGAGAGGGGTAGTGGGGTCTAGCTTTTAGTACCTGGCTTTGAAAGTAAACAGACATCACTCCTTATCTTGGTCCCCAGCTTTACCAGCTCTAAGCCCTGGCCAGGCTATCTCACCCCCTGATCCTGTTTTCTCATCTCAGACATGGGGATGATGGATGCACAGCTTTGAGACTCTGGCAAGGATAAATGAGATGACGACCATCCCGCCATAAAGTACCAGGACCTTGCCCAGCATATCACAAGAGCTCAGTCAACAGTGAGTATCAGAGAGCAACGCCTAGGAGCACAGCTCCTTCGGTGTTCTCAGCTCTGTGTGATGTAGTAACTTCTAAAGAGATATATCCTTTACACTGTCATTTGTGCTGTTAATGAAAGGACATGCCTTGAAAAAAAAATGCCCAAAAAAATCCCACAAAGGAAATAACTGAAAGTTATATACTTATACCACCATCACCACCTCCCAACCCCAAATAAAGAGGTAACAGCCTTTCATTTATAGCCACCGGTCATCTTAATCCACAAAGAATCCTCATCGTATTATAGATGGACGTCGTCTGAACAAAGCTTATTACAAATCAATACGACAGTGCATCTTGCCCAGTTTCCCAAATTTCAAAAGGCTGGATTACCCTGCTGTGTGTTTCTTCTTCCAGTTCAAAGCTTACAAGACGCTGACAAGAGAAACTGGCCCATATAGTTCAACTGACTTTAGCTAGAAACAGCAGGTTCCCGAGGTAAATATAAAAATGAGACTCAGACCTCCCAAGGCCCAGGAGTCCCATGCTAGTTGACCTGTCAGAAAATATACATCAAAATAAATAAATAATAAACGTGCATTTTAAGAAATGTCTGTGTACAATATTTTGCAACACCCAGGAAGAATGGTGGATTCCAAAATGACAGTGGCTCAAAGGGCAAATTTTAAATAAATCGTTAGGGAGCAAACATCAAAGTTTCATGTTATATGCATTTAAAGCCAGTGTGTCGTCTCTCTTTTATGAGTTGCATCTGTTCTGAGTCTTCAGTTTGATTTCAAATCTAACAGCTACATTCTGACTCCTACCCGCTCATGGATTTTTCAACAGAAGGTTATCAGAAAGTCAAAACTCTTTGTTAAGCTAATTTGGTTTATATTATAGTACAACACAGTTCTCTACCACCTAAAATGGGGAGGCTTATTGTCTCAACATTAGGAATATGGTTTTATTTGAGGTAGCATTGGATTGGCTGTATTACTAGAAAGGTTTTATTTTCCAAAGACTCACAAAATAGGAGCTGCCTTTTGATGGAGCCATTTATCGATATCAATATGTTCCAGGGACTGTGGGTTATACAAAGGTGTTAAGACACAATCTTTCTTCTCAGGGAAGCAGTGTAAATAAGATGAGAGATTCCTAGAATGCAAAGACAGGAGGCATGTAATAGGCACCATACATGTGCTATAGGCAGCACACTTTCTGTATGCACAGGAGGGGGTGTAACCCAAGTGGACAAGTAGGTCTGCTGTGGGGTTGAAGGAGGATTCAAGAGTGTTAAAAGTTTAGGATTAAGAGAGAACAACTGCCCTGAGCAAAGGTATTGTGACGACTGTGGACCAAATGTACCAGAAAGGAGGTGGAGGACTAGTTTTGGGTTACGGAGTTCACCAGAGGAATCAGGGGTAGTTCTTACACACAGCCAGCTTCCCACACCAAGCATTCTTCCCCGTGGCCTGAGAGCTGGATGCTCAGCAGGAAACAACAGACATGTTTGGTCTAAAACGTTAAAAAAAAAAAAAAGAGCAGGCTGTAGAGAAGAGCCAAACCTGCCCCCAAGAAAGCCTCATCTCACAACCCACGGAAATGAAAAGTGCTGCCTAACTGCCCACCCAGCCGAGAAGCCTGCTCCTTCCTCTCATCATGCAGCCTCTATTGGCTTATCTTCCTTTCCATGTCCATGTTTTAGACCTTTCCAGATCAAGGCTTCATCTCAGTGTTCTGCTTGAGGACATGCAGGAACACAGACCAGCAGAACGAACGGTGACGTGAGTGGCTTTCTGTGATCTTTCCGCATGGATATCTCCAGTTCTTGCCTCACCTAGTATCACAGTGGACCTTCAGTCACAACTAAATGCTGGCAGCTCCCCAAAAGTGCATGCCTGATCATGCCTCAGCTCCTTTGCTTGCGTTCTGCCTACTGGAACAAACAGTCCTTACACCCACCTCACTTCCAGTCTGCCTAGAAAACTATGACTCCTAGGGGTTCAGCCAAAAATGCCTCCTCTGAAAGACTGCGTCCCCCTGACTTTGGCTTCCTCTGGCACAACTGGACCCCGCCTTTCTTTTTATCCCCACTTTAGAAAGAGTTGTTCTGTCCATATCTGACTTAGCTCATTGTGGGTACATAAGCACACCTTCCTGGCTTTCTATGAACTGCTAGGAATTTGCCTGGTAAATAAACAAACAAATGTACAGGTTCCCAATCCCAATGAAACAATATCCCAGAGGAGGGACACACCTGTGAACTCTGGCAACTGGCTTTTATTACCAGAGCCTTTAATTTGCCCTCATTCTTAGCTGAAAGTTTTCAAGGCTGTTCAGTACAGAATCCAGTTCACCTGAAATCTATTTTACCTGCTGAGGCTGGAGTTCACATTACACAAATGCAGAAAAAGCCTACTTGCCAGTTGTCATGCCCATAGTAGCAATAAGTCATCTGAGGATGGTATTTTCCTTCTCATACAGATTTTGTCATGACCGCCTCATTCAGAATTCCCAGCTGCTTTCGTCCATATTTTGATGCCATTCATTTCCCCTCATCTCATCAGTTTAATTCTTGTAGGCTCTTTCCTCATCTTGCCTGATCTTTAGAGCCAGAGCTTTTATTTGATTCAAGTTCTTGAATTCACTACTCACTGCCTACGTAAACTAAAAACTCCAATAAAGAATGAATCCTCAGGTGACACGTTCCCAAATCCATCCCCAACCCTCTAACTGACTTCAATTAGATCTGTTTCCTCATTCTGGTTTAAGTCTAACCTGCCTTGGTTTCTGACCTTTGTTTTAGAATCTGCCTTTGTTTTGCCATCCTATTTTTTTCCTTCTTTTCTGGCCCTTACACAATAGAAGTTCAGGTTTCCGGCTTCTTCCTGGCCGCTGATGCTCCATTTCCTGTCTCCACAGCGGCTGCCCGGACCCAAGCCTTAGATCACTCATGTGACTCAGCATCTTCATCTCTAAGCTTGCTGGTGAGCTTTGAGCTCTGTCAGGACAGCTGCTTCTTAGGTATCTCTGTTGTGTGTCCTATGGAGAACTAAAATACCTGTTAAGAAGTAAATCTTCTGACCTCCGCGGCATTGCGCGACACGGGTGCACAAACCTGCACGCAGACAGTACATCCCTACACATACAGAAATAAAAAAAAAAAAGAAGTAAACTTCCTTTTCCATTTTGTACTTCCTCTAGACATCTTCATCACTACAATCTTGTTCCTCCCTATCTTCCCCCATCATGATTAGTCAGATGCAAACCATAGCTATTTCACCTCCAAAAGATCTGCTGCATCCATTTGAGCTGTTCGACCCTTCCTGCCACTACCGTCTTGTGAAGCCTTCCTCACCTTTGGTATCACTGAAGTCTCTTTGTGACTGGTATTCTTGTTAACATCTCGTATTCAATCCATTCCTCCTCATAGCAGAGCATAAACCAAGATGGATTAGTTAGTGTTACACAGCACTTTATATCTGGGAGAACACTTGAATAGAGGCCCAGAAACCTGAACACAACCAGCTGAGTCATCATCATTGATCCCCATAGGATCACGGCACCATCTTAAAAATGTGGAATATGGACTAGTAATCAATAGATGCGCACCTCCTTCCACTTTTCTAATTCATTTATTGGGATACAATTGACATCATAAGGTTTTACCTGTATGAAGTATACATTTTGATATTTTCATATATTGTACAATAATCATCATAATCTAGTTTTGGAGTGTTTTTATCACAGCCCCCAAAGAATCTGATAGTAACCACTGCTCATTTCTCACAGGCTCATACTCTAGCCCTAGACAATCAGCAATCTCTACAGATTGGACATTTTGCATAAGTGAACTCTTAGAATAAATGACCTTCCATGTGTGGCTTCTTTCACCCTGTGCAGTGTTCTCAACACTTATCCACACAGTGGTTTGCATCAGTACTTCATTTTAATGTCTGGATAACATGCCATTCATTATGTACATTGGTTTGTCTACTACTCAGCTGAGGGTTGTTGTCACATTTCTTCTCATAGTAATGCTGCTCTGTTAGCTCTAGGGTTGTGGTCATTGTTTTTATCATCATTTTATCATAAGTTTTATAGTTATTTACAGAAAGTCTGTGAAGTCTTTACAAGGAGACTCAATTGAAGAGCTTATGATTAAAGGCTATGGAGGTGTCCCACCAGAGAGGGGAGAAAGAGCTCGAAGTTTCTGTTGCTGCTTTCCACTGTGTAACCATGTCTATTAAAAGCCTCTTGTAAATAGCAAACTTCAGCTCTGGCATGAACAGAGTAGGCATATTTGTTTTCCAGGGAAGATTATAAATAGAGGGGGGAGGGGGGAGTGAAACAGAATGTATTTTGCAAATGAGCCCAGATGGAAAACTAACAGATGGCCATGCACTGTATTTTGTGTGTTCAGACCTACATTTAAATTAAAAATTTTCATAATTATGATTAACGTCTGCAGCAACACTAGTTTTCCTGTGGTGGCATCATATATCACATATCAGAGGTATTGAATAGAACATTTCCATGGAAAGGTTTCAGATTGTATACAAATTTTGGTACTTGCCTGCCCTACACTTAGGAAGAAAACAAAACAAAACCTCACTCAGCAATGACAGAGAGTGCTGAGACAACTTCAGTACAAGTGGACTTTCTATAAAAAGCCTGTCTGCCGCCATCTGGCTTCTCCTATGTTAAAACTCAAAGCCAGTCATTTCTTACAGAGGGAGAAATAATGGGCCCTTATTTGCATGATGATATTTTCGGTTCTGTTGTGAAGTTTTCTCTTGCATCACACCCACTTCTTTTTCCATCAATATAGTCAATATATTTGTTCTCTAAGAGTGGATGCCACACCTTGTGTGTTCCTGGGTCACCTTTGCTCGTATTCTCTTCTCCTCTATGCTGCTGTGCTGTATTATTTTCTGTCTTTTGGGAGGTGGGAAGTATGGTGAGAGCCCATGAAATGTCTGAGTGTCTAGAATCAGGACTTGGAGATCTGCACAAAGTGTGGTACACAACCCACTCTTTGCAGGGCCTTCAGTCAATCGGGTGGACTTTGTGCAGTGGACTTGACCTCCTCTGCCAGCTCAGATTCTAGTTGGGGACTGACTGTTCTGCCTCTGTCTGAAGCCTCACTCTGCCACTGTGCTCACTCAGGGACATAAGTAGGCTGCTATTTGGAGGGTTTCCTTATTCATGCCTCTGCTCCTAACGTATTCTTCTCCTCAGTTTGGATTTTCACTCCATCACAACTATGGCTGTTCTGGCTTGCCACTCTAGCTCAGCATTGGTCTTTCGCCTTGAGCAGAGATCATATTTTTCCAATATAATTTTTCTTTTTTTTTATTTTTATTTATTTCTGTATGTGTATGAATGTACTGTCTGCATGCAAATTTGTGCACCCGTGACGTGCAATGCCGTGGAGGTCAGAAGAGGGTGTTGGATTCCCCTGGAACTGGAGTTCTCCTGGAATTGGAGTTTCAGACAGTTCTCGGCCGCCATGTGGGTGCTGGGGATCAAACCCGGGTCCTCTGAAAGAGCGGTCAGTGCTCTTAACTGCTACACCATCTCTCCAGCTCCCAATATAATTTTTCTAAATAGAAGGAAATTCAGACAAAATTCTGCAATGCGGCTCTTTCTGAAGACATTTGTCATAGTAACCATCAGGCCACTCCTCCAGCCTTCTTGAGGCTGGGCTCCTCCTTCATTGGAAGATCCTGGGGTAGAATCCATCAGAGTGGAAGCACTCCCCTCAGTGAGCCTGCACTTAGCCTGGATCCTGCTAACCAACATTCCTACAGTTACTGCATTTGGGTCAAGGCAATGAACAACACAGACCCACATTCTTAATGTGTTTTGTGTCGAGACTCAAGGTCTACTGGTAGATAAAAGGAATAAAACAGTAGCAACCTATTATAAAAGGCAGGCTTGCAACTATGTTCTATGAATACTTTAAAACATCAGTTGCCCAGACACTGGAGAGTGAACATATTTTGTGCCAAAAACAGAAGTCTTGGAAGAGCTGCCAAGCACTTCACAACATCTCTAATTATTTGTATAACATTTGGCAAATACTCAAAACCAGAATTTTTTTCTGGTAAACATATTTTTACACATTTGTCCTTCCTACAAAAATAACCAGTTGAGATGCATATATTTGCACTTGCACATGTTTGCATTGCCAGGCATAAACCACTCCTTCCTTAAAAGGTTTGTTTCAAAGTTATTAGCTAATTCATAAGCCCAGCAAACCTGGGGATGTGCAAGCATATGCTTTGCATTGAAACAGCAGCTTGGTAATCAAACGAGGAGCAATCTAATATGAGCTTTCAAGGGAGGTGAATTTGACTGTAAATCATGGTTCTGCACATAGGTTTGTATTTTCTATTCTTAATTACATCTCTGTGAATCTCCATTTGTTTGTGGTTGCCTAATACATTGAGTGCACAATTTGCATTCCCAGAGGCACCTTTCCCATGGTGTGCTCTTCTCTAAGGAAAAAAAAAGGGGGTTGGGGGGACTGGTTCAGCCCTTAATTCAAATAGTGGATACAAAAAGAGACATAGGAATGAATGTTCTTCAACCCAGCAAAGTGCTCACAAGATACACAGAAAAGCCACTTCACCTAAACTTGTTGACTCTCAGTTTCCTCATCTATAGAATGGGAGTGAGAGAAAAAGAAATATTCACTTAAGGCACTAGATAAATATAAGCAGCAGTAATAGCATTGGGAGTGAACTGCAATCCAATGCTTATTTTTTACTAGCACCATTTAGTTTGTGATAGTTTCTCTATGAAAAACGATGTGAATGTTACTGCAACATAAACAAAAGATAATTGTTTTTCCATTCAAGTTACTTTTCCCTTTTCTAATTTTACTTTTGTAAAATTGAAGGTTGAGTAACCCTTAACCAAAATGCTTATGACCACAGGTTTCAGAGGTCATACTTTTTGGATGTTAGAATATTTGCACATGTGAGATATCTTGGGGGGTAGATACAGGAAAATTCCTTTATATTTCATATACAGCTTAAACAGTCAACCCAACAGTAATTTTATGGCATACATTAGAGTGCCTGTGTTTTCACCAAGAAATGTCATAGGATTTCTTACCTATGATGTCATGCCAGCCCTCACAAGCATCAGGTTCTGCAGCATTTTGGAATTTTAGATTTTCATTTTACAGGTGGCTGCACCCCTATTATTAAGAAAAATTTATGATCATGTCATTCAGAAGGATATGTGGTAGCCTATGGGAAAAGCAACATTTATTTAGGAAGTGCCTTTAATATGAGAAAGAAAAGGCCTGGCTAGCTCTATGTCATTTGAGGAAACAGAAAATAGAAGACCATTGAATAGTGATAGCTTCTAGATGACTCAATAGATTTCCTTAGATGTACAAGAAATATGAGCAGATGATATGTTTAAAGTTAAAAATGTGTATGCCTGACTGCAGCCTACTACATTCAGACTATCTACAGTAGAAATCTACTCATTCAAGATGACATTCACTATCCATAGAAAGATCCAAATCCATAGTACATGTAAAAGCACTTTGACATTACCCATCAGCCATGTCTTCCTGATTTTCTCCTTAGTCTGGGTTGAGAGGATAAGAATGTATTTGTTAAAGAGTCAATAAATCTTTCCTTGAAGGAATAAATGAGTAAACTAAGAGGCACCTTGGGCCTTCCCCAACCTAGAAATCCACAATCTACATCACCCCCCATGGTATGTCCTTGCAGCCACCTGGGACATGTGTGTTGGGAACAAGGGCAAGCCTAAATTTGGCTTTATCCTGTCAACACTAGAACGAAGAAGCAAAAGGAAGCCTTCTGAGTTTCCTTAAGAAAGATCATCTTCCGTTTTCAAGTCTCCAGTTTCTCATCTGTAACATGAATGAGTCAACTCAAATACTCCCTAAGCTCTTTTCGGCACTGATTCCCAAGTCAGAGGATAAATAAGCACTTGTATGCTCATGGGTCAGGACATGAGTGATGACAGAAGCGGCATCCTGTATCGTGAGGAACTACCATCGAGCCTGTAGTATAGGAAAGCTGCCCTGTACAGCCTAAGGTGGTCTCGTCCTGTGGCCACTGAAACCCAGAGGAACCTGTTCTGAAAACCTAGGCCTTCTGTTTCCCCAGCTGATTATCTAAGAAATCGCCATTCATTAGTCCCTTGTCAATTTCTTTATTTCTTTCCCATGCTCTGTGAAGGTGTGATTTCCCCCAGGTAACCCAGCAGTGACAGAAGGTTCTATTTTCAATGACCTTTCAAGAGAGTTTCAGATTACAAGTGACCACAATTTATAACCTCAGCAGCCACAGGCAATTGACCCTGTGCATTAAGAATCTTGCTTGAGATGGCCGTGAATGTTCACGCTCTCTCTCTCTCTCTTTCTCTCTCTCCATCCCTCCTCATCTGTCTCTACCCTTATGCCTTTGTTCATCCACTCATTACTCTGTTATGTAACTGCTTCATTAATGTTCTTCCTGAAGAGCCATTTGCTCTTCAAAGCAGCCAGTTCAATAATTGCTGATTGGCTGCGTGATTTGATTTGGGGGAAATTTCCCTCAAACTGGCTATCTCTTGCCAGGTTCTAAAGTCATAATAATAAATATAAGATCTGAAATAAACTTAAAAGTAAAATATGAGTAAGGAAACTAATAATTTTAAGAACTAAAACATGAAGTAATTTGCCCAAGGTTCCAGTAAGTGACCCTGTTGGAATTCAAACCTGTTTTCTGGATGCTAAAGCCTCTATTTTCCCATGTCCTCCAGGCCATTGGTAGGAAAATACCCAGAAAAGATGGGCAGATACTTTCTAAAACCTTTCTTTCTGCCTCCAGGGTCCAAAGTCACCACATCCTCATGCATTTCAGCCCAGTGATACTCTCTGTGGCTCTATCTGGCAGCCTTGAATCTTACATCTTAACCTGCCGGCTTCAGCATCTTCGTGTTCTACAGCAATGGCACTATGTGGTCCTGATTTAACATTTTTCTATATTTCATATGCAGATTAAGTTGGTTTATTGGGAAGTCATGATAAAGAGACTTCATCGCAGTAGTGTGCTCCTAGTGGGCTCACTGTTTGGAGGTTGTAACATTGGATCTTAGTGGCCCCAAACTTCCTCATCTGTGTTCAGTTGTACTTGAGTGTCTTTGCCAATGTCAGCAGAAGCCTTCACAGAATACAGGAGAACCTTCTATAGCACAATATGGCTGGATAGATATGCTTTGGAGCAGCTCAGTATAGCAGAGCTCTGGGCTGTGCAGTGAAACCCATTAATGAAGAAATGAATGGCCATCTGTCCATTCGTATGCTACCATTTACTGAAACAGATTCTATGTGAAAGGGGTTTAATTGATCTCAAATGTATTTGGGGTTACCCTGTTCCATATTCTCTGCCAGGAGTTGCTTTGCATATAGGAATACATTCCAGACAACTAGCATAAATGTGAGAAGTACCTCATTTTCATATCTTATGAAGTAACATATATTTGAGCTTGTAGAAAACTGAACTTCAATTGGGGTGATACCAATATTTTAAAGCTCATTTATGGTCACAACTTTACAAAAGTAAAATGTCCTTTGGAGCTGGAGAGATGGCTCAGTGGTTAAGAGCACTGGCTGCTTTTGCAGAGGACCCGGGTTCAATTCTCAGCACCCATATGGCAGCTAACACTGTAACTCCAGTTCCAGGGAATCCATCGCCCTTTTCTGAACTCCTTGGGTACACTTACATACATGTAGTCAATACACTCATTGTCATTAAATAAAAATAAGAAATAAAAAAGTGAAATGTCCTCATTTCTTAAGGTATGGTCAAAACATACAAGTCAGATCCATGAGGCTTCGCCAGAATGACAGCAATATATAGCTTCCTGGCCATGTTTCCATCAGTCCCAAGTACTTTCATTCACCCCTGGGTGTTACTCCCCAGAACCTTGTTCCTTCTATGGAGATCTTCCAGGCAGAAGGGTGGAGATGAGTATTAATTTGAGGACCACAAGGTACACAGACAGTTGATAAGGTTATTTTGACTGTGTCTGTGAGACTGTTTCTGGGTGATACTAACATTGAAGTGGAACACTGACCCAGTACAGCAGATTGCCATCTGTAAGGAGACATGCCCCATCTTGTGAGTTGAAGGCCTTCATAAGTGGAAATGTGTACTCTCTAGCCCCAGTATAAAGAAGGAGCTTGTCCTGGCTGACTGGACACCCTCCCCTGATCTACCAATCTCAGCTTCATACTGAAATATACACTCTCCTTGATTCTCAAGCTTGCTGACTTCCAGCCTGAGGCCTCACTCTGGTTCTCAAGCCTTTGGACTCAGACCATATATTTTACTACATGTCACAGCTGTGAGATTAATGGCAGGCCTAGGCCCATCCAAGTATTTTACAGGGCTCATATTCCATGTTACTCAGCAGTATAACACAGCCTGATCCAAGGTTTCTAATACTGGCTAGAGATTTCCAGGAAACAAAGCTATGTCGGTATAGATGCAACCCTCAGAAACCTCAAAGCAAGGTTCACCTTATAAGAAGAATAGCTTAAACTGCCTTCAGAAAGAAACACCCACCAGCAGACTCAAATGTTGGGGGAGAAGATCTGCACTCTAAGGATGGTCTTTGAATCCTCCTGTTTAGCCAGCTCATCTGACCTTGACTACAGCTGGACTAGGCTTCAGACCTGTGGCCACCATCCCATCCCACCAGAACATTGCCAAGAATTAACAGCTTAGACATCAGTAGGTATCCAACTAGTCTTTGGGACAAAGTGGAAATGAAGGGTTAAAGTCACCCCTCAGGAAACTGAATACTTAGGACTCCCCATAACCCCCAACATAGCAGACCAGAACTACATCTCACCATTGGATCTCTAGGGCTCTAACTTGACAACTATGTATCTTGGGGGACACCTCAGCCTTCGTAAATGCATGACCCAATTCACTATAATCACCGTCTCTGGTTTCTATGTTTCACAAGAATTCCATATAAGTGTGCATCTCTGCCTTCCTGTTGGCATCTACACATCTCTCTTCTTATTATCCTCCTCTCTCTACAAGGCATCCATTCTACTTCTGTCAGATTTTTGGCCAACATGATTACATGTTAGCACCCCGTAGTCAATTCTAAGAGGAGCCACCATAACAAAATTTCAAAAATTGGAAGGCTTAAGGAACAGAACCCCTTTTTCATAGTATGGAGGCTAGAAGTCCAAACTGAGGTATTAGCAAAGCCAAACTCTAAAAGCTTTAGAGAAAGAATCTTTCTTGTTTTTTCCAACTTTCAGTGAACTCCAAAACCCCTTGGTATTCTGACTTGTAGCTGAATTAATCCAGTTTCTGCCTTTGTCCTCAGGTGACTATATTCCCTCTCCACGTCTCTGTGTCTCTGGTTTCTCTTATAAGGATATCTACCCTTATGTGTTTAGACTAAGTCTGAACCTAGTCAAGTATGACCTCATGTTAACTAGCTATGCCTGCAAAAGCCTCGTTTCCCAATGAAGTCATATTATGAGATTCTTGCTTGACATTGATTAACCATTAATCACCTCAGTGAACATCTTCTCTGAAGTGGTTAGCTGTCTATAGACAAAAACCCAGAAACTTCCATAGGTCTTTTCCATATGAAATCTACCATTTATACATGTATAGCTACACCAGACACACACACACACACACACACACACACACACACACACCAGAGAGAGAGAGAGAGAGAGAGAGAGAGAGAGAGAACCACTTGTGACACAATATATTTGTAAGAAATTCCTACTATTAGAGATCATCACTCAGTAATTTACTGATACTGATTTTTCCCTGAAGTTATTTGCCATAGCAACATCCCCCATAGCGGTGCAGTTATGCCAGGGTTTCTTTGATCCTGCAGGCACAGGCAATGCTGCAGAGCAATGTGGAATAATGTGATATAGCCTTAGCCAGGGCATAATTGGTTGATTCTACCTCACCCTTCATTCAGTCTTCCTGACTTTAAGGGGAATGCTTCTAATTTTCTCCATTTAGAATGATGTTGGCTGTGGCTTTGTTGTATATAGCTTTAATTATGTTGAAGAATGTTCCCTCCAGTCCAGTTCCCTCTAGAACATTAAACATAAAGGCATGTTGAATTTTATCAAAGGCCTTTTCTACATCAATTGAGATGACCATGTGCTTTTTTTGTCTTTGAATCCATTTATGTGCTTTATAACATTTATTGATTTACATATGCCGAACCATCCCTGTATCTCTGGAATAAATCCAACTTGATCATGGTCATAACCTTTTTGCTGTCTCTGTATGCAGTTTGCAAGTATTTTGTTGAGAATTGTTGCATCTATATTCATTAAGGATATGGGTCTATAGTTTTCATTTTTGGCTATATCTTTGCTTGGTTTGGGTATTAGAGTGATGCTGGTTTTGTAGAAGGAATTTGGTAGGCTTCCCTCTGTTTCGATCCATTTGAATAATGAGTCATAATGGTTGTAGGCCCTCTTTAAATGTCTGGTAGAATTCTGCTGTGAATACATCTGGGCTTGGCCTTTTTTTGGTTGGGAGGTTTTGTGTTACTGTTTCAAAGTCCTCATATGTTATGGGTCTGTTTAAGCTGTTGAGCCCTTCTTGGTTAATCTTTGGTGATTCTAATGATTTCAGATAGTCATTTTCCTGGGTACTTTAAGAAGGTAGATGATGTACTATCAGGAAAAGCTCTCAGTTTTGGTGTAGGTATGTCCTAGTTTACTTTCAACTGCTGTGACAAAACACTCTGACCAATACCAACTTGGAGAGGAAAGGGTTTATTTGGCTTATGTATCCCTGGTCACAATTCATTGCTGAGTGAGCCTAAGGAAACTAGAGGCAGGAGGTGAAGCACAAGCCACGAAGGAATGCTTCTTACTGGGTTGTTCCCCTGGCCCATGCTCAGCCTTATTTCTTTTTTTTTTTTTTCTTGGATTTTTGAGATAGGCTCTTCCTGTAGCTCCAGCTGTCCTGGAACTCACTATGTAGACCAGGCTGGCCTTGAATGCACAAAGATCCATCTGCCTCTGCCTCCCAAGTGCTGGGATTAAAGGTGTGTACCACCATGCCTGGCAGCCTTTCTTTCTTTCTTTTTTTCTTTCTTTCTTTCTTAAAAATCTGTGTGTGTGTATGTGTATGAGTGTTACTGTCTGCATGTAGCGGGTTTGGTTGTGCTCCTGTTGTATGCAATGCCACAGAGGTCAGAAGAGGTGCATGTCAGATTCCCTGGAAACTGAGTTAAATATGGTCTTTAGTTGCGTCGTGGGTGCTGGAATGAGACCTGGGTCTTTCTGTAAGAGCTGTTCGGTGCTCCTTAACCACTGAGCCATCCTCCGGCCCAAGTCTTTTTCTATACATGCAGGCTACCTCCACGGGGTGGCACTGCACACGTGGGCTGGACCCTCCCACATCACTCAAAAATCAAGAAAATGCTTCACAGACATTGTCATAGACCAGACCAATGGAGAAAATTCTCCTATTGAGGCTTTCTTTACCCAGGTGTGCCAAGTTGACAACTGAAGCTCTCTAGCATAAGGTCTACAGGTGAAAATGTCATAACCACTCCCATCACCTCCGAACTCTACCTCCTCCAGCCCTCAAAAAAGAAAAATATAGATCTAAACATAAAGCAAACAACCCCACTTATTTGGAAACAAATGTCATATTGACCTCAATACTCCTAAGATCTAGTGTTACTCCCATCTGCTTGGCTCATATAGGATCAGACCTTTGAATCCATACTGTGTAGTATACTACAATAGGAAGAGCAAAGGCCCATTCTCACCTGAGCATTCCTCAGAATCTGTAAAAGAGATAGCACACTTTATACCATACACCTTTTTTCCTTGCTTCCTGTCCTGTGGACCACATTTTATGGTAGTTATCATTGAGAACAACCTGTACAAGTGTCACAGGTGAACCATGAATTTCTTGTTTTGTATTCCTGGCTTCTTTGATGCGGATAGCAATTACTCTGGGAATATTATATATAATATATTTATATATTATATATATATATATATAGAGAGAGTGAGAGAGAGAGAGAGAGGAGGGGCGGCCGAGATGAGAGTCAAGGATAACTGTTTTCATTTCTATTATCCCTCAAATACCTAATTCAGAGAACACTAAGATGACTTCAGAAAGTTTCACTTGCCCAATTAGTAGTCAGCTCAATAATGTATTTGGTAGTGGCCTTTTCTCCCTCACTCTGAAATGTTTGATCCATACTCCTATTACCTGGGTTTATGTTCCAGAAATAAATAACCGCATATAAGCCACAGATTCGGACTATTTTCTAGGGAACCAAGCACAGTCTTCTAATAATGATCTGCCCTCTTCACTACAATGAGTAACATCTGTCTCATACTTTCTTTCTTTCTTTTTTTTTTTTTTTTTTGGCCTTTTCGAGACAGGGTCTCCCTGTAGCCCCAGCTGTCCTGGAACTCACTTTGTAGACCAGGCTGGCCTTGAACTCACAAAGATCCACCTGCCTCTACCTCCCAAGTGCTAGGATTAAAGGTGTGCACCACCACGCCCGGCTGCCTCATACTTTCTATAGGTTCTACTCCAAGTAGTCAAAAGAGACTACCCATGATACTGCTAAAGGTATTCCACAGAAGATTTACAGGTGTTTTCTCAAGATGCTCCACACCCACAGAACTAGATTCTGTGGAAGACTAAAGAGAATTGCTGACCCATGAACTCTGAGCTTCAGTTTGTTACCTGGGTCCTGAAGTAAGAAAACTTGAATAAGAAGAATGTTAATAAGGCCCTGATAAAAATAGCTTCTGCATCTTTTTCATTTGAACTTTTACTTTCTTTTAATAAACATTTTCATTAATTCTTTGAGAATTTTATCCAATGTGTTTTAATCATATTTGCCCATAACTTCTCCCCTTAATTTCTTTCAGATCCAACCTCTATCTTCCTAACACCTCTGCCAACTTCATGTCTTCTCTCTCTCTTTCTCTTTCTCTCTTCCTTTCTTTTTTTATTTAATAACCCCTTAACTACAATTTGTCCTCTCCAAATACTTCTGAGCATGGGGGCTATCCACTGGAATGTGATTGGCCCTTAAAGAATCTATCTATCTATCTATCTATCTATCTATCTATCTATCTATCTAATCTCTATCTCTATCTATCATCTATCTATCTACCTATCTATCTCTATCTCTATCTATCATCTATCTATCTATCTATCTATCTATCTATCTATCTATCTATCTATTTAATCTCTCCTCCAGAAGCCATCAACTGTCTGTAGTTCTTCAGTTGAGGTGGCGACTCATGAACGCATTCTCGCTCTATACTATAATACTGACTGGTTTAATCTTGTCCAGGTTTTCTGTAGGTAACCACATAAACAGTTTTCATGACTACAGTGATCTTATCATATCAGAAAGCACTGTTTTGCTCTAGTTCTCCCTGACATGTGACTCTTGTGATATTTTTGCTGTCCTCTCTTCAACAGTGGCTCACGAGCCTTGGGGAGAGGGTGTGACATAGAGGTCACTTATTCTCTGCACTTTGGCCAGTTGTAAGTTTCCATGTTAATCATCATTCTATCTTTTGACACCATTTCTCTATAGACAAGAAAAGCAAAAATGACCAAGAAGTCAGGAAGAGAAAAATACCTGGCACACATTTCCCACTGTCTGCATCACCTTCCTTTCACCAGCGTCGCTCAGACTTAAAAGTTATTGCCATTATACATTGACTATAATCTGTGCTTTCTTCATAAAATCAGGAACTATGCAAGGAACTCTGTACCTCACTGGTCTTCCTCTCTACAATGCATAACCCCAATCTAGTCATGAGAAAAATTACACGCAAATTCCAGTAGAAGGGTCTTCTACAGGATATGTATACTTGTCAAAAAGATTAAGGCCATGAAAAGCAAGGGAAGTCTAAGAAAACTGCCAACTGGAACTGTCAAAGGAGCCCAAGAAACTTGACAAATAAATGGAACATAATAATCTCCACAGCATCCTGGAATAGATAAAAGACCTTGGATAAAAAATAACAAAGTCTGAATGACTTATGACATTTAGCAGTAATGTTGCAATGTTGATCCACTAAGTGTAACCAATACACCATAGTTACACAAGATGTTAATAACAGGAGAAACTAAACACATAAGTTATGAGGATACCGTTCTACCTTTGCAAACGTTCTCTAGGCCTATAGCTATTCTAAAAATTAATTATATTTTGATAACATTTAATATCTATTTGTCTGTATATGTTTGTGCATGAGGGCATGCATGTGCACAGCATGCAAGTGTAGGCCAGGGGACAGCTTTCCTGAGTAGGTTCTTGACTTTCACTTTGTTTTGAGGCAGAGTCTTTCCCACTATGTGCACTGCATGCTCTAGCCTAGGATTGTGGACATGCAGCACATATCTACAGCTTTCACATGGATCCCTAGGATCCAAATTCAGTTCTTCAGGATTCCTTATTACAAGCTCTTTTACCTGCAAAGCTGTATTTCTGGCCCCATTCTTTAGTAAAATTTAAGTAGTTAAAAAGCAGTGTATTGTTTCCCACTCCCAAATACTTCAAAAGTACTTTGTTTTCAACATTTCCAAAATATTTGTAGGCAGACCTTAGTTTTCCATGTCTGATACTGCAGCAATTATTTCCATCCTAATTCATTTAATTCATTGCAATAATACAGTATATTAACAGGCTACTTTCATATGCTCCAAAATCTAACAACAAAAATAAGTTAATTTTTAACATTTTTATTGAAGTTTTGTGCATTTCATACATCATTTCTCAGTCCAATCTAGACTCATCTTTTCTTCTACACCCACCTCCCCACCCGAGTTCATGCACCCTGCCATCCCTGCTCTGTAACTTTTTTCTGATTCTTTTCAAAGTTTTTTTCAAAGCAGAGGATTATTATCCTTGGGGGAACTTTACTGTTTTAGTCAGGTCCCTGTCCTGGTTCCTCTGCTGTTGTTGTTCCCTCCAATCTGTATTGCTTCAACATATATATACATACATATATGTACAAGTACATGTATATATATATATATGTCACATCTTACTAAAATTATATCATCTGTACACAAACTGTCATTTACATATGTCAGGATTCACATTTTTCCTTTTTAAATTTATATTACTCTAAAATATGCCTATGTATCTTCCAGCCATATACCAAGATTACAAAGTCTAAAAATAAGTGCTGGGTTAATTCTAGAGCCTGTTAAGGGATTTACATAATCAGAGCACAGGTGCTTTCAGGGAAAAGGGTATATAACATTGATATTGCTCACTTTGCCTTACAACTTTGTGCTTGGTGCTAGCATCTACAAATGAGGGATACCATTCATGCTTTGCTTTTCTGGGACTCCGTTACTTTACTTAGCATAACATCTTCTAGTTCCACCCATTTACCTACAAAGTTCATGATGCCATCTTTCTTTACCACTGTATAGAATTCCATCATGTAGATGTACCACATTTTCTCTATCCACTCATTGGTTGAGGGGCATTTGGGTTAGTTCCAGCTCTTCAGTATTGCGAAGAGAGCTGCAGTGAACATGGCTCTTCATGCATCTCTGCGGTAGGATGAGTCTTGTGGGTATATACCCAAGAGTGGTATGGCTGGGTCAGGTGGCAAGCTCATCTTGAGTCTCTTTAGAGTTCTCCATACTGCTTTCCATAGTAGTTGTATGAATTTACAACCAGCAGTGGATGAATATTCCCCTTTCCCCACAACCTCTCCAGCATTTGGTATCATTTGTTTTCTTGATCCTAGCCAGTCTTATTGGAGTGAGATGATATCTTAAAGTGGTTTTAATTTGCATCTCCTTAATTATTAGTGATGTTGAACATTTTTAAAGATGTTTCTCAGCCATCTTTATTTTCTCATTTGTGAAGTCTCTGTTCAGCTCTGTACTCCATCTTTTGAGTGATAGATTTGTTTTCTTCTTTGTTTTTTGAGTATTTTACTTATTCTGGAAGTCAATGCTCTGTTGGGTGTATAACTGGTGAAGGTTTTCTTCCACTCTGTGGGTTTTCTCTTCACTTCACTGATTGTTTCTTTCACTATACAGAAGCTTTTGAGATTAATGAGGTCCCACTTGTCAATTGTCCACCTCATTCCTATGCAGCAGCTATCTGATTTAGGAAGTTTTCTCCTATGCTTATGTCTTGTAGATTGCTGCCAATATTTTCTTCTATTGCCTTCAGAGTTTCAGGTCAAACATTGAAGTCTTTGATCCATTGGAGTTAATTTTTGTACAGGGCAAGAGGTAGGGATTTAGTTTTATTCTTCTACAAGTGGTGACCCAGTTTTTCCAATACCATTTGCTGAAGATGCTGTCTTTCTTCCATTGTGTCTTCTTGGCTCCCTTCTCAAATATGAGGGGGCTGAAATTGTATGTGCTCAAGTTTGGATATCCAGTTTTGTTCCATTGTTCTACAGGTCTGTTTTTGTGCCAGTACCAAGCTGATTTTATGACCTTGTAGCATAGTTTGAAGTATGGTATAGAAATCGCCCCCCCCATATTGCTCTTTTCACTCAGGGTCTTTTGCTTTTCCATATGAATTTAAGGATTTTTTCCAAGTCTCTGAAGAAACTAATGGGGATTTTAATTGGGATTGCATTGAATCTGTGTATTAATTTGGGTAGCATGGACATTTTTACTATATTAATTTTCCAAATTCATAAGCATGGGAGGTCTTAAAATTTTTGTTGTAGAGATCTTTGGTGTCTTTGGTTAGGTTTGTTCCCAGGTATTTTATTGTTTGGGATGATGCTATTGTGAGTGGGAAGGTATCCTTATATTCCTTCTTCAGTTGCTTATTGCTGGTGTAAAGAAAGGCTACTGATTTTTGAAAGTTAATTTTGTATCCTGACACTTTACTGAAAGTGTGGGGATACATTTCTAGGAGTTTTCTGATGGAGTTTTTAGCATCCCTTAGGTAAGCTGTCATAATGTCTGCAAAAAGGGATAGCTTGACTTCCTCTTTTCCAATTAGTACTCCTTTACTTTCCCTTTTGTATTAGTCACTTTTATGTTGCTGTGATAAAGCACCATGACCAAGGAACTTAAAAAAGGAAGAGTTTATTTGAGCTTACGATTGATGGTTCCAGGGAATTAGAGTCCATTGTGGCGGGAGGCGTGGCAGCTGGATCTGGAGCAGCAAGCTGAGGGTCACATCTCGCAAAGAGCACACGAAGCCAAGAGAGAGCAACTGTAGACCACGAGGCTTGTTAAACTCTCTAAGCCCTGCCCCCAGTGACACACTTCCTCCAGCACGGCCACACACCCCAAGACCTCCAAAAACAGCGCCACCACCTGGAGACAAACGTCTGAATACCTAGAGCCTATGGGGGACGCTCATTCAAACCACCACATTCCACTCCCTGACCCCCATAGGCTCCTGACCATATAAAATGCAAAATGCATTTAGCCCAACCTTAGAAGTCCCCATAGTCTTTACCAGTTTCAATGCCATTCAAAAGTCTACAGTCCAAGTCTCTTCTGAGACTTGGGCCAATCTCTTAACTGTAAGCTCCTGTAAAATCAAAAGACAAATTACATACTCCCAATATACAGTGGAACTTAATACACATTCCCATTCCAAAAGGGAGGAATAGAGGCATAGTGAGGAAATACTGGACCAAAACAAGACCGAAAACCTGCAGGGCAAACACCAAGTCCAGTAGCTCCACATGCAACTTCTGGGACTTGACTTCCAAAGGGCTTAGATGGCTCAGCTCTTCCAGCTTTGCTTGCAACATACATCTCTTTCTTAGGCTGGTACCACTCCCCATATGCAGCTCTCCTTGGCAAATATCTCACAGGTCTGGCATCTTGAAAGTCTTCTTGGGGTCTCCGCTGCCAACCAGGCTTCACATTCACAGCTTCAAGCAATGACCTCTCAGGGCCTTCTTTATTCGGGGACACCCCTGGAGCACTCTGCCTGACCTTGGCAGCTCTCTGAAACTGTGGAGGAAGAACCGATGACCCCTTCACTCTTGCAAACTTCATGCCTCTAAAGCCTTAAAAAAGGCGTGGCGGCTGGATCTGGAGCAGCAAGCCAAGGGTCACATCTCGCAAAGAGCACAGGAAGCCAAGAGAGAGCAACTGTAGACCATGAGGCTTGTTAAACCCTCTAAGCCCTGCCCCCAGTGACACACTTCCTCCAGCACGGCCACACACCCCAAGACCTCCAAAAACAGCGCCACCAACTGGAGACAAACGTCTGAATACCTAGAGTCTATGGGGGACAGTCATTCAAACCACCACATCTTTCTTGTTTTTTTGCCCTAGAAAGTGTTTCAAGCACTATATTGAAGAGGAGTGGCGATAGTGGCAGCCTTGCCATGTTCCTGCCTTTAAGGTGAATGCTTCCAACTTTTCTCCATTTAGGATGATGTTGGCTAAAGTCTATTTTAATAAAGAATTGTCAATATATCTTTGCTTTTTCCTATTAAAATTCATTTTACATGTTATAAGGTTATGAGCCTATGGGGGCCAAGAGTGAGAGGTGGTGGTTTGAATGAGAGTATACCCCATAAGCTTCAAGTGTTTGGATTAAAGTATACCCCATAGGCTTCAAGTGTTTGGACATTTTGTCCCTGGCTTCTAGCACTGTTTGGGGTGGTTTTAGAAAGTGACAACTTGCTGGAGGAAGCACATCACTGGGGCAGACGAAGAGAGTTCTTAAGCCTTGCCAGATTTCCAGTAGCTCTTCACTTCCTGTGCTGCTTGAACATGTGATCCCTCTGCTTACCACCCCAGCCACCTCTGCCTTCATGCCTTCCCTGATATTATGGATTATAACCCTCTGGAACCATAAACTCAAAAAAAAATCTTCCTTTCATAAGTAAAAATAAGTGAATAATAAATAAATAAAATGAGAATCCTATGCTATGATAAAGGATCAGAGGCCAATAGAGCTTGGGTTCAGCAATATTCCAGAATCTCAATCCATCAGCTAGGGAACACCTCAAGCCACTCCCCTGACTCTAGGCTAAGCTTCCCTGGCTCTGAACCCAGACCCAGACACAGCCAGACCAGAGGAACCTGAAGGTTCACCTCACATCGTTCGAGGTTCAAGCAGACCTGATTATTCCCTGTCCTGGGCCTCTGGAGAAGCTCCAAATTAGAAGGGTGAGAACTAGCTGGTCCCTCCAGTACAAAATCAAAAGTGAAAACCTGAAGCCTAGACCATCTAGCCTTTAATTTTTTTAATTTTTTTAAATTTATTATATTTTAAGGGATTCACAATATAAGAGCACAGTTGTTTTCAGATCACATTGACATTGCTCAGTTTGCCATACAATTAGGTAATTGGTGCTAGCATCTACAGATGAGGGATACCATTTATCTTTTGTTTTTCTGGGACCGTGTTACTTCACCCAGCATGATATCTTCTAGCTCCAGCCATTTTCCTGCAAAGCTCATGATGTTATCTTTCCTTACTGCTGCATAAAACTCCATTGTATAGATGGACCACATTCTCTCTATCCACTCGTTAGTTGAGGAGCACTTGGGTTGGTTCCAGCTCCTTGCTATTGTGAAGAGAGCTGTGCTTCAGGTGGTCTTGGGAGATCCCCGATCTGTCTTCATAACTAATAAGAAAACTATGGGGGCTGGAGAGATGGCCTGGCAGTTAAGAGTGCCAACTGCTCTTGCAAAGGACCGGAGTTCAATCCCTAGCACCCACATGGTGGCTGAGAACTGTCTTTAACTCCAGTTCCAGGGGAATCTGATGCCCTCCTCTGATCTCCGTGGCATTGAATGACATGGGTGCACTAACCTCCATGCAGACAGTACATTCATACACATAAAAAATAAATAAAATTAAAAAAGAAACAATGAAGGCACCTGAAGAAAACAAGCAAAGTCAGTCTTCAACTCAAGAAACACTTGAGCTTCATAACAGAATACAAACCACAAAACAAATCCACATGCCAAAATCACAACAATAAAACAATAATGGGAAAAACCCAAATAATAAGTCCCTGCTAAATACAACCAATATGGTAGAAGACCCCTACAATGAGGACACCCAAGAAGTAACCCAGGATACACATCTTAAAAGAACTATCATAAACATTCTCAAAGAATCAAGGAATTTAAAGAACACACAAACAACCTAATGAAAGAACCAGAAGGAGATAGAAATAGACTAAAATAAGAGAATGAAAAACTTTGGAATGAGGTGGACATACTGAAGAAAACTCAGGCTGAAATAAAAAAGGAATGTGAACACTCATCCAGTCAACAGGAAAGGACAGGAGAAAGCCTCAGTAACAGAATGAATGAAGTAGAAAATAGAATATCAACACTGGAAGATAACATGGAAGTACTGGAATGTTCAAGCAAAGATTGTGAAAAATTAAAAAAAAAACACAGGGGTGGAATAAACAGGAAATATTAAACACCATGAAAAGTCCAAACCTATGCATCATAGGTATAGAGGAAGGAGAAGAATCCCAGGATAATGGTATCGACCAAATCTTCAACAGAATTATAGAAGAAAATTCCCCCAAATTTTGAAATGAAGAAAGACATACCCATACAAATATGTGAAAGAGATAGAATACCAAATAGACAATACCAGAAAAGAAACTCCCCACACCATATCATAGTAAAAACATTAAATGCCCAAAACAAAGACAGAATACTGAAAGCTACAAGAGAAAAGCAACAAGTCACATATAAAAGGAAACCCATCAGAATTACAGCTGACTTTTCCATGCAAATGATGAAGGTCAGAAGAGCTTGGACCAAATTATTCCCAGTTCTAAATGGCTATAAATGTCAACCCAGAATACTTTACCCAGCAAAAATGTCTATTATAGAAAGAAAAATCTTTCATGACATGAATAAGATGAAAGAATTCATGTTCAGAAAACCAACCCTTCAGAAAATACTTGAAGCAATACAAAGAGCAAAAGAAAGGAATGACTATTCCCAAGTGGCAAGAGAAACTAAATTAATGATGGTATAACTCTGGAAATACAAACACAGAAAAAATGCAAACAAAAATGTAATTGATGGGAAGCAATATACCTCTCTCAATAATATCTTTTAATATTAATGGTCTGAACTCCCCAATCAAGAGACACAGATTGGGGAATGGATTAAGAAATTGAATTTGGGGCTGGAGAGATGGCCTAGTGGTTAAGAGCACCAACTGCTCTTGCAGAGGACCCAGGTTTGATACCCAGCACCCACATGGCAGCTGAGAGCTATCTTTAACTCTTCTGACCAGGGGAATCCAACACCCTCTTCTGACCTCTGTGGCTTTGCACAACACAGGTGCACAAACCTACATGCAGACAATAGATTCGTACACATTAAAAAATAAATAAAATTAAAAAAAAAAAGAAATTGAATCCATCTTTTAGTTGTCTACAAGAAACCCATCTCACCTTCAAGGACAGGCACCATCTAAAGGTGAAAGGATGGAAAAAATATTCCAAGAAAATGGTTCTAAGAAACAAGCAGGAGTTGCTATTATAATATCAGACAAAATAGACTTCAAATTAAAACTAATCAGAAGAGATGAAGAGGGTCACTACATTCTTATCAAAGGGACAATTAACCTCAAAGACTTCACAATCATGAATATATATGCATCAAACACTGGTGCATCAAACTTAATAAACACAATACTAAGGACTTTAAGGCACAGATTAATCCCAGCATACTAATAGTAGGGGACTTCAACACCCCAACTGTGCCCATTAGACAGGTCAACTTGACAAAGAACAAACAGAGAGACATCTGAACTGAACAATGTGCTATACCAAATGGACCTAATAGACATCTACTGAATATTCCACCCAAGTACCAAAGAATATACTTTCTATTCAGGACCCCATGGAACATTCTCCAAAATCAGCCACATACTGAGACACAGAAAAAATCTCAACAAATACAAAAAATTGAAATAATCCCATCCATTCTATAAGACCACAATATAATAAAGTTTAATATCGACCCTAGAAGAACCCCTACTATCTACAAGAACTCATGGAAACTAAACAATACACTTCTAAATAATGAATGGATCCACAAAAAATAAGAAAGAAATAAAAGTATTCTAAGAATTAAATGAAAAGAACAATACAACACAACAAAACCTATGGGACACTCTTAAAGTCTTAAGAGGGAAATTGATAGCCTTAAGTGCCTATAAAAAAAAAACAAAAAAACAGAAAGAGCATAAATAAATGTCCTAAAATTGCAACTAAAAACACTTGAGAAACAACAACAAATGAATCCCAAATCCAACAGACAATTAGAAATAACAAAAAGCAGAGTGGAGATCAATGAAATAGAAACAAAGAAATCAATACAAAGAATCAATGAATCCAAGAGCTGGTTCTTTGAAAGAATAAACAAGATAGATAGATAGATCTCTAGCCCAGTTAACCAAAAGAAAGAAAGAGCAACTCCAAATTGACAAAATTAAAGATGAAAAGGGAAACATCACAACAGATAATGAAAAGATTCAGGCAATTATATGAGAATACTTTAAAACCTATACTATGTTTAATTTGAAAACCTAAGAAAAATGGATGAATATCCATGGAAAAAAATCATGGAAAGTGCCAAAGCTTAACCAAGAAGAGAATGATAGCTTAAACAGACTGATAGATAACATATGAGGAAACTGAAACAGTAATACAAAATCTCCCCCCAACAAACAAACAAACAAACAAACCAAACCAAAACAAACCAACTACAACAAAAACAAAAACAGGCCCAGTTGTATTTATGGCAGAATTCTATAAGACATTTAAAGAGCCTACAACTACTATTACTCAAATTATTCAAAATGATAGAAACAGAAGGAAATCTCCCAAATTCCTTCTATAAAGCCAGCATCGCTCTAATACCAAAACCAGGCAAAGATACTACAACCAAAAAAGAAAACTATAGCCCCATTTCTTTAATGAACATGGATACAAAAAATTCTCAACAAAACACTTACAAGCTGCATACAGGTACACATTAAAAAGATCATCTACCATGACCAAGTTGGATTTATACCAGAGATGCAGGGATGATTCAACATAAATCAATAAATGACATAAAGCACATAAATGGACTGAAAGACAAAAACCACATGGTCATCTCAATTGATGTAGAAATGGCCTTTGATAAAATTCAATATACCTTCTTCATGTTTAAAGTCCTAGAGGGAATTGGACTGGAAGTAAGATCCCTCAATATAATCAAAGTCATATATAACAAACCCATTGCCAGCATCATTCTAAATGGGGAAAAACTAGAAACATTACTCTTAAACTCAGAAACCCAGCAAGGCTGCCCCTGATCTCCATTCCTTTTCAATATAGTGCTGGAAACACTTGCTAGAGCAAAAAGACAAAAAAGGAAATCAAAGGAGTACTAGCTGGAAAGGAGAAAGTCAAGTTATCCCTTTTTGCAGATGACATGCTAATTTACCCAAGGGATGACAAAAATTCTACCAGAAAACTCCTAGAAACAGTTAACAGTTTCAGTAAAGTGGCAAGTGATAAAATTAATCTACAAAAATCAGTACCCTTTCTTTTTGCCAATAACAAGCAATTGGAGAAGGAATATAGGGAGACCTTCCCATTCATAATAGTCTCAAAAAAAAACAAAACTCGGAACAAACTAACCAAAGACACTAAAGATCTCTACAATGAAAATGTTAAATCTTTAAAGAAGGAGATTGATGAAGACATCAGAAGATGGAAGGACCTCCCATGGTCATGGATTGGAAGAATTGATATAGTAAAAAATATAGTAAAAATGACCATCCTACTCAAAGCAATATATAGATTTAATGCAATACCAATTAGAATCCTGACTTTCTTCACAGAATTAGAAAAAAAATCCCAACATCCATATGGAAAAACAAAGACCCTGGATAGCCAAAGCAATCTACAAAGAGCAATGCAAGCAGGATTACCATACCAGACTTCAAACTATATTACAGGGCTATAGTCATAAGAACAGCCTGGTACCGGCACACACACACACAAAAAAAAACAGACCCATAGATCAATAAAACAAAATTGAAGATCCAAACTTGAGCACATGCAATTTCAGTTACCTCATATTTGACAAAGGGGCCACAGAGTCTCAATGGAGGAAAGACAGCATCTTCATTCAGAAAATGATGCTGGTAAAACTAGATCACCACTTGTAGAATAAAACTAAGAAAGAAAAAAGAATAAAACTTTCATCCTGTACAAAAATCAACTCCAAATGGATCAAAGACCTCAATGTGAAACCTGAAACTCTAAAATGATAGAAGAAAATCTTGGCAGTAATCTACAAGATATAGGGTTAGGAAAAGACTTTCTAAATCTAACAGCAATTGTGCAAGAAATATGGTCAACAATCGACAAGTGTGACCTCATTAAACTAAAAAGCTTCTGTACAGCAAAAGAAACAACCAAGGGGCTGGAGAGATGGCCTAGCGGTTAAGAGCACCGGCCACTCTTGCAGAGGACCTGGGTTCAATCCCCAGCACCCACGTGGAGGCTGAGAACCATCTGTAACTCCAACTCCAGGAGAACTCCAGTTCCAGGGGAATCTGACGCCCTCTTCTGACCTCCACGGCATTGCACAATACGGGTGCACAGACCTTCATGCAGACAGTACATTCATACACATAAATAAAAAATAAAAAGAAAAAAGAAAAAAAGAAACAATCAAAGAAATGAAGAGAAAACCCACAGAGTGGGAGGAAACATTCACCAGGGATACATCTTACAGAGGTCTAACATTCAGATTGTATAAATTACTCAAAAAACAAAAGAACAAGAAAACAAATTACCCAATCAAAAGATAGATTGAAGTTATGAACAGAGACTTCACAAATGAAGAAGTAAAAATGGCTGAGAAACATCTCAAAAAGTGTTCAACATCACTAGTAATTATGGAAATTCAAATTAAAACCACTTTAAGATGTCATCTTACCCTAGTAAGACTGGCTTATGATCTAGAAAAGAAATGATACCATATGCTGGAGAGATTGTGGGGAAAGGGGAAAGGGGAGCACTCGTCCATTGCTGGTGGGAATGCAAACCCCTATATAAAGCAATATGGAGAACTCTTAAAAGGCTCAAACTGAACCTACCGCTTTACCTAGTCATATCCCTTTGAGTATATACCCAGAAGATTCATCATATTGCAGAGATACATGCACAACTATGTTTATAGGCATTCTCTTCACAATATCTAGGAGCTGGAAGCAACCCAAGTGTCCCTCAACTGATGAGTAGATAATGAAATTGTGGTACACAATGGGGTTCTATATAGCAGTAAAGAAAGATGACATTACAAAATTTGGAAGTAAATGGATGGAACTAGAACCTGTTGTGCTTAATGAAGTAACAGTCCCAGAAACAAAAATGACATATAGTGTCCAACATTTGTGGATCCTAGCACCAAATCCTGATATGTAAGTCAAGCCCGATGCTACTATAGATATAATTTGAAGTTTATGTGTCTATTTTTCCAAGTTCTAAGATTTATGAGAAAGAATCAATCTCTTCTTTGAAAGTACATTAAAACATATACCAACTTGCTATGTAACATGGGAATATAAAGTTATATTTCTTTCTGCCTGCACACTAAATTACTGTTAAAATGTAAAATCCCAAATACGTTTTGGGGAATTAAACTATAATTTCTTTTCAGACTCTGTCATTTTGGAATATATGTGGAGTGTTTTGGAGTAATATAAAATAAAAAATAAAATTTTGAGAGTCCCTTAATATAGGTTCAGTATATATAAATAAATAAATAATAAATAAATAAATAAATAAAATGAAGTTAACTCATGAAATAAAGAACTAACTGCAAAGAGAAAGGTTTGTTGAATAGTTCTGAAATTAAGCATTCACTTATTCTTTGAATAGTTCATTATTATTTTAGTAATTTGTTCATTTATTTTTCTGTCATTTCATTTGAATATCAGACTCCTTAAGCTCTGAGCCAAAATATTATTATTTCCAAAGATCTCTTACAGTCATAAATCAATATTCCTAAATTTTCTTATTACAATCATTCTTTATATGGGTACTCAGAATATATTCCATGTAGTAGTCACTTTTCTGTTGCTGTGATAAAGCACCATGACCAAGGAACTTATAAAAGGAAGAGTTTATTTGAGCTTACGATTGACGGTTCCAGGGAATTAGAGTCCATTGTGGTGGGAGGCATGGCAGCTGCATGCCGAGGGTCATATCTCGCAAAGAACACAGGAAGCAGAGAGAGAGCAACTGTAGACCACAAGGCTTGTTAAACTCACTAAGCC
Source organism: Rhizomys pruinosus (assembly GCA_009823505.1). NCBI lineage: Eukaryota > Metazoa > Chordata > Mammalia > Rodentia > Spalacidae > Rhizomys > Rhizomys pruinosus. Next base: position 784,713 of record VZQC01003743.1, on the reverse strand, counting down.
TGCTCCCAATAACGTACTTCCTCTAGCACAGCCACACCTTCTAAGACCTCCAAAAACAGTGCCACCAACTGGAGACAAATGTCTGAATACTTACAGCCTATGGGGGACACTCATTCAAACCACCATATTCTACAATAACACTTCATGGACTGGAGAGATGGTTTAGGGGTTAACAGCATGCACTAGAGAGGACCTGAGTTCAACTCCCAGCTCCTGTGTTGGGTGGCCACAGCCATGAGGAATCCCAGCTACAGGGTCTCAGTCACTTCTGGATTCCATAGGCATTAATGTGCACACACACACACACACACACACACAAATAAACAAATAAATAATAAATAAATATAAGTGAATAATAAATAAAGCCATAAGAGTAATGTGTCTTACTTTTATTAGGAAGGCTTTTTGAGTTTTTATTGAACATTCATAGATTTCATATGATTCTTAATCAAATTTAGAACCCCCAGCTCCATGCCCACTACCCCTCATCAGAACTCATGCATTGCACCATCCATGTTAACTCCTATCCAGTCAAGCTTTTGAGCCTTAATGTCCTTCTGTGAAAACTCATCTACTGGAGTCTAGTCAACACATCTAGAAATCTTAAGTAAGGCAAACTCTCCCTCACCCAGCAGTAATCAGTCTCCAGTAGTTCTCAGTCCAGGGTAAGCCCGCCACCCATTTCTCACATTCCACTCTGTCCAGCTGAGTCAACTTGAGTCCTGTGCCCCATGCAAGCATAGCCACAAAATCAAATGTGCAAGCTTCCGGTGGCCTGAACGCCTCTGCTTCTCTATGTTCATGAACCAGCCTGGCTCTTGCAATCTTTCTGCCCTCTCTTCGTCAATTATCCCTGAGCCATGTGTAGGTGAGGATCGATATATGAGTCCTATCCAGGGACACAGGATCTGGAGGCTCCCATTCTTTGAAACTTGGCCAGTTGTGGTCTTCTGTGTGCATTGTGGTCTGTTGTATAAAGAAGCTTCATTGGTGAAAATTGAGGGATGTACTCTTTTTCTCTGTCCCGCAATCCAGTATGTTTGACAAGACTTTGGTGTAGAGGTTCAACTGCAAATGTGTCACCTAGGATTGGGCATCTTCCAGATGTATATTCTCTGTGTCTAACCAGTTGTGGGATTCTACAGCAAAGAGAAGCCTCTTTGATGAGTGATGCATGGCAGGCTTGTCTGTAAATATGACTCCATGTTAAGTGTATGGTAAGAAATTTCATTTGTCTAGAAATATGACAGAGATAGGATCCATGATCCAAGTCCTCTCCAGCCGTGTGTATTTGGAAGAGTTTACAGTGCCATCCATGAGTTCACTCCCATTGAGAGGGCTTTAAGTCCAATTAGGTAGCTGTTGATTACCCTCCAGATAACAGAGCCACCACTGCAGCAATAGAGTCAGTTTGCTGTGCAGGTCGTTATGGTTATTAGGGTTTAGGGCTGAGTTGTACCATTGGTTGACCTTCTCCCTTAACAATTTGCATATTATCATCTAGCATCATGGAAGCTAAACTTCAGGTTAGAAGGCTTCCAGGTAGGTTCCTGCTCCATTCCTCCAAGTCCTGTTTCTAAAGTATGCCCTATCTTGAGCAGTAGGGTCTAATTTTCTACTTCTGGGAGATAATCAAGAGCTTTGGCAACATCCTGTGTTATTTTGGGAGTCTCTTTGATTACTCTCAGCAAAAACTCAAAGGTAGGTCTCTTCTGGCCAACACTGTTTTCCTTGTCATACAGCCCCCGGGTATACCTGTGCACTAATGTTCAAACAGTGTATATGTCTTTCTCATGGGGTCTTAGGGGCATCACATTACGCTCTGGGTTCCCTCTCAACTGAAGATCCATTCATCTGTACTCTTTCTTCGTCTCTTCCCACCTCCCTTCTCCTTCCTTAGCCCCAGCACTCCCATTATCCCCACCCTCCTCTCCTGAGTTCCCTTGCCTCCCACTCTTCCCCCTGCATGTCCCTCCCTCCTCCCCACCCAGTTGAATACCCCCATATTCCCCACCTCCCCATTAGCATCTTTCCCTACCATCCTTCTTTCCAGTTCTTTCTTTTCCTTTACTTCCACATACTCTGTCCATTTTCCTCGCTTCTGGTGTTACATCAAGGTATAGACTCACTTATAGGGGATTAGTGCTACAATCAACAAAGGAGGGAGGACAAATGTTGCTTGATTTTGCCTTTGTGTTACTTCATTTAGTATAATAGCACTCTCTAGTACCATCCATTTACCAGTGAATTCCATAATTCCATGTTTTCTTACTGCTGAGTAGTACTCCATCTTTTTTTTTTAATTTAATTTTTATTGATGGTTTGTGCATTTCGTACATCATTTTCCAATTCAGATCAGGCATATTTCCCTTTCCCTTCCCCCCCACCCCCACCCCATCCCAGATCATGTATTGAATGTAAAGGCTGCGATTGGGGTGAACGGTGAAACTACAGCGATGTAGTCTGGACACTCATTTGATCAACTTGATTGAACAAACAACCTGTCACCCCCCACTGAATGGTGGGACTGTGGGGGTTTGGGCACAACAGTCTGTAGATTGGTTTTGCACAAAGGATGCTTATACTCATGGATTATCACTTATAGCTAAAAAATGAAGAAAAAAAACCTGAAAGATGCAGGACAGTTATGGCAGTACTCCATCTTTTAGATGCACCACGTTTTCATTATCCATTCATCAGTTGAGGGACATTTCAGTTGTCTCCATTTCTTCACTATTATGAAGAGAGCAACAACAAACATGGATGTACAGGTATCTCTACAATATGGTGAGTCCTTTGGTATGCCAAAGAGTGGTGGAGCTGAGTCATATGGCAGATTCATTTTCAGTTTTTTGAGAGTTCTCCACACTGCCTTCTGTAGTGGCTGTGCTAGTTTGCCTTCCCACCAGCAGAGGATGAGTGTTCCCCTTTCCGCATAGCTTCACCAGCATTTGGTATCTTTCATTCTCTTGATGTTAGCCAGTCTGACTGATGTAAGATGGAATCTTAAGGTGGTTTTTATCAGCATTTCTTTAATTACTAAGGATGCTGAGCAGTTTTTAAGATGTTTCTTAGCCATTTTTGTTTTTTTGTTTGAGAACTCTCTCTTTAGGTCGATAGCCCATATTTTAATGGGTTGTTTATTTTCTTGCTTCTTTGTGTTTTGAGTTCTTTGGGATATTCTTGATATTAATCCTCTGTCAGATGTAAAGCTGATAAAAATCTTTCTCCCACTCAGTAGGTTTCCTCTTCATTTCCTTGGTTCTTTTGATGTACAGAAGATTTGTAGCTTATTGACTGTTGACCTTACTGCCTGAGCAGCTGATGTCTGATTCAGAAAGTCCTTTCCTGTGCCCTCATTTGGAGGTCACTGCCCATGTTCTCCTCTAGCAGTTTCAGAGTTTCAGGTTTTAAATTGAGGTCTTTGATCCATTTGGAGTTGACTTTTGTACAGGGTGAAAGATAAAGGTCCAATTTCATTCTTCTACAAGTGGAGATACAGTTTTGCCAGCACCATTTGTTGAAGATGCTGTCTCTCCTCCATTGTGTATTCTTGGTGCCTTTGTCAAATATCATGTGGTAAAAACTGTATATACTCATGTTTGGGACTTCTATTGTGTTCCATTGATCTATGTGTCTATTTTTGTGCCAGTACCATGTTGTTTTATGACTGTAGCCCTGTAACATAGTCTGAGATCCGATACAGTGATCCCCCCAGCACTGTTTTCCCCCAAGATTTCTTTGGCTATTTGGGTGTTTTGTGATTCTGTATGAATTTTGGGATGATATTTTATAGCTCTGTGAAGAATGTCAAGGGTATTTTTATTGATGTTGCATTGAATCCAAATATTTTTTTGTAAGATGGTCATTTTCACAATATTGATTCTACCAATCCATGAGCATGGTAGATTTTTCCATTTCCTAGTATTTCCCTCTATTTCTTTCTTTAAAGATTTGAAGTTTTCATTGTAGATATCATTAATATTTTTGATTAGGATTAATCCTAATTTTATTAGTTTATTCCAAATGGGACTATTTCCTTGTATGATTTTTCTGATTCCTTGTTATCAGCATATAGAAAGGCTACTGATTTTTTAGTTGATTTTGTAACCCTCCACTTTACTGAATACATTAATCATTTCTAGACATTTTATACTGGAATTTTTATCTCTTACATACAGTATCATATCATCTACAAAGAGAGATAATTTTACCTCTTCTTTTCCAATTAATACTCCTTTAATTTTCTTCTTTTTTCTTATTACTTTTACAAGGGTTTCAAGCACTATATTGAAACAGAATGGAGATTGTGGACAGTCCTGTCTGGTTGCTGATTTTGATAGGAATGCTTCCAGTTTTCCCCCATTTAAGAGTGATGTTGGCTGTAGATTTGTTGTATAAAGATTTTTTGTTTGTTTGTTTTTTTGTTTTTTCGAGACAGGGTCTCCCGGTAGCCCCAGCTGTCCTGGAACTCACTCTGTAGACCAGGCTGGCTTTGAACTCACAAAGATCCACCTGCCTCTGCCTCCCAAGTGGTAGGATTAAAGGCATGAGCCACCACACCCGGCTTGTTGTATAAAGTTGTAATGATGCTGAAGTATGTTCCCTCCAGACCAATTCCTCCTAGAACTTTTAACATGAATTCATGTAGGACTTTATCAAAGGCCTTTTCTGCATCTATTGAGCTGACCATGTGGTTTTTGTCTTCAAGTCCATTTATACATATTACGATGTGTATTGACTTACATAAATTGAATCATCCCTTCATCTCTGGAATAAATCCTACCTGATTATGGTGAATTATCTTTTTGATGTCCATTTGTATGTGATTTGTAGTTTGTTGAGTATCTTTGCATCTGTGTTCATTAAGGATACTCTTTCTTTGTTTTATCTTTACCTGGTTTTGGTATTAGAGTGATGGTGGCTTCATAGAAGGAATTTGGGAGTTCTCCCTCCATTTTTATCTTTTTGAATAACATTATTGGTTGTAGATCATCTTTGAATGTCTGGGCTTTTTTTAATCAGGTGGTTTTGTATTGCTGTTTCAATTTCTTTATTTGTTATGTGCTGTAGTCCAGAATGGGTAATTTATTGATTAGAAGGCTTGCAGCCCCACCCAAGCAGGGACCAAGTAACTGAAACCAGAGCTCAGTTTCACACCCCTGTTTCCTGGAACACAGAGATGGGTGCCCTGCTAGTCCTAGAATTTCTTTCATCTGTGGATTAAACATCCTGGGAGGGCCTCTATTTGTCACATGCTAATGTTAGGCTGTTGTTCTTGCTTTTATCCTTTTCACGTATTGCTCTTAAGTAAATTAGAGCTTTCCTCCAAAGCTTATACTAACATACTATAAGCTTATAGCCGCTCCTAAAAGCCTATACTACCCTCATGCCTTTGATGTTTGATGTAAGCACATTCTGTTAAAAGTCCAGTTTTTTCCCCCTGGGCTTTGACTCAGGTAATATATATATATATTTGAGCCTGTAAAAAGAAAAAGAAAAAAGGAAAGCCGTCTTCTCTCTAGCTCTCATCCCCTCACACTATAGCCTCTCTCTCCCTCACCCTTTAATAAAGAAACTTTTACTTGAAAGAAAGCTTGTGTAGCCTGGGTGTGGTGGTGCACCCCTTTAATCCTAGCACTTGGGAGACAGAGGCAGGCAGATCTTTGTGAGTTCAAGGCCAGCCTGATCTACATAGTGAATTCCAGGCCAGGTAGCACTACAGGGAGACCCTGTCTCAAAAAAAAAAAAAACAAGAAGAAAAAGAGAAAGAAGAGATAGAAGAGAGGAGAGAGAGAGAGGAGATGATATAGAGGAAAGACAAGAAAGCAAAGACAGAAAGAAGAAAGAAATAAAGCAATAAAGCAGAAAGAAATAAATAAGAAAGAAAATCTTGTTTTATAATCCTTTTGAATGTGTTTTTTATGAAATTTTTTTTTTGGTGTCAGAGTTTTATATATGTTAATAAGACTGTAATATAATGATTTAACTTTGCCATTCGAAGTCCCAGTTTCTATTAAATGCCTTACTTAATGCTGCTTCTATTGGTTTTAATCAAATATTAGATTTGTGACACCTGCTTGCTTCTTACAGACATATGCTTGAAATTTTTTTTCATCCTTTCACCATAAGGTAGTATCTATCCTTGAAGGTTAGGTAAGTTTCTTGAAGACAACAAAAAGATTTTTTTTTCTTGTCCATTCTGGTAGTCTGTCTATGTCTTTTGACAGGGGAGTTGAGGTCATTGATATTTAAGGTTATAATTGGAAGGTGTGTTTTGGATACTGTCATTTTAATTTCTTTATATTTGTGGACCTATTTTGTGTTTCCATTATTATAACCTCTTTTGTTTTCTTTCTGTAGCCTCTTGAAGTTATCTCTTCCCTATCTTCGCCTTGTATTTTTATTTGTTTTGTTTAAGGGATTCTACAATATAAGAGCACAGTTTGTTTTCAGATCACATAACTTAAATTGCTCAATTGCCATACAATTAGGTAATTGGTGCTAGCACCACAATGAGGGACACCATCATCGGTTTGTTTTTTGGACTGTGCTACTTTACTCGAGCATGATATCTTCTAGCTCGCCCCATTTACCATGCAAAGCCATGATGTCATCTTTCTTTACCACTACAATAGAACTCCATTGTGGTAGATGACCACATTCTCTATCCACTGTCAGTTGAGGGCACTGGGTTGGTCTAGCTCCTTGCTATTGAAGAGAGCTGCAATAACTGGCTGTTGCATGTATCTCTGCGTAAGATGAGTCTTGTGGGTACATGCCCAGGAGTGGTATGGCTGGGTCAGGTGGAAGTTTCATTCCAAGTCTTCCAAGGTGTTCTCCACAACTGCTTTCCATAGTAGATGTATGAGTTTACATTCCCCCCAGCAGTGGATGAGTTGTTCCCCTTTCCCCACAACCTCTCCACCAGCATGGGATCATTTGTTTTCTTGATCCTAGCCAACTTATTGGGGGAGATATATCTTCAGACGTGGTTTTAATGTGCATTCCTAATTATTAGTGATGTTGTACACTTTTTTTTTTTTTTTTTTTTTTGTGATTGTTTAAAAATAATATCAATATAATATATATATATATATTTTTTTTTTTTTTATCAAATCTAGACCTGGTCCTCCCCATCCCCCCACCCACCAGAGCTATGCATTCTGCCAAACATGCTTTTCATCATCTTTCACTCATCTTTCTCAAATTCTCCATGGTGGAAGTTGACTGTTTTGAGGAAGTTCACTGTTTCGTCTTTTTGATTTTCTTTTTTTTTTTTCTGTTGTTGTTGTTTGTTTCCACTATGGCCATAATCCCAACTGCTTTGGACAAAAGCTCAAGGGGCCATAGACAAGAAATACTTACAACTAGGTTAATTGGCACTAGCATCCACAGATGAGAGGGATACCATTCATCGTTGTTTTTCTGGGACTGGGGACTGTGTTACTTCACTCAGCATGATGACCTCTAGCTCAAGGCATTTTCCTGCAAAGCTCATTGATGTCGTCTTTCTTAACGTGCATGCAACTCACATTGTGTTAGCTGTATCACATTTTCTCTTCCACTCTCAGTTGGGGGGCATTTCGGTTTCCAGCTCTTGCTATTGTGAAAAAGCTGAAATAATCATGGCCGTGCATGTATCTCTGTGGTAAGGGTGAGTCTTGAGGACATGCCTAGGAGTGGTAGGCTGGGTCTGGTGGCAAGTTCATTTCAAGTCTTCCAAGGTGTTCTCCACACGCTGTTAACACAGTGGCTGCACGAGTTTGCATTCCCACCAGCAGTGGAGGAGTGTTCCCCTTTCCCTACAACCTCTCCAGCACTTGGATCATTTATTTTCTTGATCTAGCAGTTTACTGGAGTAAGATGATAGCTTAAAGTGGTTTTGATTTGCATTTCCTTAATGATTAGTGATGTTGAACACTTCTTAAGGTGTTTTCTCAGCAGCTCTAATTCCTCACTATTGTAAGTCCTGTTCAGCTCTTTTTTTGTTGTTGTGTCTTTTATTATTGTTTCTTTCTTCTTTGTTTTTTGAGTAGTTTATAATATTCTGGAAATCAATGTTTTGTCAGATATTTCTGCCGTGAAGGTTTCCTCCCGCTTGTGGGACTTTCTCTTCACTTCCTTGATTATTTCTTTGATGTACAGAAGCTTTGTGGGTTTAATGAGGTCCACATTTGTCAATGTCAACCTTAAGTCTTGTGCAGCTGCGCTGTCTGATAGGAAGTCCTTTTCCTACACCTATGTCTTGTAGTCTGCTGCCAACTTTTTCTTCTATCACCTTCAGATTTTGGGTTTCATGGTTGAGGTCTTTGATCCATCTGGAGTTGACTTTTTACAGGGGGAGAGGTAGGATTTAATTTCATTCTCTACAAGTGGTGATCCAGTTTTGCCAACACACTTGCTGAGGATGCGTCTTTCCTCCATTGTGCTTCTTGGCCCCCTTGTCAAATATGGCTGAAATTGTATGTGCTCAGATTTGGATCTTTTGGTTTTGTTCCATTGGTCACAAGTCTGTTTTTGTGCCCAGTACCAGAGCTGTTTTTATGACTATAGCCCTGTAGTATATTTGAAGTGCTGGTAATAGAGATCCCCCCTGTTAGCTCTGTTACGCTCAGGGTCTTTTGGCTATTTGGGGTCTTTTGTTTTTCAAATGAATTTAAGGACTTTTTCCCAAGCCGTGAAGAAACTCTTGGATCTAATTACTCACTTGTAAGTCTCTGTTGCAGCTCTTTCTCCATCTTTTGAGTGGTCTTTTGTTTTTTTTTTTTTCTTCTTGTTTTTGAGTAGTTTTATATAATATGAATCAATGCTTGTCAGATGTATTTGTGGTGAAGGTTTCCCCGCTTGCTGTGGGTTTTCTGCTTCGATTTCCTTGATGTTTCGTTTGATGTACAGAAGCTTTTGAGTTTAATGAGGTCCATTTGTCCATTGTCGACCTTAATTCTTGCAGCTGCGGTCTGATTTAGGAAGATCTTTCTAGCCTAGTTTATAGTCCGCTAGCCATTTTTTCTTCTCTCACTTTAACAGTTTGGGGTTCACATTGACGTTTGATTCATCTGGAGTTATTTTTGTACGGGTGAGAGTTAGGTGTTTAAATTCATTCTTCTCACAAGTGGTGATCCGATTTTGGCAAACACCACTTGCTGAAGAATGCTGTCTTCCTCCATTGGGTCTTCTTGGCCCCCTTTCAAATATGAGATGGCTGACAATAGTATGTGCTCAAGTGTTGGATCTTCGGTTTTGTTCCATTGGTTGTCTAAGGTCTGTTTTTTGTGCCAGGCCAAGTGTTTTATGACTATAGCACCTAGTCATGTTCTTGAGTTCTGGTATAGAGATTTCCTCTGTATTGCTCTTTTCCTTCAGGTTGCTTTGGCTATTGGGGTCCTTGTTCACAATGAAATTAAGACATTTTCCAAGCCTGTGAAGAAACTCTTGGGGATTTTACTGGATTGGATGTAAATCTTACAAGAGTTTGGGTAGGGGGCCTGGAGAGAGTGGCTATAGCAGTTAAGAGCCCGACTGCTCTTGAGAAGCACACTGGGTTCATCCCACACCCACATGCTGCTAAGAACCTCGGCTAACTCCAATCCAGAAGTCCCGTTCGCAGGGGAATCCGAGACCCTCTCTGACCTCCGACATGTGCATGGCAATGGGTGCGAAAAACCTACATGCAGACGTTACATCAATCAAGACATAATTAATAAATTTGTTAAAAATTTAAAAAAGAGTTTAAGGTTAAGATAGGGTATATTTTTACTATATTCTATTTTCCCTATCCAGAGCATGGGAGGTTTTTTCCATCTTCTGATGTCTTCAGTTTTCTTTCTTCAGGGGGTTTAATTAAAAATTTGTTTTTAGAGACACTTGGGCTCTTTGGTTAGGTTGTTCTAGGTAATTTATTGTTTGAGAGCTATTGTGAGTGGGAATGGTCTATCTTGTATTCACTTCTCCAGTTCTGTTATTCAAGTGTAAAGAAAGGCTCTGATTTTTTTTTGTTTCTTTATTTTTTATCCTGCCCACTGTACGATCCTAATCATTTCTAGTAGGGTTTTCTGGTGGGTTTTTTAGAATCCCTTAGAGTAAACAATCATATCATCAGCAACAATCACATCAATCATCAGCTTGACGTCCTCTTCTCCAATTAGTACTCATTTAATTTCCTTTCCTTCTTTATTGCCCTAGCAAGTGTTTCAAGGACTGTATTGAAAAGGAGTGGTGACCGGGGCAGCCTTGTAAAATTCCTACCTTAAAGGGAATGCTTCGGTGTTTTTCCCCTTTAGGATTAGTATTGGCTTGGGTTCCTGTATATGGCTTTGATTACATTGGAATGATCCCTCAATCCAATTCCTCTGGACTTTAAGCATGAAGGGATGCTGGATTTTGTCAAAGGCTTTTCTTGCATCAATTGAATGTAGTGTGGTTTTTTCCTTTCAGTCAATTTATGTGTTTATGATAGTTATTGATTTTCATATTTTGAACCATCCCTGAATCTCTGGTATGAATCCAATGTTGGATGATGGTGACTTCTGATGTGTGGTCTGGATGCAATTTACCAAGTAATCATGTTAGAATTTTGGCATCTGTGTTCATTAGGGAGATGGGTCTATCGTTCGCCTTTTTGGTTGTATCGTTTGCCTGGTTTGGGGTAAATAGAGTGATTGGCTGGCGATAGAAGGAATTTCGGCAACCCTCTAGCATGAATCTCTAAGCCAATTTAGTACTAATGTAACTTGTAAGTCTTCTCTATGAAATGTCTTATAGAAATTCACGATGAACCGTCTGGGCCAGGGCTTTTTTTAGTTGAGAGGTTTTATTCATTTACATCTTCAATTTCCTTCATATATTATGGTTTTTAGCTGTCAGATGTCTTCTTATTTAGCTTTGGTGATTCCGGATTTGAATATTCATACATTTCTTGCTAGGTTTTTCAACTTGGTTGATGTATACGGTTTTTGAAAGTAGTTTTCTTTTTGGTTGATTTTCTGGATTCTTTTCATTGTCATGATATTTCCGTTTATCAGCTCATGGATTTTATTGATTTGGGGAAGTTGTTCCTCTTCTTTCTTGTTGGTAACTGGGCTAGAGGTCTGTCTATCTGTGTTATTTTTCAAAGAACCCAACTTTTGGATTCATTGATGTTTTTTTTATCATTTTCTTTGTTCTATTTATCATTGATTTCTGCTCTGTGTTATTCTTTTTCTTCTGTTGTGTTTAAAAGGTTCATCTGTTGTCTCTCAAGTGTTTTTAGCTGATAGTTGAATCGTTCCGACTGTGCTCTTTTGTGTTTCTATGTAAAGCACCAAGGGCTATAATAACTTTACTCTTAGGACTGCTTTTTTTTTTTTTATTTTATTTATGTCTGTATTTGTATGACTGTACTGTCCCTGCCATGCAGTCTGTCACCGGTTCGGCAATGGCCGCGGAGGGTCGAAGACGGTGCCGGATTCCCCTGAACTGGAGTTCCCTGGAATTGGAGGTTTCAGAAGGTTCTCTTTCTCGGCCGCAATGTGGGTGCTGGGGATCGAACCCGGGTCCTCTGCAAGAGCGGTCGGTGTTCTTAACCGCTAGGCCATCTCTCCAGCCCAGGACTGCTTTTAAAGTATCCCATAGGATTTGTTGTGTTGTATTATCATTGTCATTCAGTTCCAGGAATGCTTTTATTTCTTTCTTTTTTTAATTTTTTTAATTAATTTTATTTATTTCTGTATGTGTATGAATGTACTGTCTGCGTGCAAGTTTGTGCACCCATGTCGTGCAATGTCGCGGAGGTCAGAAGAGGGTGTCAGATTCCCCTGGAACTGGAGTTCTCCTGGAATTGGAGTTTCAGACAGTTCTTGGCCGCCATATGGGTGCTGGGGATCGAACCCAGGTCCTCTGTAAGAACGGTTAGCACTCTTAACCACTAGGCCATCTCTCCAGCCCCTATTTCTTTCTTTATCTCTTCCTTGACCCATTCATTATTCAGGAGTGTGTTGTTTAGTCTCCATGTGTTCTCGTAGATAGTAGGGTTTATCCTGGTGTTGATAATGTGGTCTGATAGAATGCATGAAATTATTTCAATCTTTTTGGTTTCTTATGTGTCCCAGTATGTGTTCGATTTCTGAGAATGTTACACTGGGTGCTGAGTAGAAAAACGTATTCTCTGGTATTGGGGTGAAATATTCAGTAGATGTCTATGAAGTCCATCAGGTGTATTGTATCATTCAGTTCAGATGTTTCTGTGTTTACTCTTTGTCCTGTTGACCTGTCCAAAGGGCTCAGTGGGATATTGAAGTCCCCTGTTATGATTGTACTCGGGCCTCAGCAATCTAGGTTAAGGTGTATAACTAATCTGAGTTAGGGAACTAAGCCAGAGATATGAAAAGAAGGAATTTGAGCCCACCTGGATCTAACGCTAAGAGGACAAGTTGGGGAGAGCAAGAACTGGAGAGAAAGGTGGATAGACAGGATCTGACTTAGCAGGGTCCTAGGTGTCCAAGTCCATCAGACAGGTCAGAAGCCAGGGAAATTGGGGATGGAGACCACCTAAGAGTGTGGTTAGCAATCTGTGCTAGGGTGTTTATGAAGTCTTGGTTAGGGAGTCAGGCTGGAGATCTAAGGCAGTAGAATTAGTGCCTGCCTATGCCCAAGGGGCCAGGGTTTGGGAGGATGAGAGGAACTGAATCCAGAGTGGGTGGGGTCTGACTTCCAGGTTCTTCAGTAGGCACGTCGGACACGCAGATCTGGAGCCATGGAATTGGGGGGTAGGGACCACCTGGGGGCGCTTAGCAACCTGTGCTAGGATACTTGGCTAGTTTGAGCTAGGGAGCTAGTCCAGAAATCTAAGGTGGAAGTAGGTATTAGAGCCTGCCTGGTTCAAGGTTGGCAGGAGACAGGGTGAGTAGGGCAAGAGGAACTGAATAGAGGGGCAGGTGGGCAAGATCTGACTTATCAGGGTGTGCTAGGGTGTTTAGCAAGTCTGTTTAAGAGAGTTAGGCCAGAGATTTTTTTTTTAAATTTTATTTATTTCCGTATGTGTATGAATGTACTGTCTGCATGCAAGTCTGTGCACCCGTGTTGTGCAATGCTGCGGAGGTCAGGAACTCCCCGAAACTGGAGTTCTCCTGGAATTGGAGCTTCAGATGGCTCTCGGCCGCCATGTGGGTGCTGGGGACCGAATCCAGGTCCTCTGTAAGAATGGTCGGCGCTCTCAACCGCTAGGCCATCTCTCCAGCCCCCTAGACCAGAGATTTAAGGATGAGGAATTGAAGCCCACCTGGGTCCAAGGCTGACAGGGGACCTCTCTGCATTATTTTTATCCCTCCCAGTCCTACACCAACTCCTCCCATGTCCCCTGAAGCCCTCTCAGTTTCTTGCCTTCTTTGATTTTTTGTTCTTGTATTGATAACTTTTCTGTTGTTGTGATAAGACACCATGACCAAGGCACCTTCTAGAAGGAAGAGTTTATTTGTCTTATGGTCCCAAGGATTGGCGACCATAATTGTGGGGGAAGCACGGAGGCAGAGGCACTGGAGCAGAAAACTGCCAGTGATCACCTCTTCCAGCATGAGAAGCAGAGGAGACTGGAAATCCAGGAAGCCTTAATCACTCTCAAACTGCCCCAAGTGACTTGTTGCCTCCAGCATGGCCACACCTTCTGAGAACTCCCAAAACTGTGCCACCAACTGGAGACAAAATGTTCAAATACTTAGATCCTATGGGGACACTCTTATTTAGACCACCACAGCATATACATAGACATAGACATAGACACGTACATATACATATATGCAAACATATATATATATATTTAAATGCACTGAGTCCATTTATTGGTGCTTCTGTATACATGTGTACAGGGCTGTCCACTGGGATTGCATTATCTCTCAGGGATCTGGCCCCTGGAGAAAACTGACTCTTCCTCTCTCAGCATCCACTGATTGCCTGTAGCTCCTCATCTTGAAGTGTGACCCCATCACATTCCCTCCATCCAACTTGGCAAGTCAGCTGGTCTTGTCATTATGCATCTCTCATTACACTACTATACTGTGGAGACTTCATTGGTGCACCTTCCCTTCAAGTCTAAAATGTATTAATGAGCATCAGGCATCTTGTCCCTCTGGCTCTTTACATTCTTACCTCTTCCATGATGTTGCCTAAACCTTGGGTATAGAGGTAGCCTTGTGGATATGTCACTTAGGGTTGGGCAACTCACAGTCATTTATTTTCTGCATTTGGCCCATTGTAGAACTTTGTAATGGTCTCCATTTTTTGCAAAAAGAGAAGTTTCTTTGGTAAGTGGTAAAAGACACATTTGACTGTAAATATAAGGAAATATATAGTAAGAAATTCTGCTGGTCTGGAGAAATGACAGCAGTAAGAATTTCCTGAAAATCTATGTTCTTTACATCTGGGTAGGACCATTGATTTTCTCCCGTGGCATCTTGTGTAGTAGCTTTTGATATTCTGAGAGCTGGTCTTCAGGGAGGAGGCGTCCAGACCAGTTCCACCTCCATTGCTCCAAGTCCTATGTCTGAAGTATGTCCCGTCTTCAGCAATAGGATCCTACCTCCAAGTTCTGGGAGGCAGTCAGGGACTGTGTCCACAGCCTTTGTAATTTGGGAAATCTCTTAGACTACTACTGATCAAAACTAAAAGGGAGGTTACCCAAGCCTGTCACTGTGATTTTTGTTATACAGCCATCAGCTAAACACATGCACTCACACTTATATATGTATGTTTAGTAGGCCTAGTAAACACTACATTTTCCTTTTGTTTTTTTTTCCACACAACTTAAGCATTATCTCTCTTTTCTCTACCCCTGTATAGCCCTCCCTCCTTCCTCCACAGTTAAAAGGGGAAATAGGGAGAACTATAAAGACATTCTTACGAATTAGGCCAAAATGTATTTAGAAGCCATTAATAGCTAGACTAAGTGGCACACACCTTTAATTGCAGCAATTAGAAGGCAGATACAGGCAGATATCCATGAGACTGATGCCAGGCTGGTCTACATAGTGAGTTCCAAGCCAAGTGGATCTTCAAGGAGGCCATGTCTGAGAGAGAGAGAGAGAGAGAGAGAGAGAGAGAGAGAGAGAGCACGCAAAACCATTAAATAGAATCTTGAAACTAATATTTTTACTATTATTTTCTAAGTGACAAGATATAGTAGGAAAATAGATTATCTGTTGCAGTTGGAAAGTTTTTACACATTCCCTACAATAAGATTATAACCATAATTTTCCATTGTTTAGTCAAAGCATTCATTGTACACTAATTATGTAAAGGTGAACACATTTCTAACAACCATAATCAAATAAATTTCTTTTGTTTCTTTCCTTCTGTGCGAAGTGGATGCTCATTCTGAAAACATCTCACGAGAATCTAGAATTCGGAAAAGGAGATGGGCCTGAGGCTGCTGTTAGAGACTTCTCCCTAGAAGTGACAATTATAGCAACGAACATGGAAGATTTCTTCTTCTTCAACCCCTAGAAAGGAAAAGGGAGAGAATGAGAAGGGACAGGAAGACATCACAAGAGTGTTGCCTAACAAGGTATCTCCAAATCCAGGGGCATAAAGTAAGAATTAGTCATGATGCTTAGGTTGTTTAGGCTGACTCAAGGGTTTTGGTTTGGGACCAAGCTGACAGGACAGAAGCTACAGAAATCTTCAATAAGCAATGGCATAACCGTAAGAAGCCAACTGGACAAATATATTTAAACATCTCTAGTTTCAGGACATTAACATCACACTGACCACAGCTTGAACCTATTGTGAAAAAAAGCTGCTGGAAATACTTATGTATAGACTTTATGTAGACTCCTATTGTGATTTCTCTTTGATAAATATCCAGGAGTGTGGTTGCTGTGCTGTATGTGTGACATGCTGGCTTTGTAAAGAAAGTCTCATTTGTTTTCCAAATTGTCTCTAATATTCTGCATTCTCATGAACAGTGAGAGTTCATGCAGTGTCTTCTTAATTTTAGCCACAATAGCAGGAAGACAGAGCTACCTTACAGTGGTTTTTATTTGCATTTTCTCAATAATTAAGTGCAAAAATTTATTCTGTGTTTATTTGCCATTTAAGGATCTGTTTAGTAAAGCTTCTGTTCAGATATATGGACATTTTTAATTTGCTATAGCTCTCCTTGATATTGAGTAGTGATGTTTATTGAGTCTGGATGCAAACAGATATGTTTTTCATGTATTTTCTTCAAGCTAATAGTTTGTCTTTTAACTTTCTTAACAGTATTTCTCAAGTAATGAAAGATTTTAAGTTAAGAGATAAAACCAAATTTATCAAATTTTTAAAATACCAATTTTATGTCCTATTTAATAATTATTTGCTTATTCCAAAATCAAGGATTTTGTTCCATGTCTTTCTTTTTTTTCCAATTTTCATCTCTTACTTTTAGATCAATTGCCTATTTTGAGTGAATATTTTTGTATGTTGTGAAATAAGGTTGGAAGTTCGAAGTTCATAAACATGGGAATATTCAATTCCAATTTCAGTACCATTAGTTGAAAAGACTATCTGCCCCTGATATGTTTGGAAAAAGAAGGGGAAAAAAAGCCACATATGGATGGATCGTTTTCTGGCTTTCTGTTCTGTTGGGACATCATGTGTGTCCATGCTTATGCCAATCATAACCACTGCCTCGGGTGACATGACTTTGTAATAAATCTTGAAATCCTTTTAAATTCTCCAACTTGGTCCATTTTCTACTTTCTTTTGTTTATTACATATCATTGTCATTTGTATCAATTTTAGAAATGTTTGGCACTCAATACAAAAAATAATTGTAGCTGATATTTTTATTGCTGTCATTTTTGAAAGAATTAAATTCATAACAATGCTATTTTCCCCACTGATGGACATGAACATTGTGTATCTCTCTACTTATTGAGATCTTTTGAAAGTTCTATCAGCATCCATGAGGGCTTTCCCAGGTCCCACTTGGTGAACTCCCTTTCCCATACCTCCGTGCACCCGGCCATTTCTTCTTCTCTAGGACCACTGTGGACCTTCAGACCCCAGACCCACCTTCCTAACTCTCATTTCCCACACCTCTCTGCCCTCTGTGATCTCAGCCCTGCCAAGACCCTTGGACCCTCCTGGGGGCTTTGTCAACCCTACCTTGGTGTACTCCCTTCCCATGCATCCTTGTGCCTGCCATCTCTGCTCTGTTAGGACCATTATAGACCCCCAGATCTGGGAGCTTTATCCAACCTGAGTTGATAGGTCTCCTTCTCCCTGGGCTCTGACATTGCCATCTCAGTTCTGCCAGGACATTTGCATGCTATTAACAGCTGTTCCAGTCTTGTCTTAAATTCAGATCAGCCTGTTTACTAGGATCCTTGTCACCCAAGACTGTGAGTTCTTCTAGGCTGACCTATCAGCCAATCTGTTCACCTAACAACCACCCAGCCCACCCTGCCGTTCCAGAGTCGTGAAGAGTCAACACTTGAACTTGAACTCATATTCTTAGCATAACTGAGACCACTTCTTATACCCCAATTTGTACATCAACATTAAGTATCCAGCACTAACTGGGCCATAATCTGACAAACTGGGGAAACAGCAACAGAGATGCAAATACCCACTCAAAGGGAAGAAACACTGACCCATGCCAAGAAGCATCACCACCAAGATGCCTGGGTCTCAGAGAAAAAAAATAGAAACTACGTGAATAGCCAAGCTAATATGTTTACTACAGAAATCATCTCCCCATCATGTCTCCTGAGGATGACAGTCTAGTGGCTACGCAAGACAATGATTTCAAAATAGCAATTATAAATATAGTCAATAAACTAAAGGAAGATATGAATATAAAACTCTGAAGACCATGAAAATACAAACGATTGAATGATATAACAATTCAAAAGAGGGAATTAGAATCCAATAAAGAGAGGATCTCTGAAGAAAAGCCAAACTGAAATAAAACTTGAAATAAAAAACTCAGGAACTCAAAAAACAAACAAACAAACAAAAATTGGAGGAAAGAAGCAAAAAGGAAGTGGAGGAAACAGAACAGAGAATATTGATCTTGAAGACAAGCTTGGGGAAAATGTCAAATCTAAAATAAGCCAGGAACAGAATATGCAAGATGTCTGGGACACTACAGAGACCAAATTGACAAATCATAGGCATAGAAGGAGGAAAAATGTGAGTCAAAGTACAGAAAATATTTTTAATAAAATCATAGAAGAAAATTTCCCAAAACTAGGGAAAAAGACACTTCTCAAGGTGCAAGAGGCATACACAACACCAAGTAGACAAGACCAGAACAGAAACTCCCCATGTCATATAATAGTCAAAAACTCTAGATGCACAGAACAAAGAAAAGAAATTGAAAGCTATAAGAGAAGAAGATTAAGTCACAAATAAAGACAGGCCCATAATAATAACAGCTGACTTTTCAATAGAGACTTGAAAACCAGAAGGGCTCAAACTAATGTCTAAGTCATGAAAGAACAGAAATTCCAGTCCAGATAACTACACCCAGCAAAAATATCAATTAAATTGAAGAACAAAAACATTTCCCTGCTAAAAACAGATTTAAGGAATTTATGTCCATGAAATCAGCTCTATAGAGAATACTTGATGAAATACTTCAATCCAGAGAGATAAAAACCTCTCAAGAGGGCCCAAAGAATAAATAAATATCCCAGAACAGTCATCTGAAAGAGGTCTAAAAAAAACCTCACGATAGCACCAACATAACAGGAACTAATAAATACTGGTCAATAATAAGTCTCAATATTAATTGTCTCAATTCCCCAGTAAAAAAGACAGATTAATCGACTGAATTAGAAAATGGGATCTAGGACTGGAGAGATGGCTCAGCGGTTAAGAGCGCTGACTGCTCTTGTGAAGGACCCGTGTTTGATTCCCAGCACCCACGTGGCAGCTAAGAACCATCTTTAAGCCAAGCATGGTGGTACATGCCTTTAATCTCAGCACTCTAGAGGCAGAGACTGGTGGATCTCTGTGAGGCAAACTTGGTCTACGTAATGAGTTCCAGGCCAGCTGAGGCTATAGGAAGACCCTGTCTCAAAAAAGGGGGCACATCCATCAATTTGCTGCTTCCAAGAAATGCACCTCACCAACAATTACCACTACTACCTTAGAGTTAGAGGATGTAAAAAGATATTCCAAGCAAATGGAAGAAACAAGCAAATGCAGCTATTCTAATATCAAAAAATAGACTTCCAACTAAAACTGATCAGAAGAGTCAGGGAAGGTCACTCTTACTTGTTACAGGAAAAATATGCCAGGAACATATTATAATCCTAAACATATATGTACCACACGTAGGGCTCCCAAGTTCATAAAAGAAACATTATTAGATCTTGGGCTGGAGAGATGGCTCAGTGGTTAAGAGCGCCAACTGCTCTTGCAGAGAACCTGGGTTCAATTCCTAGCACCCACATGGTGGCTAAGAACCATCTTTAACTCCAGTTCCAGGGAAGTCTGACGTCCTCTTCTGACCTCCATGGCATTGCACAATACAGGTGCACCAACCTACAAGCAGAGAGTACACTCATACACATTAAAAAAAAATCTAAAAAGAGAACTAGTTACCATAAAAAAGAAACATTATTAGATCTAAAATCACATACTGACTACAACACGGTATGACACATTGATAACTGCAGCTATCCAGCACAATTTATATTGTCAAATTTATTGATGAAAGTTGCCCAGCATTTTCCTTTTAGCACAATAATACAATTTTGCAATGATGACTTTCAATTCNGACACGCAGATCTGGAGCCATGGAATTGGGGGGTAGGGACCACCTGGGGGCGCTTAGCAACCTGTGCTAGGATACTTGGCTAGTTTGAGCTAGGGAGCTAGTCCAGAAATCAAAGGTGGAAGTAGGTATTAGAGCCTGCCTGGTTCAAGGTTGGCAGGAGACAGGGTGAGTAGGGCAAGAGGAACTGAATAGAGGGGCAGGTGGGCAAGATCTGACTTATCAGGGTGTGCTAGGGTGTTTAGCAAGTCTGTTTTAGAGAGTTAGACCAGAGATTTTTTTTTATTAATTTTATTTATTTCCATATGTGTATGAATGTACTGTCTGCATGCAAGTCTGTGCACCCGTGTTGTGCAATGCTGCGGAGGTCAGAAGAGGGTCTCGGATTCCCCTGAAACTGGAGTTCTCCTGGAATTGGAGCTTCAGATGGCTCTCGGCCGCCATGTGGGTGCTGGGGACTGAATCCAGGTCCTCTGTAAGAGTGGTCGGCGCTCTCAACCGCTAGGCCATCTCTCCAGCCTCCTAGACCAGAGATTTAAGGATGAGGAATTGAAGCCCACCTGGGTCCAAGGCTGACAGGGGACCTCTTTGCATTATTTTTATCCCTCCCAGTCCTACACCAACTCCTCCCATGTCCCCTGAAGCCCTCTCAGTTTCTTGCCTTCTTTGATTTTTTGTTCTTATATTGATAACTTTTCTGTTGTTGTGATAAGACACCATGACCAAGGCACCTTCTAGAAGGAAGAGTTTATTTGTCTTATGGTCCCAAGGATTGGCGACCATAATTGTGGGGGAAGCACGGAGGCAGAGGCACTGGAGCAGAAAACTGCCAGTGATCACCTCTTCCAGCATGAGAAGCAGAGGAGACTGGAAATCCAGGAAGCCTTAATCACTCTCAAACTGCCCCAAGTGACTTGTTGCCTCCAGCATGGCCACACCTTCTGAGAACTCCCAAAACTGTGCCACCAACTGGAGACAAAATGTTCAAATACTTAGATCCTATGGGGACACTCTTATTTAGACCACCACAGCATATACATAGACATAGACATAGACACGTACATATACATATATGCAAACATATATATATATTTAAATGCACTGAGTCCATTTATTGGTGCTTCTGTATACATGTGTACAGGGCTGTCCACTGGGATTGCATTATCTCTCAGGGATCTGGCCCCTGGAGAAAACTGACTCTTCCTCTCTCAGCATCCACTGATTGCCTGTAGCTCCTCATCTTGAAGTGTGACCCCATCACATTCCCTCCATCCAACTTGGCAAGTCAGCTGGTCTTGTCATTATGCATCTCTCATTACACTACTATACTGTGGAGACTTCATTGGTGCACCTTCCCTTCAAGTCTAAAATGTATTAATGAGCATCAGGCATCTTGTCCCTCTGGCTCTTTACATTCTTACCTCTTCCATGATGTTGCCTAAACCTTGGGTATAGAGGTAGCCTTGTGGATATGTCACTTAGGGTTGGGCAACTCACAGTCATTTATTTTCTGCATTTGGCCCATTGTAGAACTTTGTAATGGTCTCCATTTTTTGCAAAAAGAGAAGTTTCTTTG
>VZQC01003743.1:689604-762053 GCA_009823505.1 Rhizomys pruinosus | reverse complement strand
TGTACTGTCTGCATGCAGGTCTGTGCACCCGTGTCGTGCAATGCCGCGGAGGTCAGAAGAGGGTCTCGGATTCCCCTGGAACTGGAGTTCTCCTGGAATTGGAGTTACAGACGGTTCTCAGCCGCCATGTGGGTGCTGGGGATCGAACCCGGGTCCTCTGCAAGAGCGTCGGTGCTCTTAACCGCTAGGCTATCTCTCCAGCCCCCCATCCCATTTTTTAACATGGCCCAAATCTTCAAAAGTGCTTCATGCAACATTAACAATATTGCTGGGAATTATAATATTATTCCCATCATTACAAAAATGTTATAGTTACATGGTTAACAGGGTGTCTGTACAAATATGAAGGATTAATTTAGATAAACTACAATGGAGCGAATCTGAAAGAATCATGTTTCTAATTTTTTAAATATTTCTATTATTATTTTATGTGTATGAGTGTATAGCCTGCATGTGTGTGAGTGCATCCATGTCATGCAATGCAAATCCAGAGTCAGAACAAGGTGTCTGATTCCCTTGGAACTGGAGTTAGGCTATTGTTAGCCAGAGTCCTCTGCAAGAGCAGCCAGTGCTCTTAACTGCTGAGCCATCCTTCCAGCCCTAAGAGTTTTTAAGCATAAAAACAAGTTTTTTGTTCTATTCATCCATCATCTCTGGCTCTTGCAAGTTTTCTATTTCCTCTTCCATGAAGCCTCCTGAGCCTTGGGAGGTTATGGTGTGATACAGGTGTTCCATTTAGGCCCAAGTCCTACTCAGTCTGATTCTCTGCACCTTGGCCAGTTGTGCATCTCCATGTTCCTCAGTGTCTCCTGCAAAAATTTCTCTGGTGAGAAGTAATAGATGCTCTCATCTACGGCGGAGTGAAAAGTCATTAGAAGTTGGTTTAGCAAAATACTAGTAAGTTCTCCCCTGTGGCCTGTGCCCTGTCTAGCCACAGGTTCTTGGCCCTGATGACAGTGCCTGGTATGGACACAACATGGCAGTTGCACATATGAACCCACAGAAATTGTGACAGCATGCACATGTCAGATGCAAACCCAAGCCAGACAGAACCCCACCATGGAGGGGAGAAGTGGTAAAAAGCCCCAGCTCTGACTGGAGAGCTACTGACAATTGACAGCTGCTAGGGGTAGGACGGACTCAGTTTTCTTTAAGGGTATGATGCTGGGTAGGTTGACCATGCTCCAGGGGATGACCCCCTACCCTGTAGTATTTGGGTAGCACAAATTAGACTAAATAAGCTCCAAAAAATACAGAGAGGACAGGACATGGGGTGGGATGGGATAAGAAGGTGGGGATAGATCTGAAAGGAGATGGAGGGAGGAGGTTTAAATATGATAAAAACACATTATATGAAATTCTCAAAAAATCAATAAAGATATTATTTAAAAAATAAAGTACAAGGACTGGTGGTATGGTTCTGTTTATAGAGTGCTTGTGCATGCAAGTGGTCAGTCCTGTGTTCAGTGCCCAGCACAGCATAAACCCAGCACGATGGCACATGTCTAAAATCCCAGCACTCAGGAGGTGGAGACAGGAATATCCAGCTGCACAGTGAGTTCAAAGACGGGGTAAATGAGATCCTGTCTCAAAATAAAATAAAGTGCAGGTGACTGGGCTGTAGCTTACAAGTAGAGGACTTACCTAAAAGGCACTAGGGCCTAGATTCAATTCCCAGAGCTGCCAAAAATAAAATAAAAAATAATATTTCTTTAAAATAGAGTACATGGGCTGAAGAGATGGCTCAGCACTTAAGAACACATGCTGTTCTTGCAGAAGACCCAGGTTGGAATCCCAGCACCCATCTGGTGACTGACAACCATGTATAATTCCAGTTCCAGGGAATCTGATGTCCTCCAAGGGCACTGCACAACATGGGTGCATCTATACACATGCAGGTATAACACTCATACACATAAAAATTAATTTGATTTTTTANTCTGTTGGGACATCATGTGTGTCCATGCTTATGCCAATCATAACCACTGCCTCGGGTGACATGACTTTGTAATAAATCTTGAAATCCTTTTAAATTCTCCAACTTGGTCCATTTTCTACTTTCTTTTGTTTATTACATATCATTGTCATTTGTATAAATTTTAGAAATGTTTGGTACTCAATACAAAAAAATAATTGTAGCTGATATTTTTATTGCTGTCATTTTTGAAAGAATTAAGTTCATAACAATGCTATTTTCCCCACTGATGGACATGAACATTGTGTATCTCTCTACTTATTGAGATCTTTTGAAAGTTCTATCAGCATCCATGAGGGCTTTCCCAGGTCCCACTTGGTGAACTCCCTTTCCCATACCTCCGTGCACCCGGCCATTTCTTCTTCTCTAGGACCACTGTGGACCTTCAGACCCCAGACCCACCTTCCTAACTCTCATTTCCCACACCTCTCTGCCCTCTGTGATCTCAGCCCTGCCAAGACCCTTGGACCCTCCTGGGGGCTTTGTCAACCCTACCTTGGTGTACTCCCTTCCCATGCATCCTTGTGCCTGCCATCTCTGCTCTGTTAGGACAATTATGGACCCCCAGATCTGGGAGCTTTATCCAACCTGAGTTGATAGGTCTCCTTCTCCCTGGGCTCTGACATTGCCATCTCAGTTCTGCCAGGACATTTGCATGCTATTAACAGCTGTTCCAGTCTTGTCTTAAATTCAGATCAGCCTGTTTACTAGGATCCTTGTCACCCAAGACTGTGAGTTCTTCTAGGCTGACCTATCAGCCAATCTGTTCACCTAACAACCACCCAGCCCACCCTGCCGTTCCAGAGTCATGAAGAGTCAACACTTGAACTTGAACTCATATTCTTAGCATAACTGAGACCACTTCTTATACCCCAATTTGTACATCAACATTAAGTATCCAGCACTAACTGGGCCATAATCTGACAAACTGGGGAAACAGCAACAGAGATGCAAATACCCACTCAAAGGGAAGAAACACTGACCCATGCCAAGAAGCATCACCACCAAGATGCCTGGGTCTCAGAGAAAAAAAAATAGAAACTACGTGAATAGCCAAGCTAATATGTTTACTACAGAAATCATCTCCCCATCATGTCTCCTGAGGATGACAGTCTAGTGGCTACGCAAGACAATGATTTCAAAATAGCAATTATAAATATAGTCAATGAACTAAAGGAAGATATGAATATAAAACTCTGAAGACCATGAAAATACAAACGATTGAATGATATAACAATTCAAAAGAGGGAATTAGAATCCAATAAAGAGAGGATCTCTGAAGAAAAGCCAAACTGAAATAAAACTTGAAATAAAAAACTCAGGAACTCAAAAAACAAACAAACAAACAAAAACTGGAGGAAAGAAGCAAAAAGGAAGTGGAGGAAACAGAACAGAGAATATTGATCTTGAAGACAAGCTTGGGGAAAATGTCAAATCTAAAATAAGCCAGGAACAGAATATGCAAGATGTCTGGGACACTACAGAGACCAAATTGACAAATCATAGGCATAGAAGGAGGAAAAATGTGAGTCAAAGTACAGAAAATATTTTTAATAAAATCATAGAAGAAAATTTCCCAAAACTAGNTTTCCTCCCCAAGTTGGTGTTGGTCAGAGTGTTTTGTCACAGCAATGGAATGTCTAAAAACTAGATGTATAAAAATGTATAAAAACTAGAACAGTATTTATTTTCATTTTATGTGAATGAGTATTTGGCCTGCACATATGTAAGTAAACCTGTGCATGCAATACCTGTTGGGCCCAGAAGGGAACATCATCAGATCTCCCAAAGACTGGAATTAGCAACAGTTGTTAGCTGCCATATGAGTGTTGAGAACTGAACTTCTGTCTTCTGCAAGAGCAGTCAGTACTCTTAACCACTGAACTATCTCTCTGACCCCCAGAATCGCTTGTCACTCTTCAACAGGGCAATATTTATATCTACACCTTGAAAAATGTTCAGTGTTCTCAAGCCTGATTTGTGCTGTGCTTCCATTTTAATAAAGAAATTATCTTCATCGATCCTTAGCCACAGTTGTCCGACAACAGGCATTATGCCTTCTAAGCTTTTGTAGGAAACAGGAAGAAGCTCTCAGCAGCAGCTGGCCTCACACAGTGCTTTGCTTCTGAAGTTACCTGTTTTGCGCATTTTGTTCCTTTTCTCCAACCTTCTCAAAAAGTTCATTCTTCAAGACTTCAATTCCTTCTCCAGACCAGTCTCATTCTTACTAGCTCCAATAACACAGCAAATTTGTCCAACCTGATACTCTTTTTTTTTAATTTTTATTTATTTTTTAATGTGTATGAATGTACTGTCTGCATGTAGGTTTGTGCACCCGTGTTGTGCAATGCCGCGGAGGTCAGAAGAGGGTCTCGGATTCCCCTGGAACTGGAGTTCTCCTGGAATTGGAGTTACAGACGGTTCTTAGCCGCCATGTGGGTGCTGGGGATCGAACCCGGGTCCTCTGCAAGAGCAGTTGGTGCTCTTAACCGCTAGGCTATCTCTCCAGCCCCCCAACCTGATACTCTTATACAGAGCATGGAAAAAAAGCAGAATCCTTTAATAAGCACAGTCTCCCCAGAATTCCCTTATAACCCCTCCCAGGGAAGCACCATAACAATGCTAATAAACCAACTGAATTTTTTCTACTACAAATCCAAACTTACACCATTCCAGAAATAATGAGCTTTCCTACTAAAGAAAGAGATGAAATGAAATATTTGAAATTGAACCAAATTCAAAGAAGTATAATTCAAATTCACAAAGTTAATGATAGTGTGTATAGCAGAAAAGCAAAGTATATTAATTATCTGTTGAAATGGAATAAATTACTACACAACTTAGCAGATGAAAACAAATTGTATGCTCTCATCATCCCTATGGGTCATGATTTAGGAGTTGCTTGCCTGGGAGATTCTCCCTCAGGTATACTAAAGGAGCTTCCGTCAAGATGTCTACCAGTGCTTTAGTCACCAGATGGCTTCATTGGAGATAGAGGATTGTTTCTCAGGTGACTCAGGTGACTCAGGTGACACATGCAGACAGAAATCCTCACTCTTCTGCTTGAAGGAAGAACTCAGTTTCCTGACAGATACCTGTCTGTTCAGTTATTTGACATGGCAGCAAAGTTCCAGCCAGTGAGTGAGGAGGCTTGGGGGACGGCCATAATGCTTTCTGTATGATCTCGCCCTAGCTTTGCACATTCTCAGCCCTAGCCAATACTGAAGCCACCAAACAGTGGTCACACTCAGACGGATTTGAATTCAAAGTGATCCTTTGGAGAGAAAGGCATCAAAAACTCTGTGGACATATTTTAAAACTACCACACAATTGGCCAAAAAAAAAAACCCATCAATAATATAATATTTGTATAGCATTCTGTAGTCCTACATAAAACAACTAGTATCACATGTAATGTTAGCTGACATTTTAACATTTGACCAAACCATAGTATATAGGTGTGTGTATGTGTGTGTGGTGTGTGTGTATGTGCACACACATGCACACATGCTCATGCGTTTTGTGCGTATTTATATGTGGGTTTATATATACCAATATTAGAAGTACATAATGCCATATTTTCCCATTAACTGAAAGTTTGTGTGATATAAGGGTTTGTTGGAATGGTCACTTTGTTGGCTAAATTATAGTTATTTTAGAGTACTGAATGCTATACCTGTTGATGTACAAAGGGAGGGCATCACTGGACAAAAATCAGCTTGCTACTAAATGCCAATATTATTTTAATATTCTTCCAGTTTGGGAGGAAATGATAGCATTTTAAATACAACAAATTTCAGCCTTTTCAGCTTTTGGTTTCTCTTCTTCATTTTTTTTTCCACAGAAAGTAGTAGCAACATGAAGAAAGAAAGAGAAGCCACATGCTTCTTTTCTGTACATAAGAATGCTTGCTGAAAGGAAGGTAATGCTTATGAGAGCTTTTATCAAATAATTAATGAGATTAAAAAATTTTGTTGTGGTTGGTTGTGCTGACTCTGTGTTAGTTTTCTCAAATGTAATTCTGACTGGAAGTATAGCAATGAAGGCTGAAGTCTGTATAGTCAGGTTGCCTGAGTTAAACCACCTAATCTCCATGACTCAATTTCACTTTCGGCAAAGTTACTACAAATAGCAATTACCTCAAAGAATTGTCCTAATAATATCATGGAATAATCTGCATAAAATGTTGATGCTCCTGATATTTATCATGAAATAAGTGATAGATAGTTTAACAATTACAATTATGTCTGAATTTCAATCTACCATATCAGATTACTAACAAAGTCAAAATAAATCACCATGGTTTGTACCAATATGATATTACTTCCATTTATCTAGGGGAAAGGAAAGTATTTTTAAATATCTATAGCTACATACTACCGCTGACTTCGAAAATAAAATTTAACTCACCCAAGTACAACCAGCTAGTGAGTTAGGAGTCCTCTACCTCTCTCCCAATATAAATCATGAAATTTTCCCAATCTGTAGGATCTATATGCTCAGGAACTAAACCATAAAGGAATGCTGCAATCCAACCTCAATTTCCAACCTGTGTTCAAGTCTAATGTCCATAACTGTCTACTGAATAGTCTACTATGAAGTTGTGTCCTACTTTTGCAGAAATGGAGAATGAGGACAATAAGAAACTGACTTATGGATTGACCTATTTGTCATTGGCCCTGATGTAGGTATTTTTATAAATGTTTTTCTCATTTTTTTCTCTCCTGTTACTCTTACTATTCAGTTTCTGATATAATAGACTTTTAAATTAAATTGTGATGAACCCGCTTTCACTCCTTATAAAAGTAATGTCTGTTTGATGAAACACTTAATGGGCATGTGCCCACAAAAGCTGTGATTTTTAGTATTATACTGCTGCAGTAAGAGAGATGCGGTCTACACATAGAGCTGAAGACAACCATGTAAGCTGTGGAAAGTGAGAAGAGGGAGAGAAAGCCACACAGGCAGGAAGTCACAACAGGCTTGATAAGAAGAGGTGAGACTGAAGAGGACCTTGGTGTGTGAGCAAATCTTTTCACCTTGTAAGTGGAGAGCGATTTTTGAAGAAAGAGTGTATGCCATACCATTACCCTAGGAAGGTTTAGGGCTTGTCCTAGACACTGAGTAGAAGAGCTGGACTAAAATAAAAGGGTGATCAGGGCCATCCCATCAGGTCTATCAGACACGTGGCAACAAAGCTCATGATAAATATCTATTTGCAAACTTTGTTTAAATGACACATGGAAAATTAAGATAGTAAGAGAAAGAAAATAATCGCAAACACCTTCAGAAGCCCAGGGCTTATTGCTTTTCTTTCTGTATATCAGTCTGGTGTTCTGTATCACTAAGATACACATTTTTGTCCTTCTGAAAAACAGCCCATGAAGGATGCCTTTCTCTGTCAAAAAGAGAAACCTTTCTTTGTATAATAAAAGTGGTGTGAGAGATCATTAGTTAAATTGTCATGGAGTTGTTTTGCTGTGAATCGGCAGATTTACAAGCCTTCATTCCTATATTTATGACTGTGATGGGGAGACAACTGAAGAGGATATATATCTCTGTGACTTTGAGTCAAATTCAAAAGTCATTTCAGTGGTTTGAGTTAGCGGGGTGCTGTACCATCCAAGAAATGTAAACAAAGGCTTCGCTCAGTCACCTCTTTTATTAAAGCTGTGTCCATCACTTAATTTATGGATAGAGAAAATACCCAATCTTCTGAGAGGCCGTTCCTCAAGCCACTGACTCTCTTGGCTTGTCTTTATGCCCAGCTATCTGGCCTTATGTTTTTGTAAATGAAAAATCTTGACCTTATTATTTCATTGCTTCAAGAAAATGCATTTTTGATAGATTAACACACATTAAAATTGTGATTAACAGCCTTCCTCTTTCCCATCCCACACCGTCAGAGGATTTGGATAGAATTTGGAAAGGCTTGTACTTCCTTCTCTCCAGTGCTTTCCCAAGAGGGAAATATTCTTAAGAGAAAGGAAAATCATTGTTCTCCAACTGTGTCCCATGGTGGGTAAAGGGGTGGGAGGAGGCAGAAGACACATGCTGTGTAGGTGGATGCCTGAGGAAGAAAGACATTCAGTCAGCACGGTATCAAATGAGAGCTGGATTTTCAGATTAGATTCTTAAGGATACCCTAAAGTCCCCAGAGGGCTGAACAATAGGAGCGGGTAGGGGATTTTCTTCAGAGTCACTGCTGACTTCCTTTTCAAGATGGCTCACCCTAATGACTCATTCATATACCCTTCTCCTAGCATCCCACAGAAATTGAAGCAATGAATTTCTTATTCAGAGAAGTCCATATGGGAGAAAGTATAAGGGACCATCATCAGACAACTTATGTCAACAATTTTCTTAGAAATGAATAACAAGGGGCTGGAGAGATGGCCTAGCGGTTAAGAGCACCAACTGCTCTTGCAGAGGTCCCGGGTTCGATCCCACATGGTGGCTGAGAGCCGTCTTTAACTCCAGTTCCAGGGGAATCCGACACCCTCTTCTGATCTCCGTGGCATTGCACAACACGGGTGCACAAACCTACATGCAGACAGTACATTCATACACATAAAAAATAAATAAAATTAAAAAAATAAAGAAGAAATGAATAACAAATATAAAATGCCCTGTCTGAAAGAAACAGAAAAGATTTCAACCCAAGACTTTTGTAAGGGAATGAAGCATAGGGAATTTTTTGTTTTTTTTAAGAACAGCCTCCATCAGGCTGCAGACCTGGCAATAGCAGTCTCGATGGGGAGGAGAAAGAAAGGATAACCTTAAAAACAATGGGCTGATCTGAGGGCCTGAGTAGCCACTGACCAGGTCCTCCGCTTTGCCACAGACAGGACCACCAACCACCTGAGGATCTACACTGGAACAAAGCTGCCACAACAAAGAGCATGAAACGACTTCTTTTGGGAGAAACTAGATTGCTGGTCTAGCCAGTGCAAGCCAAGGCCCTGGGTGCAATCTCTAGTTCTATGAGGAGAGCAGGAGTGAAAGGAAGAGCCTGGAGTCTTTGAACTGGAAGGGTCACCCCAAGTCTCTCCCTTTCCTCTCTTTCTGCCAATTGGACGATATATAAATTGAATCCGCAGTTAATGATTGGTGGAAAGTCAAAAACATCTAAAGTGAGAAAAATAATCCAATTAAAACCAGTAAGATTTTTCTCTTGGAAAATTTTGTTTGGTTTTGTGTTTACTCAGCAATAAATGGTAGGCGAAATTCTGTTTTCTGTTAGAAGCTATGCTATTTCATTCTATATAGATCAGACAGATGTTTTACCTTGGTTTCTTTTAGGTAAGTACCATGGATCGTATACACTGTTAGGACTTTAAAACTGCAAAATAGATGAAGAATAACCTAGGCCCTGCAGCCCCTTTCTCTCCAGCCTCTTCTCTACACTTTTCTGGAGGTTACTTGTTTCCCATCCTACCTTCTGCACTATGGTGTCCTGACTGCATCTGCCCTCTGACATCAAGACCCACTTAATCCTCCCACTAAACTTTTCCTGCATCCTTAGGGCAACAGAAAAGGAAAGGGAAATTGCATTTATTAAGCATGTGTTAGACTGACATATTCCTGTAGTTTGGATATGCAATGTTCCAGAAGGGTGATTTGCTAAAGTCTCTACCTCCACCCTGGGAGTACTGGAGGGTGGCAGAAGCCTTAAGGTGGCCTCGTAGGAGGATTAGGTTGCTGGGGTGTGCCCTTGAAGGGGGTGTTGGAAACCAGGTCTCCTGCTCTCCTTCCTTCATATTCCAGCCAAGAGGCCAATAGCTTTGCTTCGCACTGTTCTGCCCTGATATGCTCCTTGTCCCAGCATCAAAAGCAGCCCCACCCTGATCATGATGGAGACCTCCAAACTGTGAGGCCTTTTATAAGACAGTCCAGGTATTTGGGTGACACGTGCTTATTGTTTAATTTTCTGATGTCCCCATGAAGTCTGTGTTATTCCCAACTTAATGAGGTCAGAAGGACAAGGTGTCAAGTCAGCATTGACAGTGCATTTTCTGTTTTGAAGATCTTCTATCTTACAATGGTACCTCCTTTGTTGATCTAGGTATTAGTTATTTAGTTACTTTCTTCGTTGGGGAGAAGAGAATAAATGTGAGGAAATCCTGTGTTTTGCTGTAATTATTTGCATACCAAGAAAGAGGTGTTCTCTGTACTCCATAGGATTTAAAGCACAGAGAAGTGAAAATGGAAAAAATTCTCGGGCACAAAGCAGCAACTGTAGGATTGCACAGTTCAGGAACAACTGGTACTACTTGCTTTAACTGTAAAAGGTGTCCATAGTCACACTCTAAAAACCTGAATATGAGCCAGAACAAGGAAGAAGCTGGACACACTTAGTTCACAGACTTAAAACACTTAAAAATTAAGACTCAGGACTTCTGTTTTTAGCATGAAACACAATTAAAAGAGAGATGCCAAGAAAACAGTAAGCAAGTGACCGATTGGGCCTGAAATCTGAGTGCAGCGTGCTTTGCAAACACAGCATCAGCCACCCCAGATACAGTGGGCATCTGGCCCCCTTGGTATTCAAGATAGTCCAGTTACTGCACAGTCCTAGATCCTCTGTTTTTATGAGGGGAATTGGTTCGATGGCCTGGAAAATCATTCTTAAGATCCCCAAGCATTTGGCTAAAAGAACATTGGCCAACCTTTACATCTTGTAAGTCCTACTTCATGACAGTTAACACATATGTTCCTCTTCCTCTGGCAAAACAAATGAACCTATAGTCACATTATGGAAAGATGGTTTTAAGACCATCAGATTCTAAGAAAAGGCTTATTCTGTAGGTACTGAAGCTTTTAGACACCATGAGTCAGACTGTGGAAATTCAACTATTAGTTGTCTGGCAAATCAACTTGCCTTACCTGTAAACTTATGTACAGTGATGAATTTTAAAATTGTCTTATCTAACATATCTAGCCAAGACAAATCTTGTCTACAATTTCTCATAGCTGACCCCTTTTAATTTTAACACTATCTAAGGCAGGAAGCTTATCTCTTTACACTTATTTTTAGATTGAAAAGGAAGGGCCTAGCTGATAGAAGTAGATCCGCAGGGATGTGCTTCTGAATGTCATACCTGGGCCACTGGCTCTTCTCTGCCTGCCTGGTTTCCTGTCCCCCATCAGATGAGCCCTGCCATATCTTCCCACTGCCATGATGTTCTGTTTCCCAAAGCCTCAAAGTCAACACAGCCCAGGGCTGTGGACTGAAAACACTGAAGCTGTGAGTTAAAACGACTCTTTCCTCCTTGGGTGGTTTATATTGGATATTTTGTCTCAGCGATACAAAGTCTAGTCCAATCAGCACAATTGGATAAGTATTTTCCCACCCATCTTTAGAGATTCCTATGTCTTCTTTTGAGAAATGTCCCCCTAAGTCTATTTTTCTTCTAAAACTGGTTTTATTGATTTTGAGTTAAGTTTCTTAATATTCTAAATATTTGACACCCTTGTCAAATGCATAGTTTTCAAATATTTTATTCCATTTATAGATTGTTTCTTCACCCCTCTCTCCATCATTATGCAGACATTCTTAGTTTGGTATAGTCCTATTTTTTTCTGTGCTTTTGAAATCTTAACCCCCAAATCCTTGCCTCTTTCAATGCCATGAAGATTTTCCCCTGACATTTCCTTTATTTCCTTCTAGTAATTACATGGTTTCAACTATTATATTTAAACACTTTTCTCTGTTTTTGAATTGATTTCTATGCATCATGAGAGACAGAGATCTAGTTCCATTCACCTGCAAGTGGATATCCAAATTCCCCTGTACTATTTTTTCAAAAAATTAGTGTTTTCCTTGTCATGTGTTCTATTGATTATCATGTCTGTTTTTATGGTTTGTAGTAAATATTTTTTTAATTTTATTTATTCTTTATGTGTATGAATGTACTGTCTGCATGTAGGTCTGTGCAGTGCACCCATGTCCTGCAATGCTGTGGAGGTCAGAAGAGGGCATTGGATTCCCCTGGAACTGGAGTTAAAGACAGCTCTCTGCCGCCATGTGGGTGCTGGGGATCGAACCCGGGTCCTCTGCAAGAGCAGTCGTTGCTCTTAACTGCTAGGCCATCTCTCCAGCCCTGTAGTATATTTTGAAATCAAGTTATATAACTTGATTGGCTACAACCCCCTGATTGGTTGTTTTTGTTTAAAATTGCTTTGGCTACTTGGATTTTTAAATAATTGGTTTTCTAGCTCTGTAAAGAATGTAATAGGTGTTTTGATAGGAATTGCATTGACTCTGTAGATTGCTTTGGGTTGTATGGACATGTAATAATGTGAATTCTTCTAATTCATGGACATGAGATATTTTCCATTGTATGGATGGGGTATGGGTGTTTTACTAGGGATTGAAACTAGGGCTTTTCTGATATGAAATTAAAGCATTTTACCACTGAGCTGGATTGCCAGCCTTACTTTTTTTTTTTTTTTTTTTTTTTAGACAGGGTCTCATTAACTTGCCGAGACTAAACTTTAACTCACTATATAATCCAGACTTCCTTTGAATTTGTAATCTTCCTGCCTTAAAACTTTCCGAGCAACTAGAATTATAGGCCTGCACCACCAGCCCCTGTTTTCAATTGCTTCCATAAATATTTTGTAGTTTTCATAGTGCAGATCTTTTACCTCTTTGGTAAAGTTCATTCCTAGGTTTTCTTTTGTAATTATGAGAATCAGGATTGCTTTCTACTTCCAGACAATGCTTTCTTTTCAAATCACTTATAATTGGTGTTCAAAAGGGCTACTGACTTTGTATGTTTATTTTCTTGTTCTTGTAGTTGCTAATAATAGTGTCTAATAATACTTTGTATTTTTATGATGTCAATTGAAATGTCTCCTGTTTTGTATTTTTTCCAGTCTGTTTGTAGATTGTGTTTATCCTTTAAAAAAAGAAAAACAAAGTATTCATTTTGTTAATTGTGGTGGTTTGAGTGAGAGTGCCCCTGTAGGCTTTAAGTATTCAGACATTTTATACCCAGTTGGTGGAAATGTATCGGGAGGTCTAAGAAGGTGTGGCCATGCTGGAGGAAGCACATCACTGGAGGTGAGCTTAGTGAGTTTCACAAGCCTTGCCAGTCTCCTTCTCTCTTCGCTTCTTCATTGGAGATGTGAACCTCAACTTTCTGCTCCAGCCCCTGCCCCCATGCCTCCTGCCACAATCGACTCTAATTCCCTGGAACTGTCAATTGTAAGCTCAAATAAACTCTTCCTTTTATAAGTTCCCTTGGTCATGGTGGTTTTATCACAGCAACAGAAAAGTGACTAATACATTAATCTTTAGTTTTTAATCTATTTTTATTTGTTTATTTCCTTTATTTTCAGTTCAATTCAAACTATGGTGTTTCTTCTCCTTCTGGTGGCAGCTACATTATCATTTTATAGAGCTACCATCTTCTATGTGGTCCATCATTAGCCAAAATGTTAGCAAGAGTATCATGAGTATGTGTTTGTGTGGGCAAGAGCGTATGCGTGTGGGCATGGCTGTGAGTGTGCACTTTGAGATTCTATTACCTAATGTTCCTCTCAGTGAATTCACTTTTTCTTGACCTGCCTTGGGGCTTACATGCCAGAATTCCTTGACACTTCTTAAGAATACAAAAGTAGGTATTCTTGATTCCATCCCCAGAGATGCTGATTTAATGGGACTACTTGGTAGTCAAAAATTTCTATTTTTAAGCAGGTGATTCTTATCAAGCATTGCCATGGGTGCTGACTATTTATTGGGCCCTATACTTTGAAAAAACTACTGGTAATCACTTATGTGGTACCTCAAAAATAAAAAGATACTCCAAAATAAATACACTTTTCAGGGGGGGTTGGAATTTCTTTTTATAATTTTTATTTAATTTTTGTGTATTTCCTCAGAACATCTCGATCAACTTTAGTCACCTTTACACCCCCTTTGCCATTGGCATGCATCGCACAGTCCCACCTCCATGGGGTTCATATACTCTGTTATTTGAGTTAAGGTCTATTGAGTCAAGTTAGCGTCCCCAGGCATTCTTCAGTGCAAGTTCATCCACTGAGGTCTAGTCAGCCTGTCCAGAGTCCATAACTTTAAGAAGTTCAGCTCTTCCTCACCCAGCAGTAATCAGCTGCCAATATTTCTTCAGCTAAGATTGAGGTCTGCTGCCCATTTCCCCAGTTCCATCATAGGTTTTTGTCTGCTTGAGTTTGCATGGGTCTTGTTCATGCTGACACATCATTGCTATAGGTTCATATGAGCAGGATAGGAACTTGTAGGACTCTATTTCCATATGGTCATACATGTCCTCCCTGGCTCTCAGAATCTTTCTGCCCCCTATTTCACAATGGTCTCTGAGTCCTGGGTGAGTGAAGCTTAATATAGGATTCCTGTTCTGAGGACCCACACTCTGTAGACTCATAATCTCCACAATTTATGACCTTTTACTTTTGTGGCCCTCTGTTGCATGAGGGAGCTTCACTAATGAGAGCTGAGAGATTCATTAGTGTCCTGTTTATCCCTTGTTCTATGTTGCATGACCCTTGTGTGTAGAGGTTGCATTGTAGATGTGCCACTTAGGCTTGAGCAATTCACAGACAATGTCTGTGTATGACCAATTGCGGTAGTCTATAATATTCTCCAACTGATGCAAAAGAAGCTTCAGTAATGAGTGGTGACTGGGATACTTGATTGTAAACAGAAAGTAACATATTTTACACATAGTATGAAATTACATTAGTCTAAGGATGTGACAGGCCAGGGGATTTCTCTAAGATCTATGACCTCTCCAGCCATGTGTATTTGGCTATGTTTATAATTAGTGCACATGAATTTCCTC
Organism: Rhizomys pruinosus; assembly: GCA_009823505.1. Taxonomy (NCBI): domain Eukaryota; kingdom Metazoa; phylum Chordata; class Mammalia; order Rodentia; family Spalacidae; genus Rhizomys; species Rhizomys pruinosus. The sequence goes on along the minus strand of VZQC01003743.1, from coordinate 747,251 downwards.
TGAATGAGTGGGCTTGAAGTCCAATTAGGTAGTTGTTACTTATGCCCAAGATAAAAGTGTCACTACTACACCAATGTCATATGCTGTACTGGTCACTGATGTGGTTATTTGGTCTTAAAGCTGGTGTTGGACCATAGATTGATGTTCTCTCTTTGCAGCTTGCATAATGCTCTCCAAAACTATAAGAGCTAGCCTTCAGGGCAACTGGCTTCCTGGTTAGTTCCAGCTCCATTTCTCCAAATCTGGTCTCCAAAATATGTCCTGTTTTCAGGAACAGAGTCTTACCATCAAGTTCTAGGAGGGAATCAAGGATTGTGACAATAGCCTGTGTAATTTTGGGAGTCCCTTGGACTACCCTGGCCAATAACTCAGAGGAAGGTTTCTTCCACTGGCACTGTTTCTTGTTATGTAGCCTTCAGCTATACACATGGACTCATGTAGAGATCGTGTATATGTAATTTGTCATTAGGTTACTAGACTAATATTCCTTCTGGTTTTTTACACTAGGCATTATTTATCTCTCTGTTTCTCTCTTTCTATCTCTCTCTCTCTTTCTCTCTCTCTCTAACTGTCCCTCCATCTTTTCCCCATTTAAAGTTTCCCCATCTCTCCTTTCTCCCCTTGATAATTCCAGTCTCCTATGGTCCCATCTCTCTCGAGCTCCTTATTTCCCTTTATCCCCAAATTTCCTTGTATAACCCTCCTTCACCCCACCCATTTAAATACCCACATCATTTTTTCTTTTTCTCCCCTAGTAACACCTGTCTCATACTATTCTTCTCATTCAAGTTCCTTCTTTCCCTTTACCTCCTTGGTTTCTTTCCATTTTCCTGGTTCTTCCAGTTACATCAGATATATACATTTAAGGATTTGGTGTTAGGATCCTGTACTGAATAGCTTTAGTGTCAACTTGACACACCTGGGTTAAGGGAGCCTCAACTGGGGAATTGCCTCCATTGGACTGGCCTGTGGCCATGTCTGTGGGGTATTTTCTTTATTGTTGTGTGATGTGGGAGAGGAGGGCCCACCCCACTGTGGACAGTGCCACCCCTAAAGTTTGTTCAGTATTGTATAGGAAAGTAGGCTGATCATGGGCCAGGGGAGCAAGGCAAACCAGTAAGCAGCATTCCTCCATAGTCTGTGCTTCAAATCCTGCCTCCAGGCCCCTGCCCTGAGTTCCTACATTGGGCTCCCTCAGTGATGAACTGTGACCTCGGAGATGTAAGTAGAATGAACCCTTTCCTCCCCAAGTTGATTTTTGGCAGAATGTTTTGTCATAGCAATTGAAGGTAAACTAGCAAAGAAATTGGTACCAGAAGTGGGGTTTTGTTGTGACAGACCTGACCCAGGTGTTTTGGGGAGGACCTTGGAAGCATTTGGAACTTTGGGCTAGAATGCTATTGTAATTATAGATATAAAAGATTGTTTTTTTCCATCCCTTTACATCCTAATGACAGGCAGTGTTTTGCCTTTACTATTCCAGGAAACAACCATTCTGTTTCCACTCAGATATACCAATAGAAAGTTTTGCCTCAGGGCATGAAAAATAACCCCATGTCAGGAGCCAGATGCAGAGAATTTCTGCTAATCAAGACCACACAGGAGCAACATTCCAAAATAAAGTTTGAAAAATGAGACCTGTGACCTTATTACAGTGAAACTGGGAGGGAGCTTTACACAAAGGCCCTGTGTGAGACAGACAATAATTGGTCGCTGACCAAGATGTCTCTTCCCAGAACAAGGAGCTCTAGAACTCTGGTGGCCAGCTGGTCTCTCATCAGCTCATCAGTCTGCTGCTTAGCAGGGTTCTGTGAGAGGCTGTCTTCAGTCCCTCCACCCTATCAAGACACAGCTGCTTTCCAAGACCCCTGAGCTCCACTTATTCCAAGTCAATTTATCCTAGTTACCAACACCAGGATCATGGGGTATTGGTGTGACAGAGCTGATGCAGGTGTTTGGGGGAGGATTGTGGAAGCATTTGAAACTTTGGGCTGGAAAAGCTATTGAGTGCTCAGAGTTTGTTCCTGTGTAGCTTGGAACAGTTATGCTGAAATTTGCAGACAATGGAAGCCTGGATTATGAAGTTTCAAAGGGAAGCAGAAAATACCAGTGCTGTTTGTATGATGTTTTGAGTTGAAAATCTATGGGTTCTGGTCAATTGGAGCTGAAGAATCAACTGTGATTAAGAAGAAACCAGAAACTAAAATGAAACCCTTATTTTACTGAGATAGTTGATACTGGTTAGCTGGGGCTGAAAAAGCAGGTATGAATTACAAAATCTCATTGTGGTGAAATCTGGGAGGAATTTCCTCAGGGTCAGCACACAGAAATCAGGGGCCAGAGGGGGCCAGAGCCTCCACCTCAAGCTGGAAGCAGGACTTGGTAATGTATAAGAATCCCCTATATGGTTCTGGTGTTGAAACCCTGAAGAGATCATAGAAAGCAGCTGAGCTTTGACACTGTGAGAGGTTAGGAATGGCTGTGGTGAAAATGCAGTCTTTGTTGCTGTGAAGACCTGAAGATTGCAGGGGTCATGAAGAGAAGCTGAAGCTTTACACTAGGAGAGGTTAGAAGAGGCCATTGGTGAAGGTGCAGCTTCAGTTTCAGTGGAGACCCCAGCTTTTTGGAGATGCCAGGACCATGGGACGACCACCAAGAGCAGCAGCAGGTGTGGAATGGAGCTGGCCTGGGCCTGCAAGATGAGCTGTGTGTGCTGTGGATGGCAGAGTCAGAGAAGGGGAGATAGAAAAATCCTCTGGAGCCCAGAATATCATGACTGAATCCCAGATGTCCAACCTTGGGCTGCTTTGCTGAACCTGGGTTTTGCTTAGGTGTGCCTGATTCTTCCCTTTGAAATAAGACAGTACTTGTTTTGGATTTTACAGGCGTCTACAGTTAAAGAGACCATGAACTTTTAAGTGTTTGGGTTTTTTAAGGACTGTTGGGGCTTTTAAGGTTGTACTCTCTTATGTTGTGATATTAATGTTAAGATCATATATTGGGGACAAGAAATGGAAATGTGGTTTAATAGTAATGTGTTTTGTGTGTCAAGTTGGCAAGGGGTCAATTTTGCTGGATAGCTTTAGTATCACCTTGACAGAGCTGGGTAGAGGGAACCTCAATTTAGGAATTTTTTTTCCATCAGACAGGCAAGAGTTTCAAGCACTGTATTAAAAGTGAGTATAGACAGGGCAAAGTTTTGCTGTGTTCCTGATTTTAAGGGGGAATGCTTCTAATTTTTCTCCGTTTAGAATAATGTTGGCTGAGGGTTTGTTGTATATAGCTTAAGTTATGTTGAGTTATGGTCCCTCCAGTCCAATTCCTTCTAAGACTTTTAATATAGATATATGTCAAATTTTATGAAAGGCCTTTTCTGCCTCTATTGAGATGACCACGTGATTTTTGTGTTTGAGTCCATGATTTATATGATTTATGACATTTATTGACTTATGAATATTGAACCATCTCTGCATCTCTGGAATAAAGTGGACTTGATCATAGTTTAGGTTTGGTGAGTCCCATGACTGTAGATATACATCCATTTCTTTTAGGTTTTCAAATTTAATACCATATATGTTTTTAAGGTATTCCCTTACAATGGTCTGGATATTTTTGTTATCTGTTGTGATGTTTCTTCTCTCATCTTCTATGAATACTGTACTCACATCATTTCTGCCCCTCCCTGCCTTCCTCCCTTTCAGCTCTTTCCATTTCTCCCCATCTCCCTCTCAATTCCATGACCTGTTCTTTATTATTGGTACATATATACATATATAATCTGCTAAGTCCATTTAGTGTTATTAGTATTGCTTATTTGTATATGTGTTTAGGGCTGACTACTTGGGACTGGATTAACCTATCAGGGAAGTTGTATATGTGTTTAGGGCTGACTATTTGGGACTAGATTAACCTATCAGGGAAGTTGTATATGTTTAGGGCTGACTACTTGGGACTGGATTAACCTATCAGGGAAGTTGCTCCCTGAGGAACCTAGATCCCCTCCCTCAGGATCCATTAATTGCCTGTAGCTCTTCAGTTAGTGGTAGGAACTTCCAAAATGTAACCCTGTCCACATTGGCCTGTATCCTGTTTGCGTTATTATGCAGGTCGTGTTTAGGAAACCATATTGAAATGTCGTGGATGCAGCCTCCCTGCCATTTCTAGTAGCAGGTCCCCAGTCCTCTGGCTCTTATGATCTTTCTGACACCCTCAAGGATGGTTCCTGAGCCTTAGGTGCAGGGGCCGCACTGTTTGTAGATGCATACATTTAAGCTTGGCTCCCCACAGTCACTTATTCTGGGCACTTTGATCAGTTGTGGAAGTTTGAATTTGACCCCTTCTGTTGCAAAAAGAATTATTTTTGATGAGCGTTGAGAGATACATTTACTTATCTGTGGATATCTTTTTAAAGTGAAAACAGTATTTATCATTTCTTTACCCAAATCTATCAGTACAGCCCTGAATTGCCTTAGCTGTTTTCCCATCTGGGGATTAATTACAACTTTATAATCATTATGACTTTCTAATAAATGGAAATTTATGTTGCCTTTCACAGCTAACTTTCAATTTCCTTATTCTGTAATTGTGGGATTTATATTTTGAATCTAAAAGTATGCATTTATATGGAATTTTAGCTTGATTTGATTCACAAAGGTCTCATAGAATCATAAGGAACACTGTCTTCCTGGCTTGGGATTATAGGAAAATTTACAGAACAAACCATCTGTAACTCTAAGTAATTTGGTATGGGTCAGGATCAAGAGCACAGAATTTGAAACATCATTAGGGGAAATTTTGCACACAAGTGCTGTTTTCTATTGGTGTTGTAGCAAATCACCTCAAACTTGGTGTTTTAATACAACCAAAATTACTATATATATATAGATATATATATATATATATATATATATATATTTCTGGACATCTGTGGTTCCAAATGAATACAGAATATAACGAAGGTAAAATAAAGATGTTTTCTAAGAATGTATTCTTTCTATAGGCTTGAAAAGGCTGTGGTGGTTTGAATGAGAATCCCCCCCCCCCAAGCTCTATGAATTTGGAATTCTGTCCTCATTTGGCACTTTTTGGGAAGATTTTAGGAAGTGTGGCCTTGCTGAAGGAAGTGTGTCACTGGGAGCCTTTGAAAGTTCTTAAGCCTTTCCAGATTTCCAGTCCCTTTCTGATTCCTGTGCCTGCTTGCAGATGGGACTGCTTAGCTTTCTGCTCCGGCTCCACCTCTTACCACCATGCCTCCCTACCATTCTAGTCCTTCTGGAGCCTGAAACCATAACCTCAAATTAGCTCTTATTCCTATAAGTTCCCTTGGTCATGGTGTTTTATCGCAGCAACAGAAAAGTAGCACAGCATGGATCTTAAATATCCCCGAGGCGTTCATGTGTTGAAGACTTGGACTGACTACAGGACCAAGGGATGTTAAGATGTGATCGACCCTTTAGTAAAAAAAGGCCAGGTGCAAGGAAATTTTTCTAAGTGTGACCTTGAAGGGAACATTAGGACCCCAGCACATTTTCTTTCTCTTTTTACTTCCTGGCCACCATAAAATAAACAGCCTCTGTCATCACATGCTCATACCATCACGTAGTATGCTGGCCCAAGCACAGAGCAGCAGCACAAGTGACCATGGGCCTCTGACAACGTGAGCCAAAAAAAACCCTTCTCTTTAAAAACACCAGTGGAAATCTGATTGACACAAGTAAAAATCTGTTTCTTTTTTATATAAATAAATGAATAAATGAATGAATAAATAAATAAATAAATAAAATCTATTTTCTTGACTTTTCCAACTTTGAGAAGTGCCCCTGTACCTGAACTTGGGTGCTACTGATGACAATTAAGTCACAATGGTACTTTTCTACTGCTAACTCTTTGCTTCCTACTCTAACACATAAAGACTCCCAAAATTACACAGGCTATTGACACAGCCCTTGATCACCTCCTGAACCTGAAGGTAAGACCTTATTTCTCTGAAGACAGGACATACTTTGGATACTGGATCTTTTTTTTTAAGTTGTTTTTATTTTTTTTTAATTTTATTTATTTTTGTATGTGTATGAATGTACTGTCTGCATGTAAGTTTATGCACCCGTGTCATGCAATGCCGCGGAGGTCATAAGAGGGTGTCGGATTCCCCTGGAACTGGAGTTCTCCTGAAATTGGAGTTACAGACGGTTCTTAGCCGCCATGTGGGTGCTGGGGATCGAACCTGGGTCCTCTGCAAGAGCAGTCGGTGCTCTTAACTGCTATGCTATCTCTCCAGCCCCTGGATACTGGATCCTGAGCAATGGAGCTGTTTCTGACCAGGAAGCCACCACCCTGAAGGCTAGATCCCATAATGCAGAGAGCACTAATGCAAGCTACGAAGGGAAAACAGCAATTGATGGTCCAACATCAGCCTCAAGACCAAATATATATGTCAAAGTTTAGCATGGCATACAATGTCAGTGCAATAGAGGCACTTCCATCTGGGGGAAATCAATGGCTAACCAATTGAAACTAAAGACCACTCAGTGGGAGGAAGCTCATGTATGTTATTGTTAACATAGAGAGGTCATAGATCTTAGATACTTCCCCATTGTTGACATATCCCTAGGCTAAGGTAACATTTTACTAAGGACAAAAGAAGTATCGCTATATTTACAGACAAATATCCCAGACACCAGTCAGTAAAGAAGCTTCTTTTACACCAGATGAGAATAGTACAAAGTCCCACAACTGGACACACACAGACATGGTCTGTGAGTTGCTCATGCCTAGGTGACACATCTACAATGCAACCTCTACACACAAGCCCCAAGGATCATAGAACAAGGACCCAAGAAGGCATTAACTACTTCTCAGCTACTCCATGTAACAGGAGACCAGGAACTCAAAATAGCCCTGAATAGCCAAACCTTGAAGATTAGGAGTCTACAGAGTGTGGTTCCATGGGCAGGTTGCCTGTATTCAGTTTTACCCACCCAGAGTTCAGAGAACATTGTGGAAGAAGGGGCAGAATGATTGTAAGAGCCAGGGAGGTGATGCAAGACCAAAGGGAAATGAATCCTACAAATTCCTGGGACCCTGGTCCTATGAACTTACAGAATTGGTATCAGCATGCATGAGACCCAGGCAAGCTCAGCTGGACAAAAACCCAGTACAGAACTCTAGAAATGGGTAGCAGAGCTCAAACTTGGCTGAAGAAATATTGGCAGCAGATGGGCATTGGGTGAGGAAGACCTGGCCTTCTTTAGAAAAGAGATTTTGGATAGGCTGACTAGAGCTCAGGGGATGAGCTGGCACTGAGGAGTGAGTGGGGTGAGAAATTTGGCACAATGGACCCTAGCACAAATGACAGAAGGTGTGACCTCCAGAGTGGGGGAATGCTGCAGGAGGGTGCTAAAGGACAAGCGGGTATAATGGCAATTAAGACTGACTGAAAAATTATGTATTAAACATATTAAAAAATTCAATAAAAAAGAACCTTGTGATTCTAGCAGGATGCTCTCTTTTGAAATCAACTGATCAGCAACTGTAACTCTACCTGCAGCTCTAGCTCCCTTTAATTGTATAACATGGCATGTACAAGTGTTCTGGGGCTTAGGACAATGGCCTGCCTGGTATTCTGCTCAACACTGAAATCATAAGAATAATTCTCTGAAGTTTAATAATGCTTTCAGACTACAAAGCCTGTAGCCATATATTGCTATAGAAAAGGCTCTGTTATTGTATCCATTGTAGAGATGGGCCCAGCTTAGAGATAAAGGATCTAAAACACAAAAAGAATGAGCATCTACTCTCTGGGTAAGAGTTAATAAGTGACACCCAGGTGTTCTATTCCTAGCCTATCTCTTTATTAGTATTTAATCATCTGTTCATCCACCTCATGTTTTATCATCTAATATTTCCCATGTTGGTGACAAGAACATCATGAAAGATATGGTCAGGTACACATCTTTCCACAGCATTCCTCTCATCTACAAGTCCACTCATCAAAAAAAAAAAAAAGAATTAAAGTTTAATTGTTCAACATCCCCTCAGGGAACTCATGCTACCTCATTGTGACAGCTGCTTTTTCTTTTCCTTTCTTGTCTTTTTTAAGAATATAAAAATGACTAAAAAGCTAGAATGTTCTGGGAGCTTCATAGTCATCATATTGGCCCATAGACTTTGGAATGTATCTTTATGCATTTGGATGACAATTTCTCCAAAATTGCTCAACTTGCAACTAGCTAAATCCTGCCTTTGGAACCCAGATATAGTTGTTGGAGGTGGCTGGAAATCACCAGGATTCAAGTCTATTATCTATTGTGGCAAATGGTTTTCCTTTGATATTGTTTCTGTGTCATGGTTTTTCGCTTGTCAACTTGTTGATACCACTTTCCTTTCCCTTCTTCCTCAAAATACTTCACTTTTTTGACTTCTCTGCTGTCTAATGTCTGTGACCTATCCTGGAAACCTTCAGCCTGTTTAATAAGCTCATACATGGCAACATTCATGTAACATGCTTTTCTCTCCTCATCAAACAAAGAGAACATATTGCGTTCACAGCAAGAAAAATTGTATGCTCAAGAACCCCAGGTAGGAAGACACAAGTGCAGCAGCCTCAGCAATTTCATTGTTCTTGAATATTGAGGCCTAGGTAGGGTGCATAAACTCCATGTTGTAGAATTTTCCATCAGTAGTCATCTTTCCCAACTCCTTCATTTCCATTCCTAGTCTGGTTGAGCTATTCCTCTTCCTCCTCCTCCTGTTCCTCTTCCTCCTCCTCCTCCTCCCTTCCTTCTCCTCCCCTTTCTTATTCTGCTTCACCCACCATCACCTCTCTCTCTGAATCTGCATTTTGTACCTTTCTTGTTTGGTTTCTATTTTTGCTACTTATAAACATGAGCACCTCCCAGGCGTCTACCCTCATTCTTTGTTCTGCTCCCCAGAGTCTTATCTTTTCTCATTTTTAATATATTTCACTCTACCCTTTCTCCTTTGATTTGGTCCTCAGACATATGACTTCCCAGACTTTCTCTTATTCCCTGAATCTTCACATATCCAAGAGAGATGACTTCACTGACCCAGAATGCTTTGCTCTGAATTCTGTCTTTTACAGTTTGGCATATTTGTCTCCCTCTTTCCTCCCTACATATAATAATTTCTCCCAAGATAGTAAAACTGTTTCTTCCTGTTTACCTCCATAGTTGCTGCTCCATTCTATCATTTGCCCTGCTATCATCCTAGCTCAAAAACTTATTATATGCTGCATGATCACAATAATCTAACCCAGTGATTCTCAGCCCAGGTTGCACATTAGAATCACCTGGGGGTGCTTTAAGGAAATCATACCTGGTCTCAACCTCAGAGACTCTGATTAAACTGAACTGAGATGAGGCTCTGACATTGGCATTTTTTTAAAGTTTCTCAGTGATTCTATACCCAGCTGGGTTTAAGAACCCCAGAGCTCACTTTCAGTTTCTCCCTCATCTTTAATCTGTTTTGCCAATTAGATTAGAGTTCCAAAAGATTCCTTCTTCATATACTCACCCATGAAAAATCTAATTTGTTAATGCCTCTATGAGAATTTTCAAACTTAGCTTAGCTTCTGCCACTCCTCATAATCTTACCCTAACCCATCCTATTAGCATTAATCAGTGATCCAGTAACATTTCATCTCCTTGTAATTTTCTACCTTTGTGCATTCTTGACACTTTTTTTGTACCCATTTCTGCCCATTGAGAATCTGTGCAGTATTTCTATGCATCCAGACCCAAACTTCTCTTAGTTTAGTTACTGATCACATCTTTTCCTAAAAGCTAAATCATTCTCATTTTATACCAGACTTTGCATGTTTCACATAGCCTGATGATGGATCACATATTGCAATTACCTGAGTTCAAAATCCTGGTTTCTCTGCTTCCTGGTCTGAGGTCTTAAGGGGCTGGGGAACCTCTCTGAGCTTTGTTTCTACATCTGTTAAATGACTATGATGGTTATTCCAGCTTCTTACAGTTCTCTGGGGAGAAGATTAAGTAAACTCATATGTAGAAATGTTCAGTACACAGGAAGTGAAGAAATGTGAGCCAATCTGAGATTTCTGTTATCATTGCTTGCACACACATACTGGCACCCCAAATACACAGTGTGAAATTGAAGTACAAAATTTTCTTACAAAAAGTTCTTAACATAGCTGGGTGTGGTGGTGCACACCTTTAATCGCAGCATTCAAGAGGCAGAGGAAGGCAGATCTCTGAGTTCAAGGCCTCCCTACTCTACATACTGAGTTCCAGGCCAGCTGAGGTGACAGGGAAGACCCTATCTTAAAATCACAAGAAAAAAGTTCTTAACAATGTCCAGAGCTATTCCTTGGACATAATGAGTACTTAGCATGTTTATTTAATGAGTGTTTTGGTATGTAATCCTAAATATGCCAAGTAACTTTTAGGTGATCATGACCTCTAGCCTGGCTGTACTGTTCTTTGAGAGTGGAAGGATTTATAGAAATTATGAGTTAAAAAGCTAATATTTCTCATCTAGGGGTGGAACTTCATGCTACCTCCCCACTGAATGATGGGATTTTGTCTGGCTTGAGCTTGAAAGGAATTTCACATGGTGTTACAATTACCACGAGTTTATTTGTGCAACTACTCTATTGTGCCTAGAAAAGACTGTTTCATTGTGGTCATCCACCACCTTTGACCCTTAGAATCTCTCTGTCCTCCTCTCAGGCAATGACCCCTATGACTTGGGAGGAGAGGGTAAGATATAGGTATCCCACTTGGGGCCGAGCACACCATAGTCCCATTCTCTGCATGTTAATCAGTTGTGAGCCTCTGTGTTAATCTCCATTTGCTGTATGAAGGTTCTCTGATGAGGGATGAAAGGTGGAATAATTTATGGGTATAACTATTGTCATTAGCAGTTGGTTTAATTCTGCATCAGTTTAGAGGTAGGTTCTCCCCTTTGGCCAATGACCTGTCTAGCCATAGGTTCTTGGTCCCAATAAGAGTGCCAAATGAGGATTTCATCTTGTGGAGTGGGCTTTAAATCAAACCAGAAAGTGGGTGGTTATGCCGATGACATTCATACCACTGTTACACCACTGGGCATGTCTTGTCAGGTAGGTCATTTTTTTAGGTAGGTCATTTTTTATAGATCACAGGGTTCACCAGTAGATAAGGCTTGTGATTCATTTTCTCCTCTAGTAGTGTGCATTGTGCCTTCCAGCACTATGGAAGCTAGTCCTTAAGTATAATATTTCCAGGTCAATCCCAGCTATGTTCTATGACTCAAGTATGTAGTGTCTTCCTCAACAGGGTCTTACAGTCAAGTTTTGGAGGGTGGTCAAGAGCACAGTTGGTAATGTGGAGGATCCATGGGCAATTGACAGCTGCTGGAAGAGAGAGAGAGTGGGTTTTCTTTAAAGGCATGGCTCTTGTTAGGTTAACTGTGCTCCAGTATATGGTTACATACTTGACTGAATAGGTTTTAAAAGAAAACAAATATGAGGACACAAAGCTGGGTGGGTAGAAAATAGGGATTGGAAACAAACGACAAATGGTGGATGCTAGTACCAATAACACAGTTATAAATATTTCTTGTGGAAATGGATGCATATTAAAAGAACAACAGAAAGATTGCATCAGAAAACTGACTGAAATGGTGACTCAGGAAGGGTGGGAGGGGTGGGAGAGGGACACGGGTGTATATTCAATTGGTGCATATTTAATTGACGTGAGTTCAACAAGTATCCAGTTTTGCCCAGACTCTGTCTACAGGATACATGGTGTTTTAGGACTTAGTAAAAGTAAACTTGTGTATATTAAACAACATTGGTTTAAAGGCTGATAAAAACGGTAATGAATCTGAGTTAATTGGTAATATAAATTGCTGTTGTCCACATTAGCTTTAATTAAAAACTGTATAACAATTACTTTGGGGTTGGTATAAACAAATGTTCTCTATAATTTGCTGTCATAAGTTAATGACCGGTAGCAATCTCTTTCACCATAGGATGATTTAATCTAAAAATAAAGTTTGTTTCCAAGTTAATCACATACAGTAACCCAAAACAGCAGGGTGAACTTGATGAAATGCATGTGCCTTGACCTCCCCTATAGGTATATATAATACAACTGTCTTTTTGAGACTCATGGGTCAAAAATAAAACCTAAAAAATAAAAAAGGGGATATATAAAAATATGAAAAATTTTGTCAAAAACCTGCAATCCAAAGCTTAAAACTAACTACGGAAGATTGTATGTTCCAACAGGCCAGAGTATCACCAACTTAATGGCTGAGAAAGAAATGCAGCTTTGCAGTGAGTAGGGATGTACCAGAAAGTGCCCAGCAGAATGATTGACTCCTCTGGGCATTGAAGGGAAGAAATGCCTCAGATTGCTGCAGACACCAGGCCCCTCTCTGGATCCTACTGATAACAATGATTTTTAATGAATCCTAACGAACTTACCTTCTAGGTGCCACAAAGGTTTTAAAACGAGACTTTCTTACCTCCCCCCCCCATAGAAAAGGAGAATATGATGATGATGAGTCTTTCTCCAGCTGTAGATTGGAGCCAGCTGTTTATTTTTTTCTATTTTTTAAAATTTTTACATAAAAGCCTTCTTTAATTGACTAATGGACATAGAAACTGTGAAAAGGATTATTTCTCTATTCATAACCAAATATAATACAAAGCTCCTTAAGCTACGCACTCAAGGCAAATGTATTAATACAGGACTCTGACTCACAATGGATTATTTCTACAAGGAGATGTTGGCCAGGGGATCCAAGACCCCCAAAAGGTTAAAAGGCTTCTTGCCTCCACAAACTGGGATATCTGCAGGAAGAGAGGCGATAAGGCCCTGCTGTGAAGACCTGATATAAACATGGGAAAGATGTATGGAGACCGCACTTTGCAAGTATACAGATGGTCTCTGGAATGCCAGAGAGTGTTACCAAAGGCCACTAAACCAATAAAAGCAAATAAGGTCTCCTTGAGCCAAGCAAGATCCCTCCGTCAGCACCAGCTACACCTCATCTCCTGGAATACTGTGCAGAGTGGAGCCTTATGTCTGTATATCAAATCTAATATGCAATCTATTGGCTAAGCTCTCTTGGAGGAATAACCATGGCTGATGCCACAAGCTTACAATCCTCTAATGGTTGGAGATGGATAAAGCACATGAAGACCCTGTCATACTAACAGAAGAAAATGTAATTCATGATTAACATACCATCCAAACCTCTGTGTCTATACCAAAGTAACCTACCATAACAATTAGTACTGTTTAAATACCTATATATCTAATTGGGTGTGCTTCATTTGTAGGATCGAAAAGCTATATATTATACTGTTTAAGTTCTTATATATCTAATTGCATATGCATTAGTAGGATGCGAAAGGTTATGCCTGGACAAGCTGGCAGCCCATGAAAAGAAAACAGCCAGAATTGACTAGAGACGAAACAACAGCTCACAGAGAAAGTAGAGTGTGTTTGCTTCCCACCACCTGTGACCCTTTTCTAAGCCTAGGGAACAATCTGCGGAAGAGGGAGGTGGAAGAATGTAAGGGCTGGCGATTGGGAGTAATGGTGAAACTACAACAATAATGACTGGACACTCATTTGATCAACTTGATTGAACATACAACCCCCACCCCCTGCTGGATGGTGGGACCCATGGATTGTGGGTTGGGCACAACTGCTCACAAATTGTGTTTTACATGAAGGTGCTTGTACTCACAGATTATATCTATTGTTTAAAAAAATGAAAACAAAACAAACAAAAAAACAGAGAAAGATGCAGAAAAGTTATGGCAGAATGCATGATCTGGGATGGGTAGGAGTGTGTTGGGGAAGGGAAGGGGGATATATCCTGAAACTGAATTGGAAAATGATGTATGAAATAGAACAAAATATCAATAAGAAAAAAAAAAAAAAAAGAAGAAAATAGGGATTGGATCGTGAGAGCATTTTGGGGAGGATGAGTTATACCAAATTATATCCATATTAAGCGTAACCTCAGGGAACAAGTGGAACAGGGGTGGAAAGAGTATTAATGTATCTCTCAACTCTCACCAGCAAAGCTTCTTTATACAACAGATGGTGATTAACCCAGGTATCCACAACCAGCCAAATCAATGATGACAGCATGCACAAGACCGATGCAAGCTCAAAAAAGACAAAGTCCTAGTACCGAAGTGGAGAAGTAGGTAAGAATCCAAAAACTTGACTGAGGAACTATGGTCAATCAATAACTACTGGGAGGGGGAGAGTTGGTTTTCTTTAAGGATGTGATGCTAGACAGTAACCAGGCTCCAGTGGATAGAGGCACACTGACAGACTTTGGGAGACACAAACTTGGCTTGGTAGCCCTTAATATATGTGGCAGAGTACACGAAAACCAGTGGAGATGCTATAAGAAGGGTGGAGATAGAGAAGGTGGTCTAAATATGATCACAATTTGTTGTATGAAACTGGCAAAAATTCAATAAAATTTTTCTCATAAAAACAAAAAGTATGTTGCATGAAATTAGCAAAGAATAATTGAAAAAAGATATAAATGTGAATAATATAAATGTAAAATGACTACAGATATAGTCTGGACTCCTATTGATTCAACATGCCTGTGCATACAAGCTTCTCCACTGGACTGATGGGAATCTTGGGTTGTTCAAATTTGGACATAGATACTTGCAAAATGCACCAATTACCTAATTGTATGGCAAATGAGTAACATCAATGTTATCTGAAAACAACTGTGTTATTATATTGTGAGAATCCCTTAAAAATAAACAAATATATATAAAAATTTAAAAAAGAAATGGATAAAGGAAGGAAACTCATAAAAAAAAAAAGAAAATAAAATAAAACGCAGTCTTTCCATAGCAGGGACTCATAAAGAGATGAAAAAAATCACCTTGATGCCTTTTAAAATGTTTAAATTCCCTGAGCATAGTTCTCATATTAATCCTTAAAAAATATATATTTTCATTGAGTTTTTGTGCATCTTGTTTACTATATTTTAGGCAAATTTAGACTGCCCCTCCCCATTTACAGCCTCCCCCAGTGTATTAGTCACCTTTCTGTTGCTGTTGAGAAAAACACATGGAGCAAAGGAAACTTATAAAAGGAAGAATGATTTGAGCCTATTGTTGACAGTTCCAGGGAATCAGATCCATTGTGGTGTGAAGCATGGTGGCTGGGCTGGAGCAGCAAGCAGAGTTCACATCCTCCAATGAACACAGGAAGCAGAGAGAGTGATTGGAGACTGGCAAGGCTTGTTAACTCAACTAAGTCTGCCCCAGTGACATACTTCCTCTAGCACGGCCACACCTTCTAAGACCTCCAAGAACAGTGCCACTAACTGGAGACAAAATGTCTGAATACTGAAAGCCTATGGGGGACACTCATTCAAACCACCACATTCCACTCCCTGGCCCCCATAGGCCATATAAAATGCAAAATGCATTTAGTCCAACCTTAAACATTCCCATAGTCTTTACCAGTCTCAATTCTATTCAAAATCTCTTCTGAGACACAGGCCAATCTCTTAACTGTAAGCTCCTGTAAAATCAAAAGGCAAATTACATACTCCCAACATACAGTGGAACTGAATACACATTCCCATTCCAAAAGGGAAGAATAGAGACATAGTGAGGAAATACTGGATCAAAACAAGACCGAAAACCAGCAGCGCAAATACCAAGTCCAGTAGCTCCATGTGTGACTTCTGGGACTTGAGTTCCAAAGGGCTTAGATGGCTCAGCTCTTCCAAGTTTGCTTGCAACATTCATCTCTTTCTTAGGCTGGTACCACTCCCTGTAGTGGTACCACTCCCAAGCAGCTCTCCTTGGCAAATATCTCACAGCTCTGGCATCTTGAATGTCTTCTTAGGGTCTCCGCTGCCAACCAGACTTCACATTCACAGCTTCACACAATGGCCTATCAGGGCCTTCTTTATTCAGGGACACCCCTGCTGCACTCTGCCTGGCCTCTGTGGCTCTCTGAAACCGTGGAGGAAGAACTGATGACCCCTTCAATCTTGCAAACTTCATGCCTCTAAAGCCAGCACCATGTGAATGAAACTGCCAAGTTTGGCTGCAAGTTTGAGAAGGACCCTGGCCTATTTCAACTACATTTGCAACTTTTCTCTGCCCTAGACTTGTTGGAGCAGAAAACCTTTTCAGTATTTTTCTTTCAAAAGTTGGAGGATTATCTGGGTGTGGTCTTGCCCTGAAAGTACTGTTTCTGTTGTTTACTTGTAAATCTTGAGGGCCCTCCTTAATCACTTTAATCTCACTTTTCCATTATTTACTTGTAAATAGCTAGGCCTCTTCTTAATCACTTTAATCTTCTTATCAAAAGGAACCTCTCCTTCACATGACTTGGCCCCACTTTTAATCTTCCTAGTGCAGTTTTCAGATGCAAACTGTACATTCTGCATTTCTTTCTGCCCCATATGCTCTTCTTCACTGTAGATCTGTACAATATTCACCATTAATAGCCATGCCACCATTTCTACATTAGGCTGTCTTGAAATATCCTCCAAAGACATTAGTCCATTGCTTTTCAACTTAGCATCAGGCAAGCATTTGGGCTGTGGGCAAACTGCTGCCAGACTCTTTATCAAAATATCCCAGTTGCTGCCTAAGTCTTTATTTTCCTCTGGAACTACATTTTTTGCAGTAATGCTCTCTTCTAGGCTTCTACTAGAATGGCCCGTTAAGCTCTGCTTACAGTAGTCAACAGCTTTTCTAGCCCAAAGTTCCAAAGTCTTCCACATTTCTCCAAACATCCACATGGTCAGGTTCTTCACAGCCAACAGCCCACTCTCTGTTACCAAATAACTGTATTAATCACTTTTCTGTTGCTGTGATAAAACACCATGAGCAAGGGAACTTATAACATTCCATTGTGGCAGGAAGCATGGTGGCTGGGGCTGGAGCAGCAAGCAGAGGGTCACATCTCCCAATGAGCACAGGAAGCAGAGAGAGCGACTGGAGAGCGAAAGGCTTGTTAAACTCACTAAGCCTGCCCCCAATGACATACTTTCTCCAGCACAGCCACACCTTCTAAAACCTCCAAGAACAGTGCCACCAACTGGAGACAAAATGTCTGAATAATTAAAGCCTATGGGGGACACTCTCATTCAAACCACCATGTCTGAATACTTAAAGCCTATGGGGGACACTCTCATTCAAACCACCATGTCTGAATATCTCCTTCAAACCACCACACCCAGATTTTATGGCTTCTGTCCTTTCCAGTCAAGCCTTTGTACCAAGATATCCTTCAGTGCACGTTCATCCAACAGAGTCAAGTCTGCATATCTAGAGTCATTTCCTTAAAGAAGATCTACTCTCCTTCACCCAGCAGTAATCAATTGCTAATATCCTAATCTAGAGTTGGGTGCTGCTGTCCTCTTCCCTCGTTCTATGCTGCATTTTTGTCCAATTGAGTAGGACTCCACAAGGTCATCATCCTTGCAAGTTCATATGAGCAAATTCCCAGTGGCCTGAAAACCTCTGCTTCCTTTTGTTCATGCACCAACCCTCCTTACAATCTTTCCACCCTCTCTTCCACAGTGATCCCTGAGGCATGGGTGGGTGAGGTTTAATATAGAAGTCCTGTCCAGGTACACACACTCTGAAGTCTCTTTTTCCCTAAACCTTAGCCAGTTGTGCATTCGATGTGCATTGTATTCTGTTGTATAAAGAAGCCTCAGTGGTGAGAGTTGAAGGATGTATTAGTATTCTCCCTATCCCCTGTTCCTCTATGTTCCATGAGCCTTAGGTGTAGTAGAGATTCCACTGTAAGTGTGTCATTTAGGGCTGGGAATCTCTCAGATATATATTTTGTGTAGGGGACCAGTTGTAGAACTCAACTATAGTCTCAATCTGTTGCAAAAAGAAGCTTCTTCGGTAAGTGGAGGATTCTATAATTGTCTGAAAAATATAAGTATCCATATTTAGCATACAGTAAGAAATTTCATTTTTCTAGAGATATGCCAGAGACAGGGTTTTCTCTAAGATCTAAGGCCTCTCCAGCCATATGTATTTGACTATGTTTACCGTGTCACCCATGAGTTCCCTCTCATTGAGAGGATTTTAAGGCCAATTAGATAGCTGTTGAACTCTGTAGATAAAAGTGCCACTACTACATCAATACAGACAGTTTGCTGGGCCAGTCATTACAGTTATTAGTCTTTAGTTCTGGTTGGACCGCTGACTGATTTTTCTCCCTTGGCAGCTTGGACAATGTCCTGTAGAGCTATAAGAGCTAGTCTTCAGGGAGGTGGCTTCCAGGTCAGTTCTAGCTCCATTGCTCCAAATCCTGTGTCCAAAGCATGTCTTGTCTTCCTCAGTTGGGCTTACCATCAAATTCTGGGAGTTAATCAAGGGCTCCAGCAATAGCCTGTGTTATTTTCAGAGTCTCTTGGACTACCTTGATGAACAACTCAAAAGGAGGTATCTCTTGTTGGGACAGCAATTTCTTGTTGTGTAGTATTAATCTTTAAACGTCCTCAAATCTCTGGAGATTTGACTACTTGTTTATCCTCTCAAAAAATGAATCCTACAATATGTAGACCAGCAACATAATATGAAATTAATTCTTTTGAGGCCAATTTTCTGATTCTTACATTCCTAACCAAAGGCATTGGGAATGGTAGCTTTCTTGTTTGAACTCATCTCTGACTAAGCTTTGTGCAAACACATTTCTGATGGGGTCACATGCACATGAAGAACATTCATGTTTCACCTTAAATAATTCCAGAGATCAGCATGCCAACCTCTTCCTGAGATTCTAGATTAAAGACTCCAGCTTGAGACCTTTCTTTTTTTTCCTATCACTCAGGAAGGAGGCAGAGGCAGGCGGATCTCTGTGAGTTCAAGTCCAGCCTGATCTAGAGAGTGAGTTCCAGGACAGCTGGGGCTATAGGCAGACCCTGTCTCAAAAAAAGACAAAAAAGAAAGGAAGGAAGGAAGGAAGGAAGGAAGGAAGGAAGAAAGAAAGAAAGAAAGAAAGAAAGAAAGAAAGAAAGAAAGAAAGAAAGAAAGAAAGAAAGAAGGAAGGAAGGAAAGGAAGAAAGAGAGGCCCTGATTCAGTAGGACTATGTGATAACTAATCTTGTTTGTCAACTTGACTAGATCTGGAATCAACTAAAGCACAAGCCACTAGGTAATCTAGTAAAGGATTTTCTTGATCTAAGTATTTGCATCAGGAAGACCAGTCCTAAATGTGGTGGGCATCTTTTGTTGGCAGCTCAAATAAAAGATTATAGCAGAAAGAAACTTTTGCCAGTGGCCTGCTTGCTTTCATTCTCCTGAGCAAACTTATCTATCCTGTTGCTGGGGCATTCCTTTGCCAATATTAAAACCAACTTCTTCAGCTTCCAATGTAGGCTAAAGACCATCAGCTCTCCAGGAATCCTCCAGGCCTATAGCACTAGCTTGGGATAGCTGCAACATCTAGCACCATGGATTGAGTAACTACCAGATTCTCTGCCTCTCCAGTATGGTATAGACATTTTTGTGCTACCCAGACCCTATTCTATAACCCAATCTAATAAATCTCCTTTATATGAATTAATAGATTATATATACATATATCTAATAAAGCCCTTTTATATTTATATTTATTTATTCTATCAGTTCTATTCCTTGAGAGAACCCTGACTAATACAGAGTGGTATGCACAGAAGAAAAGAGAAAGGGGGGCTGGAGAGATGGCCTAGCGGTTAAGAGTGCTGACTGCTCTTGCAGAGGACATGGGTTTGATCCCCAGCACCCACATGGTGGCTGAGAACCATCTGTAACTCCAGTTCCAGGAGAATCCGACACCCTCTTCTGACCTCCGTGGCATTGCACGACACAGGTGCACAAGCCTGCATGCAGAGAGTACATTCATACACATAAGAAAATAAGTAAATAAATAAAAAAATTAAAAAAGAAAAGAGAAAGAACAGAAATCTCCCCTCGTATACACACACATGCACCCTTATAGAGTGGAGGGACACAGTGAGAGGACAGCTATCCGTATATCAGGAGGAGACTACTCAAGAAAATCAATACAAACAGCACCTTGATATTGAACTCCTAGAACTGTGAGAGAAGAATTTATGATAAGCAATCCAGCCTTAGATACTGAGCCTGGGTACTTCTGGTGAACATTTAAAAACCTGATTTACTGAAAGGAAAATATGGTTTTCTTCTTCCCTGTTCCTCTTCTGGGCATTCATTACTGTTGATGTTCTCCTAGACTCCATGATGCTGTCCCTATTAAGCTAAGACTTTACCACTTGATGGGGTAAATTAACAATCTCTTATCTAAACTTGTTCTATGAAACCTAGATCACAGTGATTATATGACCATCAGCAATCCTACTAAATCATAGTTTGCCAGATAACTCATGCTAACTTATCATCTTTGAAGAAATTTATTCAATTAAAAGATTTTTTAAATTTTTATTTATTTATTTATTTATTTATTTATTTATTTATTTATTTGTATGAATGTACTGTCTGCATGTAGGTTTGTGCACACATGTCATGCAATGCCTCGGAGGTCAGAAGAGGGTGTCGGATTCCCCTGGAACTGGAGT
The DNA here is from genome assembly GCA_009823505.1 of Rhizomys pruinosus. Classification (NCBI taxonomy): domain Eukaryota; kingdom Metazoa; phylum Chordata; class Mammalia; order Rodentia; family Spalacidae; genus Rhizomys; species Rhizomys pruinosus. The sequence continues at coordinate 726,662 of VZQC01003743.1, read as the reverse complement.
TCTCCTGGAATTGGAGTTATAGACGGTTCTCAGCCACCATGTGGGTGCTGGGGCTCGAACCCCGGTCATCTGCAAGAGCAGTCGGTGCTCTTAACTGCTAGGCCATCTCTCCAGCCCTCAATTAAAAGCTTTTAAAACTTTATTTTAGAGGCCAGAAAGAATGCTTCACAGTTAAGAGTACTGGCTGCTCTTGCAGAGGACTTGGGGTTCAATTCCCAGCACCCACATGGCAGCTAACAACCATCCATAACTCCAGTTCCAGTGTTCTCTTCTAACCTTCACAGGCATTGCACAACACAAGTGCACTTACATACATCCAAGCCAAACAGGTCCTACACATAAAATAAAACTAATAAATAAAATATTTTAAAAATAATTTTAATTTAATTTAATATTTTCTTTATTATAGTGGGGGAGGAATACACACTTGCCTCTGTGTATACATGTGGAGGTAAGGGGACAACTGGATGGGATCATTTCTGGCTTTCCATTTCTTTGTGGGTTCTGGGTATTGAACTCAGTTCAACGGTCCCGCAGGGCAAATGCCTTTTCCCATTAAGCCAGTTCAGAACTTTGAAAAAAAATCAGTGTGTAGCCCTTAGATCTTGGTTCTTAATACCATTCTCCAATAAAAACAACACATCTTTAGAAAAATGAGTGGAGTGAAGACTAGGGGTAAACAAATGCAAGCTGCCTGAAGCGCTGTGGTGCCAGAAAGCAGGGCTGTGCTAAAATTGTTTCTAAAAGCCACAAGGATGGATATATATCAGAGACACAAAGGGACCAACTGAAGGAGTTCCCAATAGCCTCATCTGTCAGGGGGAGCAGCAGAATCATGGAAACATTCCACACTAAAAGGCGCCAAACTCCTCCTTCTTAAGATTGCGTGCAGTGTCTTATTTCCAAAGAGTACAATATAGAGAAGGAAGAAAATTCACTGACAAACTTGACAAATACTACTTCATCCAGATGATCAGGGTCAATATTAACACTAGTAAGGCATGTCGATCGGATCCACCATGGATATTGTATGATGAGATGGACCTTTGTCTTCTTTCTTCCACAAACATATCACTCCACTGTCCTAATCTAATTGCACAGAAACATGAGGCAAATCTTAACTGAGGTACATTCTACCAAGGACCTAATGAGGAGTCTTCACAGTTGTCAAGGCTTTTGAAAAAGAAGAGCCTGAAAAACTGTCACAGCCAAGAGGAACCTAAGTAGACAGGGCAGTGAATGTATTAATATTGTCTTCTACACGGGATGTTGAAAAGAAAAATGGATGGTATGTAAAAGTTCAGAAAATCTAAAGAAATTACAGATTTTGAGTAGTCACTGTATATCACAGTTAATTTTGCTAGTATCTTATATTTTTAACATAAGATACTAGCAAAAGAAATTGAGAATTTGAGTTTGATGAACTCTGTACTATCTTCTCAATTTTTCTATCAATCTCGAACTATTCTAACATGAAAAGTTTGGTTATAGTAAAGTCACTGTACAGATCCTCCTGCAGTGTCCAGATCTGTAGCTGCACATTCACCCAGACTCCAGCTATCAGCTCCTTAGATTGAGAGCAACCACAGTTTGCCCACTGCCCCAGATGGACCATGCTTTCAACATTCCTAGAAAGCCTGCTTCATCCTTCATACTTTTTATCTTTGATGTTAATGATGTCATTACATACTTGTAAACAAAAAGTCATGCTTGATTTAAATATCCCCACTACATTTCAAACTACTTTTTAATTTTCTTTTCATTGTGGTGTGTGTGAGTGCAGGCATGTGAGTAGAGGTTAGAGGGCATCTTTCTAGAATCTGTTCTCTTCTTCCACATGGGATCCAGGGATCCAAATCGGATGGTGAGACTTGTTCATCAAGAGTTTTCATCTCACTGGCCTCCATTGCATTTTTTATTTGTGTCTCTGATATCATGCCTTTTCCACTCAAATAAGATAACTTGCAGACAAATCCCTTCCAGCTTCTCCTATTCATCAATGTTAGGTGAACCATATATTTCATTGCTGTTTTTCCTAGTCCTCCAAAACAGTGCCAAATGTTCCACGAAATATCTAAGGATTTTTCTAAAGTAAAAGTAGATGGGGAGGGACTCGAAAGAAGTCTGGGACACTCGTTAGACCATTAAACAAGTATAACTCTGGTGAGGAAGAAAGGGAAGGGAAGATAAACGCTTCCTGGATTTCTGTGCAGTATGATGGAGACAGAGCGAAGGCACTGGGTAGTTCTTAACAAAAAGTAGTTGGAAAAGCCAGCTGTTTGAAGAACAGCATTTCTTAAACTCATCTTCTGTACTCAGTTGCTGGCAGGAGCAACCTCTGCCCATAACAGCTGGACTCACGTATGAAGTGCACTTTCTATAGTGGAGATTGGGGAGGCTCCTTCTTGAAGCAAAGGAAGCACTCCATCACATGGCTTCACCTACAATTTCTATCAAACTTGTCTTCCTGTTTGACTTAAGAGAATCTGAGTGGAATCCACATGCAATACAGCATAGCTGAGAGGGAAATTTAAAGTATCTGGAATCTATGTTTTCAGCCAAAAATTTTCAAATTCTGAATGATGCCTTGATTGGCAGGTAAATTTAAGAAGGAGATAAGGATGGGAAGCTACGGTGAGAATAACAGGCCTGAAGTCAGTGAGGCCTTGTTATCTGTGGGCAACCTTATACTATTTCCAAAACTGAATGACATCATTATACATTATGAGTACAATATAATGCTTCCACACAAGCACAAATTGTGTAATGATAAATCAGAGTCATTAGTATATCTATTACATCAAACATTTATTATATCATGTGGTGAGAATACTCAAAATTCCCTCTTGTTATTTTAAAGTATGCATTATATTATTATTAACTACAGTCCCCAGACTGGGCAACAGAATAGTAGAACTTCTTCTCCCATCTAATTGTGAATTGGATCCACTACCCAGCTTCTCCCCAATCTTGTTCACACTGGCCCCAGTATCTAGTAACAACTGCTGTAGTTTCTACTTTTCTGAAAATCTTTAGATTCAACAGGAGTAAGATCATGTGATATGGGTCCTTCTGAGCTTCTTTTTTTATACTTAATATCTCACAGGCCCATCCATATTGTTACAAATAAAAGAATTTCATCCTCTTTTGAATAAATAATATCCCCTTGTGTAGACATATTGTATTTTCTTTATACGTTCATTGACAGACACTTGGGTTAACCTTAACTGCTACTAGTGTTCTATAATAAGCATCAGATATCTCTCTTTAATACTGCCATTATTCCTATATATCCAGGACATGGACTGCTAAATCATATGGTAGGTCTATTTTTTTCATTTTTTGAGGAACATTCATTACTAATTTTCATAATGATTGTACTGATTTATATTCCCATCAATAGTCTATAAGAGCTTCATTTGTTCCACAGGTTCACTAATATGAATTATGTTTGGTATTTTCGGTAAGAGTCATATACTAATAGGCCATTTCTCTGTGTCTTCTTTTGAGAAATGTCTATGAATATCTTTTACCCATATTTGAACAGATTTTCTTTTTGATATTAAATGTTGGGGTTCCTTGTATATTCTGGATGCTAACCCTTGCCAGCCACAGTTTACAAATAGTTTCTTATAGTCTGTGAGTTGTTGACTATTTCCTCTGTCATGCAGAAACTTCTCTTAGTGCAATACCATCAATCTAATTTTTCTTTAGGTGCTAGATCCTTAAAAACAAATCCTTGGCTAGTTTAATATCATGAAGCATTTACCTTATGTTTTATTCTAGTAACTTTATAATTTTTGGTCTTACATTTATGTCTGTTATCCATTTGAAGTGAACTTTGGTAGATGATGAGAAACAAAGCTATGCCTTTATTTTTCTTCACAAGTGTCTCCAACATACCCAGCATCTTTTACTAAAGAGACTGCATTCTCCAGTGTGTGTTCGTGGCAAGACCAGTCAACTGTAGATACATAGATTTGTTTGTTGGGTTTTGTCTGTATAAGTGGTGCTAGAAATGAAACCAAAGTCCTTGAGGATGCTACTCTACTATGAAGCTGCATCTCCAGTCTGTATGTCTTAGGTCTGTTTTATATGAATACCCTATTATTTAGATTATTATCACATTATAACATTTTTCATTCAGATACTATGCTATGTCTATTTGTTGTTGTTGTTGTTTTTCCTCAGGATTGCCTTACATATTCGAGGACTTTTGTGGTTCTATATGAATTTTAGGTGGGACTCATTTTCTATTTCTGTGAAGTGTCATAGGTGTTTTGATAGAGATTGCACTGAATTTAGAGATATTAGGAGGTAGTGTGTATATTTCAACAATATTAGCTTCTCTACACCATGGGCATGAGGTGTCCTTTCCATTGTTATTTCTTCAGTAACTTACAGCAGTATTTTATACTTTTCAATGTAGGGATGTTCACTTCCTTGATTAAAGTTATCCCTAGGTATTTAATTATTATGCTCATTGTAAAAGAGAACATAATTATGAAAGTCCTTAACCAAATATTGGTAAACTAAATTTAACAGGACATTGAAAAGATAATTCACCATGATCATCTAAGATTTATCTCAGCAATGTAAGGATGGTTCAACATATGCAAATCAATTGCTATGAGATGTCACATAAATTTTTTTAAATGCCTAATCAGTTAAAATGATTAATCACCTTTAAATGACTAATCAGAAAAAAAATGATTTGACAAAATACAACATCTCTTCATGATAAAAAAATCCCAACACACTAGGCATAGAATACACAATACAGTAAAGAAAATATATTAACAATCCATAGCAAACATTATACCAAATGGGGAAATTTTGAATTTTTCCTCTTAGCTTTGGAATAAGACAGACGTATCCACTTTTATGATGTCTAGGCCACATAGCACTAGAAGTTCTAGCCAGAGCAAGGCAAGAGAAAGAAACAGAGGACATCTACACTAAAGGAAGTCAAATTGTCTCTGTTTGTAGATCACATGAGCTTATATGCTAACCCCTATTCGATCCCCAGCACCCACATGGCGGCCGAGAACCGTCTGAAACTCCAATTCCAGGAGAACTCCAGTTCCAGGGGAATCCGACACCCTCTTCTGACCTGGGTGGCATTGCAAGACATGGGTGCACAGACCTGCATGCAGACAGTACGTTCATACACATACAGAAATAAATAAAAATTAAAAAAAATTTTTTACCTAATCAATTCGGGAAGCTTACAGAATATAAAAATTACATTAAAACCAGTAGAATTTTTACATGCTAAAAGTGAACTGTCTAAAGAAAAAAAAAAAAAAAAACGGGGCTGGAGAGATGGCTCAGTGGTTAAGAGCACCGACTGCTCTTGCAGAGGATCTGGGATCGATTCCCAGCACCCACATGTCGACTAAGAACAGTCTTTAACTCCAGTGCCAGGGGAATCCGACACCCTCTTCTGACCTCTGCGGCATTGCACGACATGGGTGCACCAAACTACACACAGACAGTACACTCATACACATAAAAATAATAATAAATAAAACTAAAAAAAGAAAAGAAGAAACAATATCTTCTTCAGTAAGTTAAGCCTATAATTTTCAGGTGTAAGCATATGATAAAGCCAACTTATTTTTTTTATTTATTTTTTTTGTATGTGTATGAATGTACTGTCTGCATGTAGGTTTGTGCACCCGTGTCGTGCAATGCCGCGGAGGTCAGAAGAGGGTGTCAGATTCCCCTGGAACTGGAGTTCTCCTGGAATTGGAGTTACAGATGGTTCTTAGCCGCCATGTGGGTGCTGGGGATCGAACCCGGGTCCTCTGCAAGAGCAGTCGGTGCTCTTAACCACTAGGCTGTCTCTCCAGCCCCAAAGCCAACTTATTTTTAAAATGGTCCAATGAATCTTAAGTTGAAACCTCTGTGTAACATGAGTAAAGCCCTTTGGAATTGTCATTTTTCAATGACTTTAATTTATGTGAAATTCTAAAGTTTGTCCATGTCTGAATGGTCAACATGCTTAAGTCAAAGGTGACTTTATGGCTGATCCTTGAATTTTGATAGGGTTATGTCCTGATCAACTCATCATAAGTTAAAAATGTCATAAGTTGAAATGCATCTTGGGGCTGGAAAGATGGCTCAGAGGTTAAGAGCACTGACTGCTCTTGTAGAAGACCATGTTCAATTCCCTGCACCCACATGGCATCTGACTGTCTGTAACTCCAGTTCCAGGAGATCCAACACCCTCTTCTGACCTTATGGGCACTGCACAACATGGGTGCATTTACACACATGCAGACAATACACTAATACACAGAAAATAAAATTAATAAAATAAAGCACTTTAAATGCATCTAATATCCCTAACCTACTGAACACATTACTTAACAAGCCAGTGTGTTGTAGAGTATGGGTTGCTTCTTGCAATCATTTTACCAACTGTAGCTCCAGGTTATTATTGATAACCAGCATCATAAGATAATATCATCCTACATATCGTGATCCCAGGAAAAGATCAAAATCAAAAAGTATATTTACTATGGAAAACAGATAATAGTTACATTGCTTGCACCATAATAAAACTGAAATTTTTTAAGTCAAATCAGAAGTCAGAGACCATCTGTATTTGTTAGCACCTGACTCAAACATGAAGTTGGCAGAGCCAAGTCAATCAATTTACAGCTGGTCAGAAGCTCATTAATGCTCAGAGAGACATTTCATCAAACAAAAATTATTAGCTATCTGCTGAAATTCTGTCCAACTTTCTAATACTGTGTTTCATTTTGAAATGCCAGTACAGACCTTTTCAAAATTATGTAAGAAGTTTGGCCTGTTTGGAAAGGGGTGGTCGAAATAGCTGCCTACTGTGTTGTACTGTGTTTTCCCTTCTCTTCAGATAGCTACTTGTGTTTGAGCTAGCACTCTAGCTCAGGCATGTTAACTAAGATGTGTTGCTCTGTAGTCTTCCATGGCATAGAATTCACAAAAAAGTTTCAGTCTCTAATCTTCCCTCAGTCCTCACAATTCAAAACAAACTGTTGCATCTTGACCTACCCAACTCAGTAGCGTGACACACAGAAATATAGGAAACATTGTAAGATGGAGCACAGAAAATTTTAACAACCATAAAGCCCTATGTGTATCATTAACTTTTTCAAGCGAAAAGGTACATTTGAGATCACCCTATGTAATCTAGAACTATGCCCCTCTCATTGAAAGAGATGATGGCAGGGTGTTACCAACAAGCAACTTCCTATTAACAACTCAGGCACACCCTGATAAGGTCGCTCTCCTCAACACTGGGTCTTAGTTTCCATTTCATGGAGAGTTCAGGATACATCAGCATTGTACCTGTTCACCTTCTTGATAAGAGATGGTTCAGGGGTTAAGAGCACTGACTTTTCTTTCAGGGGACCCAGGTTTGATTCCCGGCACCCACATGGCAGCTAAGAACCATCTTTAAGCCAGGCATGGTGGCGTACACCTTTAATCCCAGCACTCAGGAGGCAGAGGCAGGTGGATCTCTGTGAGGTCAAGTCCAGCCTGGTCTACATACAAGCTCCAGGCCAGCTGGGAAAAAAAAAAAAAAAAAAGCTATTCGGGTTTTGTGAGCCTCTCCATGTGGCTGCACCAGCTGTGGTCATGGAGGAACCAAACCTGTGAATAGCTCCCTATTTTGCCACATCTCCATAAAGAACTCAGAAATTTCCATTTCTCTTCTCTAGTCCCCAAACCAAAATGGGTCACCAGACACATCATTGTTCTTACATCCATTGAAGGTATGTGGGATGGAGGCCGGGTGAGTCTCAGCCTGAATGATTACATGTAGAAGAAACCCATGTGCCCAGCGTTGGCCTGCTCTGTGCTGTGATTCACATGGCAGAATCCAATGCTGCCTTCTGTTGCTCTTTGCTATGGAACATGCTGTCCTCACAAGAGAATCCTTCCTGCGTCAGGGGCATTAACATTACTAAGCTGTACTTTTTGAGACCCTGAGAAGGCAGTGTCAGGGCCCAGGAGTCTTGCTTAGGAAAATCATCCATCATGCATATCACAGAAAGAAAAGCTTGAGAACGTCTGTTCTAGATGTCAAGAGTGAGATGCAAACAAGGGCAGAATCGGTCTATGGTTTGAAGAGCCGTGGCACTGGGCTGGGGCTACTGCAGTCTTCCCTCTGCATGCAGTTCATTCGGCTTCTCTTCATCTCAGGCACTTGCTTCTGTACCTGCAGGGAGCTCTTGCCCTTCAGACTATCCCGTTTTCAATTTGACTTCCGCACTGCGTTGGCCCTCCATCTACCCATCAGTGTTGCTCCTGATTCCTCTGGATTTCTCTTGCATTCTTTGTGTTTGCCTTTGTCCTGTCTGCACTTTCTCTAGGCCACCCAATCAGAGCTCGCCTCTGCTTTGAGTGACTACCCCGATCAATAGTACTTCACTTGGGCCTCTTGTCTTTTTATTTTCTCCTGAAAATGGCTTGATTAATTTTGGTGACCTAAAACATTTTCCTTCAAGCTACTTTTATGTGGAATAATTCCAAAACTTTACAGTTACATTCAGATCTTTCTTTCCAGATCTGCCTTTCTATGTAAAAATTCAAAAATATTAACATTTTTGGTGAAGTCACTAAGCATAGGTATAATCATGATGCCAGAGCAATAGCATTGAAGTCTCCATTGGGTTTTGGCACATCTCAGGTAGGAAAAGGTACAGGAAAACAGAGGCCCAGGAAACCAGTTTATATTTAGATGACATGGTGCTGATACTGACGTCCAGCATGGACTAAGATGGCGAATCCTAGACATCAGGAGGACTATACTCAGCACCAAGTGACTAACACTGGATGTTCAAGGACATTAAAAGTAAACAGTGACATCATTTTTTATATAACTATTTTAGGCAGAGTACCACTTTTTATTTAAAATATTTTATTACTCTTTATTTTATGCATTTGAATGTATTGTCTGCTTGTATGTAAGTGCACCCATGGCATGCAATACCCAGAGGTCAGAAGAAAGGGTCAAATTCCCCTGGAACTGGAGGTCCAGACCTTTGTTAGCTACCATGTAGGTTCAGGGACTCAAACTCAGGTCCCCCACGAGACCAGCCAGTGCTCTTAACCACTGAGCCAACTCTCTAGACCCCAGAATGCCACTTTTGTGTAATTCTGTATAAATATGACCTTGAGATCAGAGGTCTGAGCCTTCCACTCTCATCAACCTACCCGTATGTATCTAGAGGTCTGAGTGCTAACCTCCATGCAACCTGTGTGCCAGTTTCTATGTGCCTACCTGTATGCAGCCTGTATGTGTCCAACATGTGTCCAGCATGTCCTTGGGTGCCTGCAGCCTGTTTCCTCATGAATAAAATATCTTTTATCTGCCCAAGGCTCCTCTCAGTCTCTTTAGCCTCTGCCCCCTATGACTCTCCTCCTTTCATGGCTTCAGAGCTTGGACCATACAGAAAGGTGAACACTCAAATATATTACCCATAAAATAAATAAACTTTGGGAAGTTCATCACAGCCATATGTCCAGGAGTCATAATATCCTTATTACAACAGTTTACAAAGCACAAAGGGTCCCAAGCTCCTTTGCTGTTTAGTGACTACAAATATGACTCTAAGGACCCATCACAGAAGCTCCCTTAATCTAGGAAAAAAACATATTTCTAATAACAAATTACATAATGACATGCCTTGAAGGCTAGCTAACAAGATTGTGAAACAGGCTAAAATAAAATTCCAGATGAGTCCGATGTTTGTTTGTTTGTCTATGTATCTCTTAGCCTTCATTTTTCATGGACTTGAGATATGACCTCTAAATGGCCTCCTTGTTTTAAGATGCTGTGATCCTAGGACACTTTATCAGGGGTGCTCGTAAGTTGCAAAGATTAGTAGTTACTAATACAAGAATCATCTGCTCTGAGTCTAACCTTTCTTCTGTGACCCTGAGCTGTATGTAGAGGTGTTGAAGGGTAGTGAATGACCAAAAGGAAGTTTCCAGGGACAGAAAGGATGCAAAGTAGACACCCATCAACAGAGAAATCAGGTTCTTATAATATTGTAGGATCAGAGGAAGTATAGAAATGAAAACCCTGACCCCACGTTTCTTCCTGCCCGCTTTCATTCTGGTCTAGCCTGCACTGTGCATCCTTCTGCACTATGAATAGCCTTCAGTTTGTAGGTATAGACTCTGCCTTGCCATGCCCTGCCATGCTCTGTCTACCATAACTCCTCCTACCTCCCTTTTCCTTGGTCAGGTCTCATCCCTAAGCTGCTTTCCTGCAGCCTTCCCTAAGGAAGAGAAACTGATAAAATAAATGCCTAAGAGGCCTTCAAATTCTGGGACCACCTTGGCAGGGAAGTCTGAAATCCAGGTACTAGGTTTATGGTTAAAATCCCATATATTTTTTTTTCTCCTCTTTTTTGTGGATTTTTTCCCTCCTCTTTTGTGTGGTGTGGGGTGTGTGTGTGTGTGTGTGTGTGTGTGTGTGTGTGTGTGTGTGTTTGTATGAATGATATATGTATGTGGACATATGTGCCATGGTGCACATATGGAGATCAGAGGCCAACTTTGAGGACTCAGTCCCCTCTTTCCACCTTGACATGGGTTCAAGATTATCTGGCAAGCACTTTTACCTGCTGAGCCATCTTGCCAGCCCAGAAGAGATTTCTTCTTAGCCTTCGGGGTTTCAGTGTGGCTGGAAGAAGACCCTCCAATATACGGGCACAGAAAAGGGTCCCTTCTTGCCTGGTCATATTGTGTATTAAGAAATAGAAAAAAGGAAACAAATACATAAAGATACAAATGTTTTAGCAGTAGCTATATGGAATATTTTTACTATAAAGCTGTATTGGCTAATCATAGTCAATAGGAATGATTGCCATTTAACCATTGTAGTGGCTTTGGAATGTCTGTAGGTGTCTGTACATGGCTACATTTGACTGTAGTTCTCTCTGAGAGTTCAATCACCTTCCTTAGTTTGAGTCAAAACCAAAGAATAAAAATCTCCCTTTGGAGCAACAGGGTACAAGCTCTGATCTCTGTCATGTGTTCCTCAGTTTAAATTTCTCATGGCTTTCAACTCTATTTCTGAGAAATAATGGTCTAAATTCCCTCTTAATTTCTTTGTAATGCTGTCACTCTCTGACTCAAATCCAACTAACATTTCAGCACAATTTTCTATTTGTGTCACTTGCCATTTGTGTCATTCCACATATATCCTGTCAGTTCAGCTCTGCTGTGAAATATTGTTACCCCACCAAACAGTGAGGAAACCAAGACTTGGAGTGGTGAACTGACTCTATAGATTCCACAGCTGTGAACAGAGGTGCTTCCTGAATGACCATTTGAACCCAGGTCAAGTACTCATAGCTCTGGACAGTACCTCAGTGGTCACCACTGAGAGCACAGAAAGAGCCAGCTCTAGGAACAGACTGTTAGCAGAAGTACCAGTGGTGCTAGACTAGGGCCTAGAATAATGTTGATGCCCCAAACCAGTCCTCCATATGTGGACAACAGTATACAACAGCTGCTACCTCCCCACCTGCTGCAAAGTGAGAAGTAAAGATGGTTCTTGATTATAAACTATCTATCCAAGTTTCTCCTTATTTCCTATGGTGTTCATGAAAAAAGCAGCAGGAATACTGGCTTCTTGGAATGAGTTCTCCTTCTTCAAATATCTGACTTTAACATTTTTTTAATTTTATTTATTTTTGTATGTGTATGAATGTACTGTCTGCATGTAGATTTGTGCACCCGTGTCGTGAAATGCTGCGGAGGTCAGAAGAGGGTCTCGGGTTCTTCTGGAACTGGAGTTCTCCTGGAATTGGAGTTACAAGCGGTTCTTAGCCGCCATGTGGGTGCTGGGGATCGAACCCGGGTCCTGTGCAAGAGCAGTCGGTGCTCTTAACTGCTAGGCTATCTCTCCAGCCCCTGACTTTAACATTTTCAAATGATTTTCTGTTACAATATCTGCCCTATCATATCCACTGGATGGTTTATCTCTCTCTCTCTCTCTCTCTCTCTCTCTCTCTCTCTCTCTCCCTCTCCCTCTTTCCCTCCCTCCCATCTTCTCTCCCTCTCCCTCTGAGACAGGGTCTTATCAAGACAAAGCTGGTCTCCAACCCATTATCTAGGTGAAAATGACCTTCTGCCTCCACCTCCCAAGGGCTGCCATTTCAGGTATGCACCATGTGACCTGGCTTTCCTGCCACTCTAAGTCTTTCTGACTTAGCAGTATCAGGCACTAATGCAATTATCTGTCTGGGGGGGAAAAACACTATCAATATAAAAGAATTGTAACTTCTTAATATGTCATAGACCCAAATTTTATCAAAACTATCAGCTGATCTGTTCCCTTTCCACCTTCTTTTAAATTTCCTTCATAGGCTCCTAGCTGTATATGAATGGATCAATTTGTTTTATTTCCAAATTGGTATGTGTGCTAATCACAGTACCTGAATGTCTTTTAGGTGACAGGGAGGCAAAAAGTATATGTGTCCTTCAGTGAATTACATATGTGTGCACACAAGTATGTGGGGATGAAGCCAGCACACTAAAACTGAAGTGTTATTGGCAATCTTATTCAAATCAGAATACAATACTCATTTACATTTAAAAGACTCATTAATTTAAACAAATAAATAAATCATTTGATTCTTAGGTATAGCAAAAATCATGAAAAGCATGACTTTTCTCATCCACCTGCATCATTTTGGGCACAGGGAGGTGAAATGACTTGCCCAGGGCCTCAGGGTTAATTAGTCAAAAAATGAGGACCAGACACTAAGTCTCCAGGTTCCAGGCAATTTGCTCACATCAGTAATGCCCCACTTTCTGATTCTGAGCATCATTAACCTGCTCTTATATGATTCATATTATGAATAAATTCTTATCTACCTCTGACAAATGCATAAGATTCCAACTTTTATAATTGAAGTTTCCAAAGACAGAAAAGCCCTCTGGCTCCCTCCGAGTAAAAAGCACTCTCAGGTATAATTACAATTTGTGTTTATAATGTGCCTTTCATTAGCGGCCGAGAATGAACTCTAGAAAATTGATCTGATGACTGGTATTGTCCTTGTTACATGCACTGGGAGGCAATCACCCAGACAGGGTAAGTGAATTGTCCAGGGTTAGCTAGACTGTCAATCACTGAGACAGAGACAGAATTAAATTTCTAATCCCAGCTTTGCCTCTGTGGGTTTCACCTTTCCTTTTCAACCTCCAATCCCTTGCCAGATTTGGAATTACAGGGACCTCTGTTAAATAAGACTTAGTCTATGCGCTTTACTTGAACCTTTCCAAAGAACAAGTGATTGGTGTCCAATCCCCAGGGTTCCTATTTTTGCAGCCTTGTTTGGTTACAGTAATTAAACATAGAGCTGGGCTTAAATCTGTCACTTATTGTTTTCTTTAGCCTCTTGAAAATTATTTCTGTACCTAAAGAGAACTTTATCCTGTCTTTTCCTACACAGATGGAGAAACAGTTATCACCACCTCCAAGTAAAACAACATACATGCTGAGATGTTTACACCTTACTTTCTCAGCACCCCCAACTCCATCACCCGAGTTGCCTCTACACAAAAGAAACCAGCAAATAAATTCATTGTGTGAGTTATCCCATCTTCTCCACACAGTGGGGTACACAGAATGTGGCCTTTATGTGACCATAGGTCAGCTCCTATTGATCTAATGTCCTTCAAATGCCCTCTAGTGGTTGAAGCCCATAGAAGACAGAGCTACCTGTTGAAAGCTCTCTTCTGAATTTAACCCTTTCCCCTGTGCCACTAACCCATTAAACTATCTCTCCACAGCAGATTGGGGCCTTGTGCCCCTTGCTCTGGAGTCCTGGGATAAATACTTTCAAATACCCACACTAATGAGCGCACTGTTATATGTGCATTTGTGTGTGTGTCTCCTGGTGTAGCCTAACAAGAAGCTTAGCAACAGCACAAATCTATTCTTACAGTTCTAGAATGGAAAAGCCTAAATTCAAAGTATTGCTAGTGCCGTGCTGTTTCTCACAGCTTCAGAAAAGCTCTTTTCGTGCATTTCCCAGGTTCTGCGGCCAGCTCCACTCTGGTCTCTACCTCCACCTTCACACAGCTATGATCCCTCTAGGTCTGTTTTCACATGTAATTCTCTGGCATGTGTCTATGCCCAAATGTCCCTCTTCCTTTACAGATACCAGTCTTGCTGGAGTAGGGCCCACTGTAGTGACTGTGTCTTAACTTTGTTACACAGAAGAGAACCTGTTTCCCCTTCACTGTGCCTGGAAGTTAGTTTTTCAACATATCTTTTTATGAAACATAGTTCAAGCTGTCACAATACAATCATGGAACTTTGTGATAGATACTGTTGTTCCCATTTCAGGTGAAAAAATTGAGGCATTGAGAGGCTAACTTCCCACACCACAGTAAAACAGCTAGAAAATGGTAGGTTGTGTGATGCTCTGGTCCAAAGTCCAGCTTTGCTTCATACCTTGGAAGCTAGGAATAGCTATCAGAAACCTGGTAACTGTGGGTGAGGAGTGTCCTACAGAGGAAACTATAAAAGAAATTTCTCAGGCTAGAAAGAATATTCATGATAGACCCAACTACACCTGAAATGCTAGTGTTGACATTCACTAAGTTGCAGCCAGTGTTTCTAGCTTTCCACATGCTTCACGTCTTTGAACTTCAGTCTTAATACTAAAAAAGGTATTTGTCTTATACACATCTCAAAAATGAAGAAACTGAGTCTGAGTGGTTATATGGGCTTCCCCAGGTCACACTACTGGTAAATGGCTGAGCCAGGATTCAAACTCAATAAATCTGATGTGAGAGTCTATAAGCCTGAGTTAGAGTTTTCTGACATTCCCTTTGTGCTGTGTTCTAAAATAACTGTATACTCTCTTTCTCCTTACCTAAACATAAGCTTCACCTTTAGCCTTATAGACAGCAGAACCCACACCTTAAACTAACATGTAACTTGGGATCAGTGGTGGTCATATCCAAAGCTTCTGGGAAAAAAATCTTCTCTTCTTGAAATCAGGGCCAAATCAACAGTGCCTTGAGAATGAACAGGTTGTGCTAGAGCCTCCGCTGTGTGTCTTCATAGAGACACTTCCCACCTTACAACTTGCTACAAAACTTATCAGCATGTCTTAGAAATGGGTGCAAACCCTTGTGTGGAAACAAGCCTAGTGAACTTGACACTTTAGAACAGCTCTGCCCCTGGAAGCGCCTCTCCCCAACATCTGAAAAGACGGTTAGCTGCTCAGCTCCAGGGTGTGTGCTGAAAGCCTCGAGCGACTCTCTTATTTAATGCCATCTCTCGCACATATCAGCAAGTCCTATATCTAGCATTATGACTAACTCTTACAAGGGCTCTGAAACCCATTTGTAAAGAAGAACAGAAGAGGTGAGATAGTGTGACAGCCCTTGCATCCTCCCCGTGAACATTTTAAAATAACCTCACAAGAAATTCTGCCAGTCTCATTTAGAGGTCTTAGAAATCACACTGTTCCAGTCTTCCACTGGGCCGCTTCGGGCCTTGGAAAAGAGCCAGCTTCTCTCTAGGCTGGAGTGTGTATGCAAGTTCAACCCTGGGTGCCATGGAAGAGGAGAATGCCCTGCTCAGTGCTATATGTGGATGTGTAAATTACAGCAGATGATGCACTTAGCAATTATCTTCTTTGCATACATAAGCAGGAACAACAGCTCCCAAACTGCCAATATCCTTCTCAATTCTCACAGAATGACTGTGTGTCACACGGTCACACAGCAGGGGGCCTGGAAACGAGATAAAGGAATGGTACAGTATGAAGTTTCAATTTTGGAGAAGCACCCCTCCTGTGGTCGTGAACAAGCAAACAAGAAAGCCTTGGAAGAAGGCGTGATGGCCTGGCTGCACTTCCCCCCCTTGAGTGCAGAGACTCTGCAGAGGGAACTGGAAGAAGAGGGACAGAATGGGGATGGGGCTGCAGCAGGAACCCGCATACCCTGCACAGCTTTGTCACCCACTATCTACAGGACCACAGTGGAAACTGCCCAGAGGTTGCGATGAGAACAACGAGGGTGTGTCATAAGTTCAAAGGCCAGGGTAAGATAGGCAGGGAATACACAGGACTGTGAGTCTGATAAGGATGCTGAGAACCTCAGAAGATGTATTTGCTCCATCCAAAAGATGTCTCTACTCCACCTCTTATTGGTAAATAGGAATAGCTAACTTCTAAGTCTTCAGGAAAGGCTGAAAATGCTTTTGTGGGAGAAGAGATATATGAGGGACTGAGAATGTGTGGGAGTGTGTGTGGGAGTGTGTGTGCATGTTCCCTCAGTTTATAACTATTAGCAGCAAGCTTAAATTATTTTAAAACATCACCAAAATTTATATCTATTATCTACCAATGACCCCCAAACTTGTATTTTGAAAGAAACATTTTATCCTCAACTTGTGATTCAGAATATGATAATTGGGCTGAGGTTTTAATTTCTGATGCCCTCTGGAATCAGATAGGCCAGCTGAGGATGCTGGAACCACTTCCAAGATGTACATTACCCTCACACCCGGCAGCTCTATGCTACTTTGTACACTTTCTCTCTCCTTCCCTCCCTCGCTTTCTCCCTCACTATCTTCCTCTACTTTAGTCCCTCCCTTCCTGTAGCCCTTCATTCCTAGGACCTCTCCATATTTGGAGCATTTGAGAATTGAGGAGCTGTTGAGAATTGAATTTTACATTGCAACTGGTTTCAAGAGACAGAAAGCAGTAACTTCTGGGCCCATTAAGTACCATGCTCAGACTGATCACAACTTAACTGTTCCACTAATCAAAGCATACATAGTCTCATTGAGAAATTGACTCCAACTTTGGATTCGGCTAGGCAAGGTCATTCCCAGAAGAACATGTGGGAAGAGGGGAACAGATATGGACTTAGGCATCTTTGGGACATGTGTTCTGCCCCACAGTCCAATTGAGCATGTGTAGAGTGGGTATGAGTCTAGACCATTAGTTTGCAGTGTTTGAGTTAAAGTGCACTTGTCATATTATGGTTCATAGAATATATTCTGAGCAATATTGCCTATTTTCAAATCCTGACACTACCACTTTCAATATTAAGTTTCTTTGTCAATTTACTTACATTGTCTGGGCATTATTATTTTACCCATTGCAGAGATTTTCTTAGACTGGAATAATTTGAATGTACAAAGGATTTAGAAAAGAGCCTCACAGAGAATAAGTTCTCAATAAGTACTAGTGTATATTTTGTTGGGGCTTCCATAAGAAAATACCACACACTGGGGTTCTTAAATAGCAGAAATTGTTGCTCACTAGTCTAGGGATTAGAAGACCAAAATCCAGGTACCAAAGTGTTGCATCTTTCTGAGGACTGTGAAGGAAAATCTTCTCTCAGCTTTTATGTGTCTCTTCATATCATTTTCCATCTATATGTGGAAGTCCTCTATGTGCAGTTTTCCCATTCTATAGGAACATACAAATGTTGAATTCGAGCAAGCCAGAGCAATTCCACTGTTCCTTGTTATCTCTGTAAGGATCCTATCCACAAACAGTCACTGGACATTAAGATTCTATGTAATTTTTGGTTGTTTGGATACAATCTAATCCATTATAGATATGATCATTGTGATTCATTCATGGAAGATACATTTCTGATGTGATTGTCAGATATATACTGCAAATATGTGTGCACCATAGAAATACATATACATCATTTGTGAATGACATCATTTACAAATAATTTGCAGAGACCACACAGAAAGCATTTATAAGCAGTACAAAGGTAGATGACCAAATGCTCTGGGAACAAGACAGAGAGTAATGATGTGTGCTGGTGAAATTTTGAATGAGGAGATTCTGGACCTGAGGTCTCCCAGCTGAGATTTGTAATGTGGCACAGATAAGCTGAACAGAATCTTTCTGGTGCCAGCTTCTCTGGCCCACACTTGGCATGTGACCCCCTGGCTCTAACATGACTATTCCTTGACCTCATCAGAACTTAGGCTTTGAGTGCAACAACCTCAAAGCCTTCTCACTATCCAAAGTCATTAGTCCCATAGTCAGACCCAGATACTATATTCTGGACAAGTCCTATGCCTAACACATTTCCCTGCGTATGAGACTTACCCCTCATCTGCCAGGTTCATCCATTCATGAACCATCTTAGAAAAGGAGTGCTTGGACAACACTGTACAGATGCAGAATGTAGAAGATGCTCTCAGAAACAGAAAATGGGAAATAGATCTCTAAGTTTAAGTGGCATGTAAGAGAGCCCCCGAGAAGCAGGCCAGAGCACCCTTGGGGCCAGGGCAAGAACATCTGGCTGAGTTACAGAAGTAAGAGAAAAGAATAGAATGGTCTGACAACCTAAAGGCCAAATTCTTATTTTGATCCTCTTGTCTTTTTTTTTTGGGTGGGGGGGGTTCTTACAGGGTCTCTCTGTAGCTCCAGCTGGTCTGGAACTCAATATGTAGACCAGGTTGGCCTTGAACTCACCTCTGCCTCCCAAGTGTTGAGATTAAAGATGTGAGCCACCATGCCTGGCTACTCTTTCTTTTTCTAATGTCTCTTACACCCTTTCTCTGCCCCACTTCCTTCTCTACTCCCCACATAGGTCCCAACAACAGGTACTTTAGAGACATACATTACACATGAGCAGTCCTTAATAGAAAAACCATAATGAATGGCTATAGCTCAAGCAGTCTATGGTCTGAATGCTTTCCCACCAAATTCACATCTTTTGTCCAGATCCCCAAAGTGGTAGTGTTAGAAGATGGGGCTTTGAGAGATGATCTGGCCTTGTGATTGGAGCCCCCTGGTGGAGAACTTGCTTCTTCTCTCTGTTCTTTTTTTTTTTTTTTTTAAATTAGTTTTTATTGATGCTTTGTGCATTTCATACATTTTTTCCAATTCAGTTCAGGCTTATTTCCCTCCCCCCCCCACCCCATCCCAGATCATGCATTCTGCCATAACTGTCCTGCATCTTTCTCTCAGTTTTTTTTTTTCATTTTTAGCTATAAGTGATAATCCATGAGTACAAGCATCCTTCATGCAAAACCTATCTGCAGGCTGTTGTGCCCAAACACCTACAGCCCCACCATCCAGTGGGGGATGACAGGTTGTTTGTTCAATCAAGTTGATCAAATGAGTGTCCAGACTAAATTGCTGTAGTTTCACCATTCACCCCAATCGTAGCCCTTACATTCTACCAAGCCCCCTCTTCCGCAGGTTGTTCCCTAGGCTTAGAAAAGGGGCACAGGTGGATGAGAGGTAAAACAGTCCACTCTCTCTGGAGCTGTTGACTTGGACTCTGGTCAATTCTGGCTGTTTCCTTTCATGGGCTGACAGTTTGTCCAGGAATAACCTTTCGATCCTACTAATGAAGAACAAGCAATTAGATATATAGGTATTTAAGCAGCACTAATAGTTATGGTAGGTTACTTTAGCATAGACACATGTTTGGATATGTTAATCCATGAATTACAATTTTCCCCCCTGTTAAATATGACAGGGTCTTACTGTGGCTTATAACATCTCCTAACCTGTAGAGGATGTAAGCTTGTGGCATCAGCCATGGGTTATTTCTCCAAGGGGAGAGCCAATAGCCAATTAGATTTGGGATATACAGGCACATGGCTGCCTCTGCTGCACAGTATTTCCAGGCAGGTGAGGTGTAGCTGATGCTGACGGTGGAGTCTTGCTTGACTCAGGGAGACCCATATTTGCTTTATTGGTTTAGTGGCCTTTGGTAACACTCTCTGGCATTCCAGAGACCATCTGTACACTTGCATGTGTGGTCTCAATACATCCCTCCCATGTTAACATCAGGTCTTCGGCAGCAGGGTCTTATTGCCTCTCCTCCTGTAGGTATCCCAACTTAGAGGCAAGGAGCCCTTACCTTTTGTGGGGCCTTGGATCCCCTGGCCAACATCCACCTGGTAGAACAATCCATTGCTGATGTCAGAGCTCCTGTATTAATATATTTTGCCTGAGTGCATAGCCCTAGGACTTTAGTATTATAAGAATGCAACAACAACAATAGCCAGCTGCAAGCCAGGAAGTGGGTCCTGGTTCACCATGACCTGGCCATGCCAATCTCAGACTTCCAACACCAGAATTGGAATAAATAAATCCTATTGTTTAGGCCACTCATATGTGATAACTTGTAGAATCCAAGAAATCAAACAATGCTAATTGAGAGCAACCACTCTATAGATGACTTACCATGTGCCTCTGGGTGACGGGGAAGGGGGTTCTGGAAATGTAGGCCAAATATTTCCTGTTCTTCTGTTAGATGTTATTCTATCTCTATCCTAGTTAAGCTTCAGTTGTCAACTTGACACACCTGGGAAGAGGGAACCTCAGTTGAGGAACTTCCTCTATTGGAGTGACATGGGTGTGTCTGTGAGGTATTTTCTATTGGAGTGGCCTGTGGGCATGTCTGTGAGGCATTTTCTACTGGAGTGGCCTGTGGGCTTGTCTGTGAGGCATTTTCTATTGGAGTGGCCTGTGGGCATGTCTGTGAGGCATTTTCTATTGGAGTGGCCTGTGGGCATGTCTCTGAGGCATTTTCTATTGGAGTGGCCTGTGGGCATGTCTCTGAGGCATTTTCTATTGGAGTAGCCTGTGGGCATGTCTGTGAGGCATTTTCTACTGGAGTAGCCTGTGGGCATGTCTGTGAGGCATTTTCTTGATTGTTAAATGATGTGGGAGGGCCCAGACCACTGTGGGTGATGCCACTCATTGGAAGGTGCTTCTGGATTGTATACAAAAGCAGGTTGAGCACAGCCCAAAGGAGCAAGCCAGTAAGCAGTATCCTCCATGATCTCTGCTTCCATTCCTGACTCCAGATTCTTACCTTCTTAGGTTCCTGCCTAGTTCCCTCAGTGATAGATTGTCTCCTGGAATAGTAAGGTGAAATAAACCCTTTCTTCCCCAAGTTGGTTTTGGTCAGTGTTTTATCACAATAGAAGCCTAACTAAAATAGTCTCAGAATACTAGGGAAAGATTACCCCTATGCTCATGATGACTGGGCCACTAACCAATCTCCAGTGTTGCACTTTCTTCAGTTCCACAACATCTCATTCAGTAAGCACCCAGAGGACAGCCATCTATAGAGATCACCTTGACCTCTATCACTGTGGAAGACAAAATGAAAGCAGACCAGCAGATGAATAGGAGTTCAGACTCCAAACAATTCCCAGGTCCAAATTCTATGTCCATGTCTTACCAATGTGACACTTTGAATAAGTTACTTAGCTTCCTGTGTTTTTGTTCTCACATCAATAAGATGGAGTGATGGCACATACCTGGTAAGTTAATAAATGAAAATCACAACAGTGTACAAGCACATGAGAAGCACTCTAGGTATTAGTCATAGTAAAGTGTAATTGCAGAGATTTGTGAACTGCATAAAATTTAATGCAAGTTTGGAAAGCCCAACAATCTGAGAACCAGTCTCCAATGACGGCTAAGAATGCATCGTAGTCCGGCGTGGTGGCACACGCCTCTAATCCTAGCACTCGGGAGGCAGAGGCAGGCGGATCTTTGTAAGTTCAAGGCCAGCCTGATCTACAGAGTGAGTTCCAGGACAGCTGGAGCTACAGGGAGACCCTGTCTTGAAAAGACCAAAAAAAAAAAAAAAAAAAAAAAAAAGAATGCATTGTAATCAGCTTCTTGTGTGATTTCTTTAAAGAATTAAGAGAAATGTCAAGAGTCTGGAGTGTCACATAGGTAGAAATGTTATCCTCCTTCCTCTCCCAGAAAGAAAAGAGTCCAGAATTCAGCAAGGGTGCACTCAAGATAGGGAACTTCTCATAACGAGTGTTTAGATTCCAAGTGTAAATCAGACAGCAGCAAGCTCCAGTACACATTAAACCCCATTTTCCCTTCCATCTGCTTCTGAGCTAACCCCAACCTTCAGAACACAAAAGGTAATATCATCAGGCTCACTGAAGACAGGAATGAAGCCGTGAAAACGTTCAACAACTGAACTTCACCTTCTTACTGGTGCCACTCGATCCTGAATTAGACATGAAGTGTTTGCAGCCCTCTTTGTCTAGTCTACTTGGAGACATGAAAATACAGCCCCAGAAGTTCATGCGCATGTCCTCTATTGGGTACGTTTCTTAACACCCTCAGTATTTGTCCAGACTGCATCTCTTCCTCTCCCCAACAGTGCTTTTATTAAAAATCCATTACTCTGTAGAGAATTTGACGGAGCCACATCTAGATCTTAAAGAATTCATGGAAAGAAGAGATCGAGATAGTGTGCATCTTCTTCAACACAGAACAAACAAATCAATTGGAGCTCATCAATAGGATGTTATTTAAGAACAGCAGTGAGAGTACTTTAGAAAATGCTGCCTGGAAAACAGGAAATCAGAGCTGGCCCAGGCAATACAATGGTGTGGCACCACAGGGCTTCTGTAAAGGAATACCATTTTAGCCTCCTATACCCCTTTTGGCTCTTAATATCCAATTTCTTTTCAACACCACTGCAGACCTGAGAAAGAGGTCTTGGCTTAAGTTGCAAGTGAGAATGAATTTGTAGGTGTTAACCCAGCTCTGTGGCTGAGTAGCACTGCATAATTTGACACGATTCAGCTTGATGGGCAGTGGGAAGCTGACTGCAAGATCTCACAGGTCATGACAGAAAAGAAGGTTGGCAGAAGGGCCCAAGAGCATGCCGGGTAGCAGTCTGCACTCGGTTGTGCCCTCTCCACAAATGAAAGGAAGCAAGGCCCCAAGAAGCATGTCTGAGAGGGCGTGGGCTGTTCCTAGAGCAACCATGGGAAAAGTGAGGTGTTTCATGCCTGATCGAACTTGAGCAGGGGGGAAATCCCCCAGGGAGAAAAAGCCCCGAGAGCAGTGGACCTTCACCTCCTGTCTGTTAGCAGGCAGGAAACCACCAGCATTCTGACAGCCTCAGAAATCCTCTTTGCCAAACACCTTTCACCGCCAGCCCATCTTCATTCTGATTAGAGCCATCTGTGCAGCTCCATCCATACTTTCTCCAGTCCTGTCATTCGCCTCCAAAAGCCTAATGATTCTGAGGGTACATTGAATTTATTGGCAGAAATCCTTGAGTCTGAGCTTTCCAAAGTCATTATCGTTTGACAGATACTGCATGCTCAATTAGATGTCGTTGGGTACCTGTCTTCTGAATTTGATCATGCATCACCTTTCTCTACCATGACCATGAGCTCTGGGAGGTGACCTTCCCCCTGGTTAAGGATAAACACGGACTTGTCTAAAGCACTCTCATCTGCTGTCCTTTGATCAGCTGTATTTCTGAGGTGAACATGACCTGGGGACAGTCTTCTGGGGTCACAGGAAGGTTCTCTAGGCTCAGGAAGACTTTTGCGGCTCTGTTGAAGTTGCCCTGTCTATGCAACTGGGTACTCAGGTAAGATTGTCCTTCCTTCATTTGTGACTGAGATCCAGGCCGATAACTAAGCAGCCACACAGTGACAAGGAGCATAAGTTCTTCACACAATACTTCCAAAGGACCTGGAGGAAACAGGGTTCCACGGTGAGAAGCTAAGAGTGTAACTAGAAGGGAGAACTGAGGGTGATATGCTGTTCCTAGGCTGCAGATACCCTGCACTCCAGAGGAAGCAGAGAATATTAGCTGCTTCACTCAAGCCTACTCAGGGAGAACTTGCCATGTTGACTTTGCACTTGGATCCAGAGGACATGAGGAAAGCCAACAGCCCCAGTGGAAACAACTCAAGTTGCCACTTTAGACAGGCAATGTGCCCCAAAGTTTGTCAAGTAAGATACCTGATTCCCACTAGACATGGTGGTGCACCTCTTTAATCCCAGAAGTCAAGAGGCAGAGACAGGTGGATCTCTGTGAGATAAAGGCCAGCCTGGTCTACATAGTGAATTCCAGGCCAGCTGGGGCTACAGGGAGACCCTGTCTCAAAAAAAAAGACGTATGTGATCCCCAAGTACTAAGAGAGCCATAGACCATGTAGGGGAGAGAGACCAGTAACCAGAGGACCAACTCAAAGGCAGAGAAAACACAATAGCACTGCTGTCCAATATTAGAAGTGAACATTAGAAGTCTCCTGGGAGCTGAAATAGGTGTCATGACTGTGCCCCCAAAACAGATGCATCAAATCATATTAAGAAAACTGCAGGTAGATGGCCAATTAACAACAATTTCCTGTGAGGCTACAAAAGTCCCCAAGTGAGTGAGTCAGTTTCTAAAAATATTAATAACCAGTCATAGAAGGAAAGGCCTATAATACCAGCATTCACGAAACAGAAGCAGGAGGATCACCAAGAGGCCAAGGCCAGCCTGGTCAACACAGTAAGTTCCAAGCTAGTCCAGACTTCACAGTGAGACTATTTCTAAAAGGTCAGAAAAAAAAAAAGCCTCTAAGAAATAAAGTACTACCAACTAGCAATCACATAAATAGAGGTGATATAGTTCCTGTGCCCCTAGATAGCAAATCCACAAGGTGTAATCACACCCTTTCCTTGAGGGTCTCTCCAGAGAGGGAGCAGCCACCACAGGAGCAGTCAAAGAAGAGTATGTGGTTGTTGGGAATTTCAGAGCTGGAGGAGCATTGCTAAAATTTCAACATCACCATGAGCTGATGATTCTGAGCAATACTAGAGATCAGATATTCTCCCGACAGGCCAGATCCCCTCCATTACCCATACACCTCACTTTTCCTTGTTGTGGGATCCCATACCAAAGATGGCATTTTCTGAGAGAAAGGGATTTGCATTAAATCCATTTCAAAGTCTTGGATACCATCTTCCTTCTACTCAACATTCTTTTTTTATTTTATTTATTTTTGTATATGTATGAATGTACTGTCTGCATGTAGGTTAGTGCACCTGTGTCATGCAATGCCGCAGATGTCAGAAGAGGGCATCGGATTCCCCTGGAACTGGAGTTAAAGACGGTTCTCAGCCGCCATGTAGGTGCTGGGGATCAAACCTGGGTCCTCTGCAAGAGCAGTCGGCACTCTTAACCACTAGGCCATCTCTCCAGCTCCTCTATTCAACATTGTTACTAACAGATCAAGACTATACTTGCAACTTAATGTGATTATAAGTTTATCTGTTAACTAAAAGTAGAAATTTGTGAATCCATTGGAAGTTTTACGTAGAAACTGTCAAGAATTATGAATACTAAGTAAGGTTTGTGGACCCCAAGTTTCCATATCATGGGAATATTATTGAGATATTATTATCTCAATGACTGTCATTAACACTTTATAGTTTTTTTTTCTGTTACTTTAAGAAAACATACTGAAATAAACAAAGTAAGTCATTTGGTATTAAGAAGATTATAACAGAACATCGTTTCTGGAATGAATCTCACACTTAAATATTGATATCAGCCAATTATTTGTTCATCTATGTGAACTAGAAAGGAGAGCAAACCTCTTAGAGCTGTCAAGACTACTTTGGAGAAGGGAATGGAAGTTTCTACTTCATACATAATCACACTGTAGTTGCTTACCCTGGCTACCTAATGAAAAACAAACAAAATTCAAAAGGTCCATATTAATATGAACTTCAGAGCCATGTTCAGTCAGTCACCAAATAAGGCAAACAAAAGAGACATGTGGTTTGAATGGAAAATGTCCCTACAGGCTCCTGTGCTGCATGGCTGACCAGTGGAAGTTCGTAACTGGAGGCAGAACTTTGAGTGTTGCAGGCTGACCCTGCTTGTGGCCTAACGGCTCTGCTTCCTGGTTAGTTCCATACGAGAACTGCAGTTGCAAGCTCCTGGTGCCACAAATCAATCCACTTCCTTGCTGTGATCAACTCTGTTCTCTGAGACTGTGAGCCAAAATAAATTCATCTTCCATTAACTTGCTTCTGTTGTATACTCTATCATAGCAACAAGAAAAGTAATACAGAAAACTTGGCACCAAGAAACATAATTGCACTGTGATAAACCTGGCCATGTTGTTCATAGGCTTCAGAACTGGTTTTTGGTAGACTTGTGGGAGAGTTTAATGCCCTAGGATGCTGTAAGAAGAGCTTGATGAGCCATTCTGGTGAGTATGGAAGACCAGAAAGCAGACAGAACTGTGGACAGTGAAGGCCAGGCTCATGAGCTGTCACAATGGAGCCTGAATTCTAATAGGAATTGGGTTACATTCTTGCAAAAAAGATTGAGTACATTCTACTAGTGTCTTGAAAATCTCTGTCAAGCTAAATTCAAAAGTAATGGACTTTTGTGTTTTAGAGGAAATTTTAAGGTAGCTTAGCATTCGGGCTGTGTCATGATTACTGCTCATTGTGTTTAGCCAGCTTCGACGTAAGAATTCAGAGAAAAAAAGCAGAGCAGAAAGATTTGGAAAATGTGCAATTTGGTGAGGAAAGATATATGAATATGTAAGGTTTTGGACAAGACAGTGCATATAAAGCAGCTGTAATTATTCAAGACATTGGTGCAGTTAAAGAGAAAGCGCTCTGCATCAGGAAAGTAGGAATAGTGCTGGCGGGCAGCATCTCACCTACCAAAGGCTCAAGCATGGAAAACTGAAAACCCCTTTGTAAAAGTTTTCATTCAAAAAGCCAGTACCTGAAGAAAGAGTGCCGGATCAGGCAGTGCCACTGCCAGGCCCCCTGCTCAAACAGCCACCTGGGGAAATGTTTCCTTATGTTCAACCTCACACTCAGATGCTGCCATGGGTATAGCAAAGAGAGCCAAGGTACAGCTCAAGCTCGAAGCAGAGCTTGCTATTCTTCACATGGTTGGGTTTACAGGCATGAAGAATGCAAGAGTCACGGGGTCATAGAGGCTCCCGCCAAGGTTCCAGAATATTTTATAAAGCCAATGAGACCAGACTATGTACAGCAGGGTTGGATACCCTAAAGGGAATCCCCAATATTTAAAGCTGTGAAGATGAAACATGAGTTTCAGTAAAGACCTCAGAGTGTTGGAGATGCCAGGAAAATAAATATCTTCCAAGGAAAGTTTCAGGCACAGAGTAGAGCCAGCCCAAGAGAGGGAATCTAAGTGCTGCCGGAAGCAGAGCCCTGAGGGCGGGGTTATCCATGCCTGCTGGAACTTGGCTGATGCCACTACATGCCCAGATTTCAGACAGCACTACAAGACTTGCAGCTTGCTGGGTTTCAGTCATGCTTTGATCTGGTCTTTCCTTGCTATCTCCCCATTCCCTCTTTATGGAATGGGAAAGTTTATTCCATATTATAACACATTGGGAGAATATAACTTGGTGTTTGGACTTACAGGAGCACAGAGGTAAGAGGCTTTTAATTTTGGACTTTTGAACAGTATTGGAACTGTTAAGACTTTGGAGACTCTTCATGTGGAACTGAATGCATTTTGCACTGTGTATAATATGGTTTAAATGTGAAATGTTCCCTGTAGGCTCACGTGTTTGAGTACATGGTTCCCAGGTGTTGGTACTGTTTTGGGAGGTTGTGGAGCCTTTGGGAGACATGGCTGTGCAGGTGGGTCACTGGGAATGGAACTTGTGGATCATACCCCAACCCCGCTTCTGGCCTGAACTCTCTACTTAGTAGTCAGTGAGAAGATGCTACTGCAAGCTCCTGCCACTGGGGACTAAGCTATTTCGTCTGTCATGCTTTCCCTGCTGAGGTGGATTATATTCCCTGAAACTGTGAGCTGAGATAAATCTCCCCTCACTTTAGTTGCTTCTTCCAAGTGTTCGTCACAGTCACAGGAGAAGTAATAACACATTGTCCTCTGTTATATACTGCTTCTTATTTTTTTTATTGGCCCTCCCTCAACACCTCAGACCAATCCTGTTTACTCTCAAATGAGATGTGAGTCATTTACAAACACTGCAGGAGGATCTAGGAGATGCCTGGTACTG
The DNA here is from genome assembly GCA_009823505.1 of Rhizomys pruinosus. NCBI lineage: Eukaryota > Metazoa > Chordata > Mammalia > Rodentia > Spalacidae > Rhizomys > Rhizomys pruinosus. Next base: position 698,830 of record VZQC01003743.1, on the reverse strand, counting down.
ACTGGATCAGGTCCCAAGATGAAACATTTGCCAGAAGTTCCTGCAGAAAAGAAAATTAACCATCACAGTGACTATATAGGAATCAAAACAAATTAGGTCCAACTTGAAAGTTCATCACCTCTCCAATTTAGCTACTCCGCTTGTCAGAACATGGAAAGTTTGTCCCTCATTCAATAAGCTTGGCACCAAGAAACTGTACACTGTGTGTCAAGGGAATAGGGGGAATAACTGAAGAAAGAAAGGAGACTTTATAAGTGGTAAGCGTTGTTTAGATATGCTAGAGAACAAGTCGATGAATACTCACTAGGGGAGATAGATAGAGGTAATAGCAGAAAAGTGGGTTTTTTTGCTCTTAAGCAAATGCTTCTGGATTTCAGCTGCTATGGTCTAATTCTCTACTGGAGCTTAACCTTAGCAAAATAGCAATATATATTATATATCATATAATATATATATCATATAATATATATATGTATAATATATATCCAGTTCCTGTGCTTTTCAAGGGTCATTTTATAGGAAGTCCTTCAGAAAACTCCCTTGGAGTTTGAGGTCATTTGGGGGCACAGGGGGAAGGTGTTTGTTTTGTTTACATGTTTTTTACTTCCAGTGATTTTAATTTTTATAAGATTAAATTCTCGCCAGGCGTGGTGGCGCACGCCTTTAATCCTAGCACTTGGGAGGCAGAGGCAGGTGGATCTTTGTGAGTTCAAGGCCAGCCTGGTCTACAGAGTGAGTTCCAGGACAGCTGAGGCTACAGGGAGACCCTGTCTCAAAAAGACCAAAAAAAAAAAAAAAAAAAAAGATTAAATTCTAGTGGAAAGAATTTTCAGGCAGCAGATAAAATGAATTATGTTCAAACAGTGGCCTTTCCTAGCATCTCCCAAAATGAACATAGACTTAGTTGACTTCTTTTGTTACGATTCTTTTTATTCATGACTACGTGTGTATGTGTTGGTGTATATAAGTACACTATGCAGGTGCCTGTGGAGGCCAGAAGAGAGCATCAGATTCCCCCTACAACCTGAGTTATAGGCAGTTGTTAGATACTTGATATGGGTGCTTCAAAGTGAACCTGGGTCCTCTGGATTAGCAGGAAGTGCTCTTAACTGCTAAGCCATTTCTCCAGCCCAACTTTTTCTTTAATGTTATTAATCATCCATATGCTGTCCATTTTCCCAGTTCTATGCTAGGTTTTTGTCTGATTGAGTTTGCATTGGTCTTGGGCATGCTGATATCATTGCTGTAAATTCAAATGTGCAAGTCCCAGGGGCCTGGACATCTCTGTTTCCTGATAATCATATACCAACCTTGGTTCTTACAATCTTTCCCCCCTCTCTTCTGCAATGATCCCTGAGCCATAAGTGAAATGGAGTTTAATATAGGAGTCCTATCCAGGTACACATAATCTGTAGTCTCTTATTCTCCACACTTTGTTCAGTTATGGCCTTCTGTATGCATTGCACTCTGTTGCATGAGGAAGCTTCACTGGTGAAAGTTGAGAGACACGTTGGTATTCTCTCTACCTACTGTTTCACTGTGTTCCATGAGCCTCAGTTGTAAAGGGTCTATTGTAGATGGCCACTTAGGGCTGGGAAGCTCTTCAGGCACTTACTCTCTGTGCAGTTGTAGAACTCTGTAGTCTCCATCTGCTACAAAAAGAAGCTTCTTTGGTAAGTAGTGAATGATATACTTGTCTGTAAATATAAGGATCAATAGTTAGCATACAGTAAGAAATTACATTTGTCGAGTGATATAACAGAGGTAGGGTTTTCTCCAGGCCCTCTCCAGCCACGTGTATTTGGTTATGTTTTCAGTGCCACCCGTGAGTTCCCTCCCATTGTGAGGGCTTTAAGTCCAATTAGATAGCTGACGATTACCTCCAAGACAACAGTGCCAGTACTGCACTGTTATAGTTTGCTGTGCAGGTCATTTTTGCAGTTATTAGGCCTTAAAGCTGGGGTTCTCCCTTAGCAGCTTGTGTAGTGCCCTCCATAGCTATGAGAGCCAAGTCTTGAGTGAAGAGGCCCCCAGATCAGTTGCAGCTTCATTGCCCCAAGTCCTATGTCCAAAATATGTCCTGTCTTAACCAATAGGGTCTTAACCTCATGTTCTGGAAGGTTATCAAGATTTATTTTCATTTTATGTATATGATTGTTTTGTACCGATATCCTGCAATACCTATGGAGGCCAGGAGAGGGTACTGGGTCCCTTGAAACTGGCGTTATAGATGGTTATTAGCCACCACGTGAGTGCTGGGAACCAAATCTGGGTCATCTTCGAGGGCAGCTGGTGCTCTCAATTGCTGAGCCATCTCTCCAGCCTCCTATACAATGTATGTTGATCACATTTATTTCACACTTCCTCCTTCTAATTCCCCTAAGACCCAGACCACTATGTTCCCCTCCCAACCTTAAATCTTACTTTTTACAATCCACTGAGTCTAATTAGTGCCACCCCTGTGCACACAGGTGGGGCCATCCACTGGAGCACGGGCAACCCATCAGAAGAGGCATCACCAAAGAAAAATTACTCTCTCCCCGCGGTAGCCATCAATTACCAATAGCTCCTCAGCTATAGGTAGGTTCTCTTGTATCCTTCCCCCTAGTCTATGCTGGAATTGTCTCATATAGGTGGCCACAGCTGCGAGTCCATGAATGCAATGGCCCTGTCATAACCAGAAGACACTGCTTCCCAGTAGTCCTCCCTGACCTCTGCCTCTTGCACTCTTTCTGCCCCACTTCTGTGATTTTTAATGTTCTTCGTTAGGAAAAACAGATGTGTTAAAGAATATTAAGAATCATTGTGGTATATTTCATGTAAGAGTGGATGAGTGAAGTAGAAATAACATAGATGTTTACATTTATTATTTTGTTTTTGTTTTAGTCTTTTGAGACAGGGTCTCTCTATAGCCCTAGCTGGCCTGGAACTCACTCTGTAGACCAGGTTGGCCTTGAACTCAGAGATCCACTTGCCTCTGCCTCCTGAGTGCTAGGATTAAAGGTGTGTGCCACCAGGCCCTACTTAAAGACGGTTCTCAGCTGCCACATGGGTGCTGGGAATCAAACCCGAGACCTCTGCAAGAGCATTCAGTGCTCTTAACCACTGAGCCGCCTCTCCAGCTATTATTTATTTTTATGTTTTATTTATGTTTTTATTTATTTGTGTTTACATTTATGCTTATGTTATTGTTAGAAGGATTTGTTTTTATTTTCATTTTTATTTCCAAGAACATTTTCTACCAATGATCTTTATGTGGGTCTATGCTTATGATAATAATAATAATATTCAACATAAGATTGATTTTCTTAGCAGTAGTTTAAGTATAGATACTCCTTCATTTTTAATGGTGTTCTCTTAAGTCCACTGTAAATTTTCAAAATTAAAAGTAGCATAAGTAAAACAAAGGTATTTAATAAACTTAACTCTCTGTTGGTTATTCTACCCATTGCTTGCTTCTTTATTTTTTGAGTAGCTTACCAATTACTGTGACAAAATGTCTGACAGAAGCATCTTAGATCAGTAAAAGTTTATTTTGCACACTGCTTCACAGAGTCCCATCATCATAACAGGAAGGCATGGCAGCAGGAGAATGGCACAGCACGCCAGGGTGTTTCTGCAATCAGGAAGCAGAGAGCGATGAATGCTGCTGTTCAGCTCACTTTCTCTTTTGTATTCAGGGGCCCTGGTAATGTCTATATTCATGATGGACCTTCCTTCTTCAGTTAAAGCTTTCTTGAAACACCCCCATACACACATCCAGAGGTAAGTTTCCATAGTGATTCTGAATCCTGTCAAGTTGAAAGTCAAGATTAACCACAACTACTAAAAATCCTACCTGAGACACACACAACACTTTAGAATTTCAGTCCTTGCCCCCCTGCTTGTGTGGATGACTGGACAGTTGCCTTTAATAGTACTGCCCAGCACCACCAAAGAGTGTCATAGGACATAGAGCTACTAGCCTGGGAAAAGAGCAAATTGAAAATCCAAAGTATATATTCCACTGAACACATACCACTTTGTGCTATGACAAAGCTAAAAATGTTCTGTTAACCATTGTAAGTTGGGGGCCACCTGTATGCAATCTAGAGTTGTCAGTTGAAAGCACTGTACTATTACATATAGCAGGTCTCGAGGACTCATCCTGTTAATACCCAGGGCACTTATTTGTCTGCTTACTCACCTTGTAGCATCTGCTCTAAGAGAAAAACATGGCTGGGCTTTGAAGTTCCTATCATTTTATTAGCGCACATATGCATTTATATTAAAAACTTAATAGAAAGGTAGATCCAATTTTCTATGGTCTCTTCTTTTTCCATATTTGCATGATACAAGAGTTAACTGTATTTAGAACAATCTTTTTCCATTATGCTCAAAAGGCAGATAGACATATTTTAACCCAATTTGCCTTCACAGATCAAAGACTCTTAAGTTTAGAAAGATCATAGGAGATTTTTTTCCCCAATCTCCAAATAAATGCCTAGATATCATCTACAAAATAGTCCAATCAGCTTAAAAACTTTCAGTTATGAATGTATTCTTCTCAGGGTTTGGAGAGGAAGGGAAGAATTACTCTAATACTACAGTGAGAAATCACTAAACCTTTCCTTTCTGTTTACTTTGTACTTCATCAGTTAAATCCACTCTGCCCTTCTTTTCCATGAAAAGCCTTCAGATACAGTTGTGCATTGTTCAACAACCTGGATACATTTAGAGAAATGTGTCATTAGTCAAGTAAGTCACTGAGTGCACATCATAAAGTAGTTACTCAATCCTCACACCTAGGTACACCTAGCCTATGATGTAGCCACCACTGTATGTGCAGGATTTTGTTATGAAATGCATGGCTATGGTTTAAGCTGAATATCATGTCTTCTAAGTCATCTCTTTAACAAGATAACCATTTTCTATTAGGAAAATTATTTTCTCCCCTTGCTATATTTCTGTTCTAGCTTGTAAAATGGGAATTGGTGCCTTCAGAAGTAGGAAGAGAAGGGATGTTCTATGGCTTCTGGACCCCTCCTGTCAGTCTTCTCAAGGGGTGGGGAGAACCTTATATAACTACAGACATCAATCAAAGCCCTGGGTATGTATGTATGGTTGAGCCCTGATAAGTCAACTTTCTTCTAACTTGCAAGAGAAATGAATATGTTCACCTTGCTCCTTCTTCCACTTAGTGAGACCTGATCAAAGGCCAGTGCTTCCCTCTAGGGGCAGGCTAGAAAAATTCCTCTGTCTTTACTGCTAAGCAGGTCAAGGTAACAGATTTCCTTGACATGGGCTGGGTCCGCATCACTCTGGTATGTTCCATCCTTATAAGGATAGTTCCCCAAATCTACATGTTGTAAATAGAATCCTCTATCCCAGTTTGGCCAACAATAGAGATGATAGCTTGGGTTCTTCTTTTTCTAGGTCCCAAATGCTTCCTAATTTGAATGGGGAAAAAGACACAATTATTACCCAGAGGAGGAAAAAAATGACATATGTTGCTTTACACTGCATGCATCTTGAGTTCCAGTCTTTGGATATTCTTTAGTATGCCAAAGTCCTATCCAAGTGTGGTTTCCAGGATCAAACAAAATAATAGAGCATGCTCCAAGAATATATGTAAAGTCCTCTGTGTTCTGGGTACTAAATCTTGGTACTTAAAAATCTTAGTTCTCAACATCTTTTTTCTTTTTTTTAATTGTTTTACATATATTTTTGTACAAGATTATGTTACAAATAGAATCTAGACCCCTGTCCCACTCCCAACCCCCCCAACCCCACCAGATTCACCCTTTCAGTCAGTTCTTTGATGCAGTCTTTTCTGTTCTTGGTGTTGTTGTTGTTTCCATTATGCATCACTCCCAATAAGAAATGTTTACAACTAGGTTACTGGCGCTAGCATCCACAGACGAGGGATACCATTGGTCGTTTGGTTTTTTGGGACTGTGTTACTTCACTTAACATAATATCTTCCATGGCATGTTTTACCTGATTGGACTCTTCCACAAACAAGTCAGACAATGGGCTACCAGATCCTCCCTGCCCCTGTGCCACCTTTACCCATTAGGCCATCTTCCACTACTGGAAGTCAGACACTGACAGAACTTTCGAAACTTGGGAGAACCACGAATAAGATTATCCACAAATGAAAGCTACATAGAAGAAACACAGCAGGAGCCATTATTCACAATTGTCCCCAGAGTTCCTCCTACTTCCAGAGGGCTGGAGGGGAGCATTTCATTTAGTTTCCAAACTTCAGGGAGTAGGAGATACAAGGAGGCTTCTATCCCATATGCTAGCGTCTCACTATCCTGTCCTTTGGACTCACTGTGCTATGAGCCAAGGGTGGTCATCTACTCAGGAATCGGGTCTTTCCCGTCACTGGCTATAAGAATAGCTTGGGCAGGTACTTAAAAATCTGTATAACAATAACTTTGGGATTGGCACATACAAATGTTCTCTATAATTTTTCTGTTGTACAGTATCATCTTGTAGCATTCTCTTCTACCTGTAGGATGATTTAACTTAAGGAATTAAGTTTGCTTCCCAAGTTAACGACATACAGTCACCCAAAACAGCTTGGGTGAATTTGATGAAATCTGTGTCTTGATTCCTGCCTATAGGTATGTGTACTACAACTGCCCTTTTGAGATTTATGGGTCAAAAAATAAAAACCTAAAATAAAAAGGGGGGATACAGATATATATGAAACCTTTTTGTCAAAAACTTTTCAATTTAAATCTTAAAACTAACTATGGGAAAAGATTTGTATGTTCCCACAGGTCAAAATGTCACCAACTTAATGGCTGAGAAAGAAAAGATACAGCTTTGCATTGTGTGGGATGTACCAGGAAGTGCCAGCAGAAAGGTTGGCCCATCTGAACATTGAAAGGAAGAAAAGCCTCAGACTGCTACAGGCATCAAACCCCTCTGTGGATCCTACTTGTTACAACTGTTTATAATGAGTCCTAACGAAACTTACCTTCTAGGTGCTGCAAAAGTTTTAATACGAGAGACTTTCTTACCTCCCTCCCCATAGAAGAAGGAGAAATATGATGATGATGATGAGGTCATTCTCTAACTGTAAATTGGAACCAACTGTTATAGAGGTAATCTCTTATAAAACCAGTAAAACTGCCTTCTTTAATTGACTAATAGACATAGGAACTGTGAAAAGGATTATTCTCTATTCAGAACCAAATATAATACTAAAGTCTCCTTAAGCTGTGCATTTAAGCAAAATATATTAATACAGGAGAGCTCTGACATAAGCAATGGATTATTCTACCAAGGAGATGTTGGCCAGGGGATCCAAGACCCCCCACAAAAGAGTAAGGCTTCTTGCCTGTAAACTGGAGATATCTGCACGAAGAGAAGCGATAAGACCCTACTGTCGAAGACCTGATGTAATCAGGAGGAAAGATGTATGGGAGACCCATGCAACGTGCAATTGTCAGTGTTGGTCTCTGGACTACCAAGAGTGTTACCAAAGGTCACTATAACAATAAAGCAAATATAGTCCTCCTTAAGTCAAGCAAGACTCCTCCATCGGCACCAGCTAACCTCACCTTCCTGGAAATACTGTGGAGGCAGCAGTGGCAGCCAATGTCTAGATCCCAAATCTAGTTGGCTAGTAGCTCTCTCCTCCTTGGAGGAATAACACCACGGACTATTCCACAACTTACGATCCTTTATGTTTAGGAGATGTTATAAGCCGAAGTAAGACCCTGTCATAGTAATACAGAAAAAACATAATTCGTGGGTTAACATACCATCCAAACATCTGTGTCTATACCAAAGTAACCTACCATAACAATTAGTACTGTTTAAATACCTATATATCTAATTGCTTGTGCTTCATTAGTAGGATTGAAAGGTTATTCCTGGACAAACTGTCAGCCCATGAAAGGAAACAGCCAGAATTGACCAGAGTCCAAAACGACAGCTCCAGAGAAAGTAGACTTTTGCTTCTTGTCCACCTGTGCCCCTTTTCTAAGCCTTAGGAACAATCTGCGGAAGAGAGGGAATGGTAGAATGTAAGGGCTGCGATTCGGGTGAATGGTGAAACTATAGCAATATAGACTGGACACTTATTTGATCAACTTGATTGTACATACAAGCCCCCCCCCCCAGCTGGATGGTGGGACCCTTGGGCTGTGTGGGTTTGGGCACAACTGCTTGCAAAATGGTTTTACACAAAGGATGCTGTACTCATAAATTATCACTTATTGTTTAAAAATGAAAAAAATAAAGAAGTAATAGAAGAAAAAAAGACAAAAATAAATAAATAAATAAATAAATAAATAGAATTCAGAAGGAGAAATGAGTAACTATTCAGACACCAGTGTTAAGTGTTAAATGACCTTAACCCCAGTCAATGCTGATAAGCAATGTCACTCATTTGTTCTTTCACTCAGAGCTATTATTGAGGCTTAGGATTCAACAAGAGCAAGGATGGAACCTAGTAAGACTCAATGTCTTGTCTGTATTTGAGACTTCATGAGAATGCTCAGCACACATACTACCCTGGGGTGCCTATTCCATGTGAACATTTGGAAGTGAAGCATTGGTTGATATTGTAAGACAATAGTAATCAAAATAATTCAGAGAAATGATCCAATTAATGAAGCTAATTCACACATCTTCCCTATAGAGAAATTTCAAATAATATATGTATGTACCTCCACTCAAGGAACTGCCATTTAATTGCCCTCTGATTCAGTATACACAGGTCTTAATGATTCAAAAGAAAACAGAGTAGAAAAAGAAAAGCAATTTTACATTGAAGAAACCTGGCAAACACGTTAAGCAAGCGACCAGTTAACACCTGTGACATGTCATGTGGCTGTGCTCACCCTATGTGACATAAAGAGAATTATTCACTCCGTGGTATGCTTCCTCAAAACCTCTAACTCCAAACTAATCAAGTAAATCATCATATATAACCAGACATGGGGACATTTCACAAGGCCCCACCTAGTACATGTTAAAATAAGTCATTAAAACTGGGGTATCCCAGTGTGGAGCACAAGGGCAGGACTGATGTTTGTTTGGGCTTGCCACGGAGGAGCCTGAAAACAATTCCTTAAGGAAAACATGACATCTTTCAGCCAAATAAAGAAAAAAATAAAATAAAATAAATCATAAGCCGAAGATGCTAAAACCTATGACGTCATAATCTTGATATGTGTGTGGCATGCATATATGCATATTTTGGAGTGATGCAAATTGGAAG